>LPNX010816973.1:12670-120216 GCA_001517045.1 Pseudotsuga menziesii | reverse complement strand
TAGAGAGGCTCACTCTCTATTTATACTGATTCTCGACTTGACAATAACTCACTAGGGATGACTTCTCTAGGAGAGTCTAATAACCCTAGGGCCCCACAACTGTGGGGACTTTAACCCTTGATTAATAGGAGGGTTACCCACAATGACTTGAAATGACTTATTTACATTATTGAATCTCTCGATAGGAACATCGGGGCATGACATGACTCAAATACATTACAGACACTTCCCAAAATAAACATCGGGGTACAATACATAGGATATACAGATGAATACATTTCGAAGTTACAAATATATCAACACTCCCTCTTAACTAGGAATGTATTCTCTCGACACAATTTGTCAGCACTGGTCTTCTTCTCTGTATCAACTAGATCATCATCGAGTTCTCGTCATCTTCATCTTCAAGTTATCTTCATCTTCAAGTCATCTTCATCACCAGATCTGGATCATCACTGGAACATCATCACTGCATCTAGATCATCACTCAATCTAGATCATCATTGCTGGATCATCGTCACTGGATCATCATCACGGGTGTTATCTCATGATTCTTCTCATCACAGAAAGTTCTACAGATCCAACCCTTTTTCATGCTAGTTGTAGGCCTAGCCTCCAAGTAGGTCTTCATCTTCTTTAGCACTTATATCTAACCATGATAGGAAACTCATTCACACATCATGTCAGAAAGGCTCTACTCTTATATCTGACCCTGATAGGAAACGTTATTCACACATCATGTCAGAAAGGCTCTGCACTTACATCTGACCATGATAGGAAACTTTATTCACGCATCATGTCAGAAAGGCTATGCACTTACATATGACCATGATAGGAAACTTTATTCACACATCATGTTAGAAAGGATCTGCACTTACATCTGAACATGATAGGAAAATTTATTCACACATCATGTCATAAAGGATCTGCACTTACATCTGACCATGATAGGAAACTTTATTCACACAATATGTCAAAAAGGCTCTGCACTTACATCTGACCATGATAGGAAAATTTATTCACACATCATGTCAGAAAGGCTCTGGACTTACATCTGACCATGATAGGAAACTTTATTCACACATCATGTCAGAAAGGCTCTCAACCCCAGGCTGAGTATTCCTGGTAACTGACCAGGTGCCTCCATTCTCCCAGAGAATGGCATTCAACACTTATATTTGATCATGTAGGAACCAATCCTACAACCAAATCATAATGGCTCAACACTCACATCTAACATGGAAGGAACCAATCCTCTCACCATGAAAGAATGGCTCAGCCCTTACATATGACCATGGAAGGAACCAATCCTTTCACCATGTCAGAATGGATCATCGACTCATCACTTCCCCTTGGAGGGAACCTTGATCTGGAGAACACCAAGCTTCTCCTTGAAGTACTCAAACTTCACTCTGGCCAATCACTTTGTCAACACATCAGCTATCTGTTCATCCATTACAACGTACTAGAGCTTCACCGATCCTCTTTGAACCATATTCCTGATATAGTGATATTTGATCTCGATATGATTTGACTTGTCATGGAACACCGAGTTCTCAGAAAACTTCACACAACTCTGGTTGTCGCAATCTATACAAGTAGCATCCAACTGGAGATCAAATAAATCAGACATTAGCTTCCTCGGCCATACTGTCGTGCAACTAGCTGAACAGGCTGTGACATACTCTGCTTCAGTTGTACTTAGTGCCACGCAAAATTGTTTCCTGCTAAACCAAAAGATCACACCTGATCCCATACTGAAGCAACACCCTGAAGTGATCTTCCTATCAATGGCACTGCCTTCCCAATCTGAATCAACATAACCTTCCAAGTTGATCTTCCGATCAGCCTTATACCTGATCCCATAATCAACTGTACCCTTTAGGTACCTTAGAATATTCTTTGCAACAATCAAGTGAGCATGTCTCAGATTTATCAGGAACTGGCTCAAGGTGTTCACAGCAAAGCAAATATCTGGTCTCGTATTCGTCAAGTACATCAAGGACCCAATCATCTGACGATACATCGTAGCATCAACCAAATCTGATGAAGCATCGCTTAATAGCTTCAAGTTCGATGCCATAGGTGTGGTCATGGCCTTGCAATCCATCATCCCGAATCTCTTCAAGATCTCTACCGTATACTTCCCTTGTCCCAAGGAAATCCCATCTGCATTTTGCCACACCTCTATGCCTAAAAAATAGTGCATCATGCCCAAGTCCTTCATTTTGAACTCGGCAGCAAGCTTCCTCTTTGTATCAGAAATCAACCCATCCATACCAGTCACAAACAGATCATCTACATATAGTATGAGTATCACTGGGTTACCATCTTCAACCTTGTAGTAAAGGTTGGAATCTACTTTACTCTAGGTAAATCCCAAACTGGATTGAAATCTATCAATTCTGCCGTATCATGTCCTGGGTGTTTGTTTCAAACCGTACAGGGCTTTGTTTAATTTACACACATGAGATTCCCTGTCATGTGTCTAAAAACTGAGTGGTTTCTACACATACACTTCCTCTTCCACTACACCATTCAAGAAAGCAGTCTTGACATCCATTTGGTGTATCTTCCATTTCATTACTGCAGCCGGAGAAAGTACTGATATGATGGAAGTGTATCTGGCTACAGGTACAAAAGTTTATTCATAATCTATTCCTTCTTTCTGGGAGAAGCCACGAGCCACAAATCTTGCTTTATATTTTTCTATGCTACCATCTGCAACATGCTTGATCTTGTAGATCCATTTGGAATTTACAACAGACTTCTCTTCTAGTCTTGGGACAATATCCCAGACATCTTTTTTCATGATCGATTGATACTCTTCAATCATAGCATCCTTCCATTCTTTCCTTTCTTCTACTTCTTCATAGTTGGAAGGTTCTTTATCGATGAAGTCACATAATAAGGCTACATACCCGGAGCAGGACCTGGTCCTTTTTCTTTCTCTGTGATTTTCTTCTGGAGCCCCATATCTTTCTACACCTTAGATAGCTTCTCGTACCCAAGCAGGTTTCCTCTTGTGAGGATTCTTCTCGTGAGGTGGATCTACAGGTTCTTGAGGCTCTTGATCTTCTTCTTGAATTTCTTCGTTCATGGTTGTGTCATGCATTTTGGGTGCTTCTGTTTCTTCGGGTTCTTTAGCAGGTCTTTTTCTGGATTTGTTGTAAGTTGAGTCTTCGTCAAATGTTACGTTCCTGCTGATATCAATCTTCTTGAATCCTGGGAAGTATATCCTATAAGCCTTCGAGCTTTCAGAGTATCCCACAAATATACCCTTCTTTCCGGAAGGATCTAACTTTGTCCTCTTTTCTTTTGGAATGTGTATGTACACTGGACAACCGAATATTCTGAGATGGATGACTTCTGGTTTCTTGCCAAAAAATACTTCTTCAGGTGTCTTGTTCTCGAGTAATCTATGTGGAGTATGTTTTTGTACATACATCGTTGTTCTGGCAGCTTCTTCCCATAGATGCATGGGAAGATCTTGATAATGAGGCATTGCTCTTGCAGCTTCCATGCTTGTTCTATTCTTCCTTTCTGCAATCCCATTCTTTTGTGGATTATATGGAGTGGATAACTTCCTCTTAATCCATGAATCTTTGCATAACTCTTTGAATTCATTTGATGTGAATTCTCCACCATTATTTGATCGAAAGGTCTTGATCTTCTTTTCAGTGTGGTTCTCGATCAAGGCTTTGAATTCCTTGAACTTGCTGAATACTTCATCTTTGTTCTTCAAGAAGTGTATCAATGTCTTCCTAGAAAAATCATCAATAAAAGATACATAGTATACATACCCCCTTAATGAACTGGATGACATTGGGCTGCATACATTGGAGTGAATGATTTCCAAGATTCCTTTTGCCTTGCTCTTGCTTCTTGAAAATGTCTTATTTGTGTTCTTTCCTTTCGCTCATCCTTTGCAGATCTCGTCATGCTTTGTCTGAATTTTTGGAAGTTCTTCAACAGGTTTTCTTGCAAGTGGTAGTGCTCTGTAGTGCACATGTGCAAGCCTTCTATGCCAAAGTTCATTTGGTTCTACCGAGTCATGGATCAATGCTTGTTCTGGATGGCCCTTCAATTTGTATAGACCTCCCTCTTATTCCCCAATCACTACTGCATCATTAATAGTCTTCCCCTTTGGCCACATGAGAACTTTCCCATCTATAAATGCAACCCTCATGCCTTTTGCATCTAATGCAGATATGGAGAGGAGGTTCTTCTTTAGTCCTGGTACAAACAATACATCATTCATCGTCATAGACTTTCCAGAGTCTAGCTTATAGGAGGATTCCCCACTACCTTTTATTGGATACTGGTAGTCATCTCCAAGCTTCACCTTGTGGGGTGATTCATGTTCTGATAGTTTCACAAAGGATTCTTTGAATCCTGTCATATGTTTGGAAGACCCACTATCTATAAGCCAATCATTGCTTCCATGTGTGATGTTTCCCATGAGAGCAGAAATCAAGACATATTCTTCATCACTTGAAGAATCGTCACGTTCTTGCTTGATTCTTTTCCTGGAGGGTTCATCATCTTCTGCAGCATGAGCATGATGTCTTCTCTTGTTTCCCTTCTTCTTGTGAGAGACATAGGACATTCTTTAGCATAGTGTCATTTTTCATCACATATAAAGCATCTAAATCTGAGTCGATTCTTATTAGGTTATGCGTAGGAATCCCTAGTTTCCGCAGCTGCACAATGTCTTCTTCTCAGGTTAGCTCTGATACCATGTTTGATTTTTATCATTTAAGCTAGCATTATATTAGGATATTTAACTGAGAGAATAACAAGCATAGCAATCAAACATAAGAGACAATGAACACAATGTTTTTCCTCGAGGAAACCATAAAGGAGAAACCCCGCAACTTCCTCAGAGATAGAATCAATACCAAAAGAAAAACCCCAAAACAGTAAGATGATCTCTCGACAGCAGTAGTCTCTCTCTCTCTTGTCCCAACAACTTCTTCTCTCTCAGTTATACGTTACAACTGAGTGTGAGTGAATGTATATTACAAATAGAGAGGCTCATTCTCTATTTATACTAATTCCTGACTTGACAATAACTCACTAGGGCCGAATTCTCTAGGAGAGTCTAATAACCCTAGGCCTCCACAACTGCAGGGACTTTAACCCTTGATCAATAGGAGGGTTACCCAAAATGACTTGACATCACTTGTTTACATTATTGAATCTCCCGATAGGAACATCAAGGCATGACATGACTCAAATACATTACAGACACTTCCCAGAATAAACATCGGGGTACAATACATAGGATATACAGATGAATACATTCCGAAGTTACAAATACATCAACAAAACCAAAGCAGAGTATGTCGCAGCTTGTTTGGCTAGTTGTGAGGCAGTATGGCTGAGGAAGCTACTGACTGATTTGGTTGATCTCCAGTTGGATGCTACTTGTATATATTGCGACAACCAAAGTTGTGTGAAGTTGTCAGAGAACCCGGTGTTCCATGATAAGTTGAAGCATATCGAGATCAAATATCACTATATTAGGGATATGGTGTAGAAAGGAGCAGTGAAGCTCCAGTATGTTGCGACAGAGGAACAAATAGTTGATGTGTTGACCAAGCCATTAGCCAGAGTGAAGTTTGAGTACTTCAGGGAGAAGCTTGGTGTTCTCCAGATCGAGGTTCCTTCCAAGGGGAAGTGATAAGTCAGTGTGCCATTCTGACATTGTGGTAGGATTGGTTCCTCCCATGGTCAGATATAAGTGTTGTGCCTTTCTGACATGGTGGTGAGATTGGTTCCTCCCATGGTCAGATATAAATGTCATGCCTTTCTGACATGGTGGTAGGATTGGTTCCTCCCATGGTCAGATATAAATGTTGCGTCTTTCTGACATGGTGGTAGGATTGGTTCCTCCCATGGTCAGATATATGTGCTGATCCTTTCTGACTGGGTCAGATGTAAGTGGTGGGCCTTTCCTCGGATGGTAGATACCATGCCGGAGGATGTAAGTGTTGGGCCTTTCCACGGATGGTAGATACCATGCCGAAGGATGTAAGTGTTGGGCCTTTCCTTGGATGGTAGATGGTGTGTCCTACCATGTCGTAGGATGTAAGAGCTGGGCCTTTCTGACTGGGTCAGATGTAAGTGCTGGGCCTTTCTGACTGGGTCATATATAAGTGCTGGGCCTTTTTGACATGGTGACAGGCTAGGCCTCCCATGGTCAGATATAAGTGTTGGGCGGGCCTTTCAAACATGGATGTTGGATGTGTTCCTTCCATGGTTAGATACAAGAGCTAAAGAAGATGAAGAGCTACATGGAGGCTAGGCCTACAACCATCAAGAAAAAGGGCTGGCTCTGTAGAACTTCATGTGACGAGTAGAATTGAGAGATAGCACCATTTGATTGAGATGGTGGAAGCAGTGATGATGATGATCCAGTGATGATCCAACTTTGATGATGATCTAGTGATGATCCAGCTTTGATGATGATCCAGAGAATAAGACTTTTGATGATGAATTGTGTCAAGAGAATAACTTCCTAGTTAAGAGGGAGTGTTGATGTATTTGTAACTTCGGAATGTATTCACTTGTATATCTTATATTGTACCCCGATGTTCCTATCGGGAGAATCATTTGTATTTCATTGTACCCCGATGTTCCTATCATGAGAGTCATGTAAAGTCATTGAGGCTAACCCTCCGTTGTAAGTCGGAGCAATAGTCCTCACATTTGACTTGAGGTTAACCCTCTTTATTGATCGGGGGGCAAAGTCCCCACAATTTTGGGGCACTAGGGTTATTAGACTCTCCTAGAGAAGTTGGCCCTGGTAAGTGGTTGTCAAGTCGGAAACTAGTATAAAGAGAGAGTGAGACTTTATATTTGTCACATACACTCACCTAGCTATAACGCATAGGTGAGAGAGGAGGAGCTCACACAAGTGAGAGAGAGAGAACAACTATTGCAGATCATCTTTTCGTCTTTGGGTTTTTACTGCTACCATTGGTGCTCATTCTATCTCTGAGGAAGTTGCGAAGTTTTCTCCTTTATGGTTTCCTCGAGGAAAATCTTTGTGTCTATTGTCTCTTGTGATTGATTGTTGTGCATGTTATTCTCTCAGATAAGATCCTAAGATCATATTGCTTAAATGATAAAAATCTAACACTTCTTGGCTTGTTTCTAATGTTGATAATCTTGACCTTTGGATCACTAGTGGATAATTCTCTATAGTGATCCCCTTAACTAGGTAGTTCACCTTATGTGAGCAATGGATGCATGGTTCTTATAGTGACTTCTCATGACTTAAAATATAAACACAATTTTTCACTTTATCATTTATAATCTTAAGCCCTAGATGGGGAATACCCTTTCCATCTTACCCTTATTTGTTTCCTCTTATGCTAATAACATGCCACATGAGATAAACAAAATTAAAGAAAACTAAAATATATATACTATTAAGGTAAAAAATACCTTAAGTACAAATATAAATTCATAGGCTGATTTTCCCCTAGAAAAAATGTTAAATAATGACTAAGGCACAATATCCTAGCTTTCTATATAGAGTTTATGGCCATGTGTTGCAGATACCACATGACACTTCCTCTGGCAGCCCTAGTGATGACTAGAAAGGGAAATTGGGTACCTAGTGGATATTGTTCAAGATTGAAAACGCCCTTTTGGCACTAGAGTAAGACCTCAAACTACATCTACTTGGTTATGAACTTATCTTCCTGAGATATAAGGAAACACGTTAATGACCCAATACTTAGAGGCAATCAACAGGAGTGATACTTTCTCCCCTTATGGACCACTAACTAATTATTACATGTGGTCAAGCTTTGTTTCTGCACAATGATGTAGGTGCACGTTGAGGTAGATATGAGGATGATACTAAGATAGAGCTAAAACAAAAGGATTATATGAACAATACCTAAGTTTGCATATAATTATATGATATAAACTATTATATTATTGACACCCTATAATATCTAAGTATAATTTGAGTACATAAGTATTTTCCTTGATGAAGGTAGGACCCCAACTTTGTGATCAAGCCATCTATGACATGACACTTCCTTCTTGAGTTCTTTTATCCACTTCCTAGAAGCATTACTTGTTCCTTTTGTCTAGTTAGCGGTTTTTTGGGATACTTATTTTCAAGTTCTAAGTTGTATAGTGATTCACCAAAATTCCTTCAAAAAGTATTGAAAGTTTATATGTGAGCTTCTACTTGAAAAGCTTGATGACATTGGTTCCCCTTCCTAACTCTCCAAATTTCAACATCCATTCAACTCTCATTACTTGTGTCTTCAACTCCCTCGTATTTATGTTTCTAAAATATATGTTTGGTTGATTTTCATACTATTGAAATGGTCAGTTTCTTCAACAATTTTACTGGTGACTCTTTAGAAGTTGGGGTAGGTCACTTCTCAGTTCGAGTGTAATCATGATTTACATTTTAATCATTTTTACACTTTCGGCATTCAAAGACCACTTCTTTTACCTAGTGAATTATGTAGACTCTTAATTAGTGGTGATGATATGAATTACAAAGATCTGACCAAGGTATCTTGTGATCATTTTTCTTGTCTCGATATAAATGTGACTTATGAATCTACATGTATAGGTATAGGTTTATTGGCATGCCTTCAACAATGAAGGAGGCTAAATGTGCAACGTTTTTTTTGTTGTTGTTTTTTACAAGAATTTAAGAAATTTTTTATTGAATTCAATTTTTTCTACAATCCAAATCAATTTTTTGAATACAAAATAGATTCAACACACTTAAAAACCTTCAAAACACCCCAATAATATAAATTTGGGAGCTGTTATCTAAAATTGACAAAATCTATATACTAAATTCAGACAAACCGAGCCGAGAAAACCAAAAAAAAAAAAAAAAAAAGAGTTGAATCTTTATATTTAGCTATTTGACTGCACACTTGTCGATGGAAGTTTTCAGCTACCGGGTCCACCCCGCCATCCTTTATTGTCATTTTAGTAAAACACAATTTGCTAAATTTATATTTCATTTTGCTAACATGTGATGGTATATATAGATTTGACTGATTATAACTATTGATATTGACTCCCCTTAACTACTTTATGGGATAAGACTTTCAATTTAAAAACGGTAATAATTTCCAGAACTAGTCTTTCAAACACAAGTACACATGGGTCATATTAAGGAGGAAACCTAAAATGATGGGTCATGGTTATATATAATTTTGATTATTTTTGGTGGCTACTTGTGAGCAATGTTAAGCATGAACCAAAATCTTTAAAGAGAAAATAACATAACTTGTACATCTTTTTAAAGAAAATAATATTTGATATATTTATATAATGTTTTTAAATTAATGGTAGAGTTATAAAAAATTTATATATTATACTTTTATTATTATTATGATATATTGGGTATATGTTATAATTTTTTAATAGCTAAATCAATTAATAATGATGTTGTGTGCTTAAAACTTTTATCGACCAATGTGAAGTCGGTCGGATTGCCGGAAGAGGATCTCGTCTAGACGGAATACGATAACGCCGTGAAGGGAGTCTTTGACGGCACTGGGTTGGCTCTTGTGCAAATGTCCTAGAGATTAGCCTACGCCTTCCTTCCGGTACATGTTTTCGCATCAGATTGAATCCACATAAGGCGCCATCGGTGTACATATTGTTCGCCAGAATAGGGAAGTATGGAAGCTTATTTCCCTATATTGTGCAAGATCCAAGCATCATGATATATGCACCTTATCGATGGTATTCATTGTAGAAATTAAGAAACGGATCTCTACTAATTTATGGAAACTTTCCATTCCACCCCATTCATTTAACGTCATATAACATATAACGTCATATATATAATTTAACGTCATAACATATAACATATAACGTCATATATATAATTTATAATAATAACTTAAATTTATTTGGTATTCATATAAAAGTTAAATTATTAAAATAAAATTATATATAATTTATAAATAAATGATTTTATAATGAAAAGTTAAACTTGTTTAATTTTGAAAAAGATTAAGGCAAAGGAAATTTGTTATTTTTCAAATTAAAACAAGAAGACTAGGGACTAGATTTCAATTTATGGACAAATTGCAAGACTCACTACATTGAAAGTTTGGAGTGAGGGGAGACTAGCCAAGTTGAAATAAAGATTTGAAGTTTGTCAAAATTGGCTAAGAGGTAATTTTTTTTAACAAGTTAGTTTTGATGTTAAGATTCCCTGCATGTAATATCCACACTAATGAGTTTAATATGCTTCGCCTCTAAGATGTTAGATTGACCATACATGGAATCGTCCAAAAGTATCAACAAATGCATTGGAGACTGCACCAAACCACATCAACTACAATGGAAGGAGTGGGGAAGTAATACAAGATAACAATCCCCTTCCAACTTCCAGAGATACATTATTTCAAAATCAACAACTTGCATTTGACATAGTCCTACAACATTTACAAATACAAGCTACAAAAGAGCCATAAAGGATGATCATCAAAGGAACTGCAAACACACATAAATCCTACCTTATAAGCACCATAAAAAAATGCACTATCTTCTTAAGCAACCTTTAACCATAGCCCACTATTATGCCTCACCCCTATTGGAGTTGCAATGTTTAACATACATATAACCACTATACATGCAGGACTTCAAATTCCCATAAAGGACACAAATCCTTTACATGGAGAGGACCTATCAGTGTTCTAAGAAGAGATGAAACATATTCATCACATTCTCATTCATGAGATGAGGTTCATAGAGAATAAATTGTTAGTGTATATTGAGAGTCGCTTTCATGAGTGTTTTCCATATTAAAAAAAACAATTACTCTTTCGACAACTGGTCAATAATTATTGGCAACAATTTGGACCAACTCCCACAATGGACAAACCTATATATGCAAGAGCAACTCTTGGAAAGTGTGTATAGATAGACTTTAACCCTATAATCATTTTGGAAACAAATTTCCATCAAAGGGCATTGTTGTCACCTAACTTCATTTTTCAACAGTTATTGACAAACATCTAAAGTGCTATACCAACCTCAGCATACTTGAGCCTCCTGTATTCTGGGATGAATAGATTCTTGTCAGCAAGGGAGCATTCAATATTTGACACAAAAATACATCTCTTTGAAACAAACATTCTTGCAAACAATCATAACAAATACATGCCCCATGCATTGTCTATGCCTATCGCACGATGTGTCACATATTTCACCATTGGTTTAGATGCACTACAAGATGATGACCATCAACTAAAAAATAAATGTTATTATATCTCACTTTGAAAAAAGAAGAGACACTCATTCATTCTCTATCCCTATCACACTTTAAATACTAAGTCTCAATCCCTATTCATTTATTGTTTTATTCTGATATGTATACTCTCTGGTATGACACATGAATGTACATTTCATTTTACTTACCTTCCATTACGTGTCGTTTTATTTATTGCTTATTAATACTTGCAATAGAGTTTTTCTTTCAATTCCATCTACTACTTTACTTACCATATACAATCTAGACTTACTTTCAACACATAACTTTCTCTCATTTTACAACATATCAAAGTTTTTTACGGGGTAGGGGTATGCTAGTTTATGATGTAATGACAAAGTAATGTGACAAAGAAGTTACGGGCAGCCTTTTTCAACGTGCGCCAGATAGAGACAACATATTGTGTCGAAATTAGGATTGGTGATTTAAGAAATAAACTATTAATAGAAACAATACATATCTGGTGGTCCCGTAGCTCAGTTGGTTAGAGCATTGGTCTTATGGCAAGTATAAGAGCAAGCCGAAGGTCGCGGGTTCGAGCCCCGCCGGGACCATTTTTATATTCCGCCATTTTCGAAACAAGTGATTGCTCAATGTTGTTTTTTCGCTGAATCATGGTCTTCAACGGAAACAAATATTTGGGTGTTTATCTCATCATATTTGTGGTTCAGTTGTATTTTTTTCCATTTGGTTCCTTCTAGTTCCTTTTATATTCATTGTGCTCGGTCTTGAATGTGAACATTAGTCACCAGCTATTTTCAATTTGTGAGAAGAAAGAAGATTTGAAGTAATTCATTGCTCTCAAAATAATGCATCTAGCAGCCATTTAATGAAAGCCATAAACATGTAATGACCCCTTCTTGGTGGAGGGCAACAGTCATTCAATATCATCAATTTCAGAGACAGGAAGACAGTTTATGGCAGTAGACGGGACAACAGTGCCAGCGAGATCTTATCCATTTCAAACCAATTCATCAATAAAGAGCTCGCTTGTGGATCTTCATTTAACCTTCATTGTCATTTTGTGACTTCTTTATTCCAATTAATGTAACAAAATGACCATTTAACCTTCATTGTCATTTTGTGACTTCTTTATTCCAATTAAGGTAACAAAATTTAGTCAGTTTGTGACTTCTTCTGTCATTTTGTGAGTTTCTTTAGCGATAGTAAAAAAATTTAGTAGGGTGGGACGGAGTCTTTTTCCTGCTTCACTCCTCTATCTTCTCTAGGGTTATCCATTTTTCAGATTGTTGTCTCCGTCCAACTTGGTCCTCTGCTTAATGGTATCCACACAGTCTCAGGCTGGGAAAACAAAACCCCTGGAGTCAGGCTGGTGACACATTTTGGCGGGACTTGTCCTTACAGTTCTGTTTCATCTTGAAGAGAGTGCCCTACTTTGATTACAGAAAATATCTCCTGCTCCTGATCCTGCTCCCGCTCCCGCCAGCCTGGTTTAACTGTGGTCTTGATAGAACAAAGAATATCCTCCAGCATTTTCCCGTTATAATTTATGTAGTTATCTTAGCTACTGTTGATTACTTTATTCCATCCAAGCAAGGTCAGGTTTTGGCACAGAGGATGTATATTCATAACCAACAATGTTACTGTCAGTGATCAAATTTGAAGGGTGGGTCTTAATTTCAATTGGAAGGGCATTTATTCTCTGATCCTTTTCTAGACGAAGGGTAATATAAATAATTGTAATTCAATTGACAAGTATAAATTAACTAAACTCTTTTATCAAAAAAGGTGAAAAAAAACAAATATTGTTCTTTCAAATTTTTATAAATTTAAACAATTAAACACTTCTTAATATCTACATGAAAAAATGATATATTTTTAATGAAATTTATTTTGAATACATTAAGTTGTTATATATGTATCATTAATTTTACAGTTCATTTTACAGTTCAGTAACATAACAACTATTTTATTGTATTTTTTTGAGTTGAGCACACTTCATTATACAAAAAACCTACTTAATCCACCTGCAACCCAAGCTTGAGAGATGTAAGAATGATAAGGATTGGGAACCTAAGAAAAAATAATACACAACTTAGAAAACATTAAAAAAAATTCCTACATACCAAGCAAGTTAGCAAGCTAGCATAACCGAGGTTGGGGCATCAAATATTTTTGTTCAACACTTGTGGTGAAAGCATACATGTATGGGAAGGAGGGGCAATGGAATCAAGCCCAAGTCAATTGAATCCTTGCAACTCGCTGCATGTATGAGTCTCAACACTCCACCTTTTAAATTGAAACAATACACCAAAAGAAGTTTATTAATGGCTAGATTTGAGGAAGTTCTAGGTGTGAGTAATTAAGGGCTTGGGGCTCTAAAATTTGTTGTGTTTTGTACTAGTCCACGATTTAGTGAATCGACAGTCATGGGTAGGAATTTAAGCTATTTAATGAAAACAATTAATGTGCATAACCTCTATGTCGAAATCATTTTTCAAGCTGACCCAGGCCACTACCCTCTTTATTGTCTTACCAAAAGGCATGATAATGAGGAAGAAGACCTAAAATTATGGACTTCACCTTTAAAGAATGCCTTGCAATCACATTGGTGAGGAGTGATAAGAAGATCACAACAATCCAACGTGTCAGCTAATAGTGTTAATTAAAGACTTTATGGTAAATTTAATATAAGACTTACTTATAGTTGTCTCTTACTCTTTGCGTCTTGATACATTTAATATTTTATGGTTGCCTTTGCACCTTGACCCAATTCGTATTATAAGGTGAGGATAATCCTTAGTTATGACTGTGAGATGAGGATTTAAAGAGAAGAGGATGTAAATGCAAGTAATTTTTATATGTATTTTGGTAGCGCTGAGGACAAATGTTGTGAGAAAACACAAATGTTTAGAAGATGGAGGGAGATTACATCACGATCATGCCACCCATCAAATTGAAGACTATTCTTAAGCCAACAATTGTTTGTTTAATTTTATTAATCGCCATTGTTTCTCCGTATCGTGTGCCCAATGATACCTCTCTATATCAATGCATAAATCGGTTTTTGCAGAGATTGTGATCCTAACTACATGTTATTATTTGTATTTGCTTGACATCGATTGTTTTTTATAGTTGTCGTGAATCCATGATATTCATGCAATAAATGAAGTCTTGTAGAGGAGGACTTATCAAACTGCTCTTTTGAATTTCATTTTGAAAAAAAAAAGGAATGGATGTTGGTAGCGGGGTTCACATAGGTAGTAGGCACAAAGTTTTGAGCTCGTTTCAGTCCTAGTAGTAGACGTGTAGTTCTTTTTTGTTATAGACGTAGTTGTTAACACATTGCCACACTTTAGATTGCATCCCCAAGTGACTTGAGAGTGAGAGTCACATCTCGATGGCTAGTGCCTTGTAGTCATCAATGATTATCGGCCATCTTGCACAATTAAGCAGTGAGTGCATGACATGAGTGACTAAGTGTTATAATTTATCATATTTCCAATATTTTGAATGATGAGGTGAACTTTATAGCATAGGAATTTCAACATCTTGAGAAATTTATATGTATGGGTAATTTCAAATGTTGTCCAACTGTTAAAATGTCGATATAAATTATGTCCTTCTTAATTGAAAAGGTAAAATTCAGAGTTTAAATTTTTTTTAAGAACAATTTTAACTTTACATTTCTGGGAAGGGCTGGGAAGGGTTCAATTTTGAACGCTGGTTACTGTTATGAAATTGTGGCACTTTTAGGTCTCCCTGTTAATCATCTTTCTACTAGCATTTGGAGGTCGTAACACCTGCGAAAATCCAAATATGCTAAATGCAGTTCGAGGACAAACCCCTGTAAAGAAAATTAAAGCTGGATAAATCAAGAATTGAAAAAACTGTTACTTGCCCTTATGTGCACTCCGACCCTTTTTAATTCTCAAATCAGGCCTAGAGGTCCACAAACACATTCAGAAAAAACAAAGGTAATAACATGTGATCCTTAACTTGCCTTGTTGGCAGCAAGGAACAAGAGATAGGCACTCAATACCTAGCATTATCACGTACTCAGATCCTAGTATCATTGGAGGCACAATACCTACCTTTCTCTCGGAGATCCTAAATGGTTTCAGATTGTAATTGAAAAACATAGTTGACTGGTATAAAAACTTCAACTCCCCCATATCGGTAAGACTGTTGAAACAAAGCCTCAACTCCCCTATATCCTTAAAATGAAGAATGTCGTCGAGTCTTCTTCTCATTTTCTCTGAGTATTCCCACTAACTCATCTGTTTCCACAGAGATTGTTTTGCATCAAAACCTTGGCAATATGTGAGAAATCAACTGGAGGAGGGCAACCCAATCACCGAAAAAGGTAAACAAAAGACAGGTTAATATGCAGTGCATCGATCAATCAAATAATACTTAGTTCTCTGAACAGTTACATGCCACAACAAAAGGAAACCCTCGGAATCAACCAAATGAGTGTGGAACCGGAGGTAGCGTCAATGAGGTTTCTCTCCTGGGAAGGATTCAAAGAATGATGGCAATAAATAGGACGGATCATGAAAAAGTTCCAATTCTGAATGCATGGAAACAAAGTTGATACTATGTAAAGATGGTTAAAGGAGTATATATGCATGGAAATATGAGGTCTAAAGTGTTTTCATCCTAAAGAATAAGAATAAGAGTAAGATCATTTTTCAAGATTGCAGGAAGACGAGACAAGTGTATTGTTAACATTTAATAAATGAAAGTAAAAAATTTCTCAGTTAAAATGTGATAACTTGTAACTAAGGCATGGATATGGATAAGAGGCAGATAAGAGGCAGTTCCTGGCACTTAACTTGTAGCCTATATCGATGTTCTCCAACCACAAGTTAAATAGCTATGCTAATTTACCAACTCTCATTTACAACTACCTTATCCCTAAATTATTTGTCCATTACCAATCTCTAATCAAACCTAGCAAGATATTATCTATTTTGTAAAGCTCCACTAGCCCCTTAGAATCCACAAGGATTCAGAGTTTTGGTGGATTACTCATTTGAGCAAGCTGTGATCTTTTAAAGTCTTCCAAAGAACTTTGAGTATTTGAATTGTTGATGATTTATCAAGTGCTAAATTTAAAATAAAATTAAATAAAAAAATATCTTTATGGGAATGCCAATTTGACCTGCAATGTTGGGAACGCGTTCAGCAGAAGTTTTCACAGATATATCCAAGTACAACTCACTGGAGAGCAGTGCTATTTGGTGATGCCAGCTCGCTCATTCTCTCAGGTTTATCAGCCATTATTGTGGATAGTAGTTTAGCTACCTTTATCTAAATATTCTGGTGAAGAGAAAGAGATCCAGCAAATTTTTTCTTTAAAAACTTATTAGTAAACATGTAAAACAATAACACTATAGAGCTGTACAAAATAAACACATTAGCCACATGATATTAAAATAGTTAACAAAAGGAAGAGAACTCGACTAGCTTAAAAGCAAGTCCAGTTAACAGCTAGCACATGGGAGTTACAATCATGAGTTTTGACTTAAAATGAAAATCAAAAGGAATAAAGAGTCTCATTCCTCAATCAAAATTTAATGAATATATATACAGAAACACGCTAATGTAAAAAATACCCTAATCAATAATTGGTGACAATTTTTGTAACAGCAGAATATCGCATCCATCGATTATTTAAGTTTTAGCGTTGAGATTAGAAATATGCCAAGTCCACCTATCGCTTGTGATAGAGGGTCTGTTATTAACGGCTAAAACATTTAATCAATAACATTTAACGGTGGGCATCCTCGTTGCAGACCATCTGACAGACTTTAAATAACGGCTAAAACATTTAATCAATAACATTTAACGGTGGGCATACTCGCTGTAGACCATCTGACAGACTTTTTAAGAGTTTGCAAGTGAGTTGCCTAGCTCTAGCTTGTAGGAGACAGGCTGAGGTGAATTACTTTGGCTAGTTGGCACTTGGCAGAGACCGGCAGGTACGGCTCGTGAAACTTGAGCTAATAAATTTGACGAATATAAAATGGTTGGTGATCAAATCATGTGCAATTTACAACATGTGCATCTGTAAGAATGACCAGCTTCAATAAAGGCATGATAAGGAAGGACATAGTTGTAAAGGGCGATCAACCACGGGTGACAGTTCGGTGAGGATGAACAGGTTCAATAAAAGACTTGATAAGGGAAGAAGACATAGTTGTAAAGTGCGATCAAGCCACAGGTGACAGTGGAGCAGTATAAGGGGCACGCAAGAACTTTACTTGGAATTCATCCAATTCGAAATTCTTGAAAATTGTGAAATTCGTTCTTGAAATCAGAGTTGATTTGCAAACCCAGTGTAGTTTACGAAATTTACAAGGTGTAGATTTTCATTATAGAATATTTTGAGTTGAATTCTTCCCCACTTCCTACACAATTTGAATGCACCTTGTCCCTTGAACAGATGGAAACACTGAAGAATTGCTTACAAGGATTTATTTGGTCCCACGTTTTTGCCTTATGCTTAGGGTTTTTATCCACCATGAACTTTTACATGACAGCAAGCTTGCCAACGAAAATTTGTGAACCTTTTGACTAACAAATGGAAAAGGAAAAACAAAACGTGAAAGACAAGCAAAGAAATATACTATACACACTTCCCTACGTGACCCATTGCAAGCTGGGGACGGCAAATGTCCTTAATAAGGGTGACCAGAAAGCATGTGCGGAGCGCAAGCAGCCCAGTGAAGATGATGTATTTTAACTTTAATAGACATCGGGCAGACTGTGCCATGGAATCGCCTGCCAGAAAACTCCCATGTGATTTGGAAGTTGGCCAGCCAACAACGAAATGGCACCGCCAGCTTGTCACTCCCATGGGGAAATTTATAAGCTCGGATGAGAAGCCAGGGCATTCGCAGAACACAGAAAAAAGAATACACATTCCTTTGTGTTTTGAATTGTGAGGGAATGGAGTTTGAACTCGGGACGGGGATAGCCGAAGAGGAGGGATGGGTGAGGGGCACCATTATTGGAGCCGGAGCTCATGGGATAGTCAGCCTGGCTATGAACAGCTCTAGTGGACACCTCTTTGCAGTCAAATCCGCAGCCGGATTTAGTTGGGCACTGGATAATGAGTTCGAGATTATGCAGTGTTTGAATTCTCCATACATTATTCGTTGCCTGGGGCGCAATTACAGCGTGGAGAACGGGGTCAGAATGTACAATTTGTTCATGGAGTACATGCCAGGTGGTAGCATTGGGGATCTGCTGAATAAGTTTGGAGGGAGGCTGGATGAATCAGTGATCAGGGCATACACGCGTGGCATCCTACGTGGAATCCATTACCTCCACAGCCAGGGAATTGTGCATTGTGATATCAAGGGAAAAAATGTTCTTGTGGGTATCAATGGTGTGAAGCTTGCTGACTTTGGCTCTGCCAAGAGGATTTCTGATGAGGGGAAGGGCAGGGATCCCCTTCAATTGAGGGGAACCCTTCTGTGGATGGCTCCAGAGGTGGTGAACCAGGTGGAGCAGGGACCTGCTTCTGACATTTGGTCCCTCGCCTGTACTGTACTGGAGATGGCCACTGGCAGGTATCCATGGAGCCAAGTTTCTAATCCCCTCGCCGCAATGTATCGGATTGGATGCACAGAGGAGTTGCCTGAGTTGCCTGCTTCGCTTTCGCCTCAGATCCAGGATTTTCTAGAGAAATGCTTTCGAAGAGATCCCAAGAAGAGGTGGACCAGTGCAGAGCTGTTGAACCATCCTTTCCTAAATGAGGACCGCTCTAACATGGAGAAAGAGGAAGTTATTGCTGGACCGGGGTTCTCAACCAGTAATTTGGATTTCGGGAATGAAGCATGTGATTCCTGCTCTTCTCAGCCTACTCCCATTCTGCCAATCAACCTCCCGAACCCAGCTGGGGAATGCGAAGCAGAGACCTATCGTAATGAGTCAATTGAGCAATGCCCAAGGCCGTCTCCTAGGGACAGAGTAATGGCACTGGTCTCTGAATCTGAAGATGTTGCTGACGGGCATAATTGGTCTGCAAATCCCCCTGTTCAGTGGATTATTGTGAGATCTTCTAGAGGAAAGTCTCCAACTTTAGATCCTCCTCTCTCAAAATCCGACAGCCGTAGAGGGTCCCTCAGCCAGGATCATTCTTGGAGCTCAGAAGCCAGCAATGGGGAAGAATTACAGCCAAGAGGCCAACATGATGAATCCTCAATGTCCACAGTCTCTGCAGCACAGGTTCAACATGAATCATCTTCCAGCACTTGTACTGGGACTCTACAGGGCAACTTGCTTTCTATGTTAGATGAAGCTTGGGAACTGTCTGGAAATTCATTTAAGAGCATTTCTGCTCATAGTGCTGCCATTGATAGCATATTAAGGCTAAGAGATGCACTTTATATCTTTGATGACAAGTGGTTCTCTACTGAGGAAGGAGCAGCTTGCTGCCCTTGTAGTAGTATGTGCACTAGTCAGTTTTGTCATACAAGTATGACAAAGGCACAGTTGTACATTAGTTACAGAGCAGATATTTTTTGTTGTAAATTTGATTTACTATTAATTCCAAATGATTTTATGTGGCCACATAAATGATTTCTTGATTGGTGAACTAAGTCACATTACTGTGTGTTTTTTCTCGAAAATACAAATTGCCATATATATCATACATCAGAACAGGGGCCTTGAATCACCACAAATATATTTTGATTTTGATTTTAAATTTAACCATAGTATAAATCGACACTCAAGCACTAACTTCACTGTGAGGTATTCACGCACTTCGGGAGGAGGATGCCCACCGAGGATAGATTGGTGAAAGAGCAAGTACACCTACTTACAACTGGATCACAGATCTTGAGCTCATGGACATTTTTAATGGTTTTGCAAACAATGAATATAATTAACTGATAAAATGAATTGATCCGGATGTTTATGAAGGACCGCAAGGAATTACAGAAATACACATAAATGCAGAGATGTAGCAGAAATAAGACTTCATTTCATTAATATCATATATTGGAAATATGCTTAGAGACAGAATGGAAATAAACTAGCTAGGAAGCTGGTAGCTTATCTCTGAGAAGAGATGTGGCGGCCACTGGCCTCTCAACTCCCCCTTACAATGGGGCTCGAAAGACTATATATTATTTAGAAACAAAGGAAAGAAACCTAACCCTAGGAGATGAAAAATGTCAAACTATGGCGGCATTGGGGTAAATTGGTACATCAACTTGTCGTAACTTTGGCATACGATCTCCGTTTGACGCACATGGTACCTCATTGGAAAGATCTATCTAAGGACTACACTAAATGTTTATGAATACTTCAGATTTGTCACAAGAAGATTTCCAAAAAAACGTATTTTAGGGCTTCAAAGCGGCTCCAAAAGTTTAAGACCCAAAAAAACTGCTAAAAATAGTAAGTTGTGTTATAATTAAGGAAACTAAAAAAACCAAAAAAACAATGTTGGGCCCAAGTGGAATAGGCTGGTGGCCACCAATATCCACCTTGATCATGAATAGTTTTTAATCAATTCACTGGGTGCCTCTTTTTCTTCAAAACAAAGCCCTTAAATTCATTTATCTTTCTTGGGTTTTTAGTTTTGTTCTTTGGCTGGTTAAGGACTAACTTAAAACAAGCAGTAATTCTGATTTTTCTGAATGTTTCTCAGTTCTCTGTTGAGTTTTCTTTAGTTGTTTCCCATGGAGTTTTCTGTATGAAAAAAATCTTGTAAATCTGGCGTTCATAAATTCCATTAAGCAAAAATGTTGAATCGAATAGCCTTTGGACGAACAGAGTAAGTGCCTGAACTTAAATCAGCGGATTTTTAAATAAACGTCAGCCCAAAGCCTTTTTAGAATTGGGAACTGTAATAAAAGAATTGAAATTTAATTGCAGCGCCTAAACATGTGAACTTTCTTAGAAAAGATTTTCGTATGTTGTACATATGCAATATGCACATCGCATGCAAATTTAATGGTACCAGTTATATGTGCATTTTCTTTAATGGTACCTATCACTTGGAGTGTTGGATCTTGATAGTGTCCATATAAATCGTTAACACTTAATTTCCATGGCTGCAATATATGCTTGCCTAACCCAATACACCTACATCCTTGTTATCGATTGAACATAGCCTTGTGTCTATCGTCATCAAATTCTCAACTCCGGATGGAAAGCAATATACAAGCAGAATTTATTCATAAACAAAGCGAAAACAACCATCTCTATCCCATTACCAGTTTATAGTGACAAATTTGCATCAAGAATCTTTTAAAAACAACTGGCCTATTAGCTCAGTTGGTTAGAGCGTCGTGATAATAACACGAAGGTCGCAGGTCTCTTTTGAAAACAACTGGCCTATTAGCTCAGTTGGTTAGAGCGTCGTGCTAATAACGCGAAGGTCGCAGGTTCGAGACCTGCATAGGCCATGTTTTCTTTTGTGGTTTTGCAGTGTATGCAACCTATTCCTTTGATTTGATGCAAATAAGTAGAAAATGGTGAGAGCAACTTGACCAGTATGTATTCTCAAAATTGGCGCGCCAGATACAAAGATTTTAAGTTTTGTATAAATGAGAACAAGGATTTATATTAGAGAAGAGTATACCGTTAGTGTTGAAATATGCAAAATTTAACCTATCACTTTATTTTCTAACATATATGTTCCAAGTCGAATATAGTATATTAAAACAATTATAAAACTATATAGTCTAATACAGCAGTGATCACTTGGCCCTTTATGTTTCTCATAGTCGAATATAGTATATTAAAACAATTATAAAACTATATAGTCTAATACAGCAGTGATCACTTGGCCCTTTATGTTTCTCATAGTTGTGTTGCATTGGTTCTTTCTCCATTTTCTTTGAACCCTTGCCAAGTTGATTGAGGTCCTTAAGTGAACTTCAATATAATATTCAAATGCATTTCAATTCTTTGATCAATTGTTTAATTTAATCCTCCTACTTACCTTGGATTCTAGTACATTTTATCCAATATCTTGTGCTGATCAATTGACTACTTCATGCCATCCATTTGAGAATTGATCTTTTAAAGCATTTTTTTATATCACTAATTTTGTTGAGAGCTCCTCTCCCTCTAATGATGTCTCTATTTGATGGATTAGGCATATCTTCTATGATTGAGGAGATGTGGTAAAAAAAAACTTTCACCTCACAACCATGGGACTTCCTAAACATGAAAATCAACACATGAAGCAGCAACAACTATAGGCTTAAAGCCTCTACTTTCTAAGACATTAAATACATTGAGATGCCAAGCATTTATTGCTAGGGATGGTATTATTACCTCTCCCAGTGACCTAAGGGTTTTAGCATACCACACCCAAGCCAATTTGGGCGCAAACATAGTGTGGTATCCCGTGATGTCATTAATTGGTTACTAATTTGTATTTATACATAGAAATATTTCTTTTTTTGAATTTATGAATCAAATATACTTTTTTTCCTTTTTTTCCCTTCGCTGTTCTTTTGCACCTTTTGGGGCAATTGCTAGTAA
Organism: Pseudotsuga menziesii; assembly: GCA_001517045.1. Lineage (NCBI taxonomy): Eukaryota > Viridiplantae > Streptophyta > Pinopsida > Pinales > Pinaceae > Pseudotsuga > Pseudotsuga menziesii. Next base: position 97,451 of record LPNX010816973.1, on the reverse strand, counting down.
ATATCTTCTTTATAATGTACTTGATTGCAAAGATCATGTTTTCTCGCTAACATGCATGTGTGTCACAATGGGCTTTGACATGGACTTCTACATGATACACTATGGTACTTAGTGGCTACTTGCGGTGGTGTGAGATATGGGGCATTCGAATGGTTGGTGTGTGATATAGAGCACTCAAATTGTTCCATTTTGACAAGGCAAAGTCTACTCATTTTTTTGAAAATCTGACAAATTGGGCCATCTTAAAATGGGTTGAAACCTAGAAGCAAAGCTCTTAACCCGTCATAGTTGTTGTCCAAGTTGGGGTAATTCTAGTTGGAAATAGGGGACAATATGAATGCCCCTTATCCCAAGCCATGGCGGGTCAAGGCATGAGTATGTCAACTATGTTGTATAAGTTTAATTATAATGATTTAGAAAAATTCACATTTTCTCGACGAAGTAAAAAATCCATAGAGGATATACTTTAAGAGGTTAATGTTTTTTAAGGTTTTGGGTTGCTTCACTTCGAAAATGACTTATATCATTAAAACTTTAACCTATGAAACCATGAACACTTAAATTTGTAGAACAATAATAAATTTTAAACAATTTTCGTCATACATAGTATAAATTTTAAACAATTTTCATGATACATAGTAAGTGAACTATGAAACATTATTCCCTCTCTAGAAAGGATGATTGTACCTTTTTTTTTGGCTTACTTTTATTGTGATCAAATTTTAAGAGCTACTCTTAATTTGAAAATGAAATATATATATTCATCAAAATCTCTCATAATGAAAAGTTGTAAAAGTAGTTGTACTTCAACTGATAAAATTAAATTAGTTATATATTTAATTAAAAAAACCATTTAAAAATATCACTCTTCCATATTTCTTACAACCTTGAAAATTAAGTATACTTCAACGCATAAAATTAAATTAGTTATACAGTTAAGTAAAAAACCATTTAAAAATATCACTCTTCCATATTTCTTACAACCTTAAAAATTAAGTAACCATGAAATACATAAATCGTAATTTATTAATATACTATTAATTTAAAATGTGACTTTTTTTTATGTGTTATATGTATATTAAAAATAAATAAATTTCACAAAAAATTAATTGCTATTGTTTTCTTCATAGAAATTTCGAAGTGTTAAAATGACAATATAAAGCTTCATACACAATGTGAGAATCAAACATTTTTGTAGACACCCATATTACATAGGATTTGTTCCATGATTCCATAAGATAATTGACAGGTGACTACATCTTAGATTCTTATCTTAAGCATATCACAAGATCATGTTTAATTATAGAAGCCAAAATCCTTTCAACTCCTACACACATACAGAGTTACAGAGTTACTGCATTCCATAATTCGACCTAAAAGAAAGGTATGCACGTTTGCTCTCATTCATGCACCGACTTTAAACAGACTACACACTGGATCGAGAGAGGCATCTTGGATTAACTCTAACCAACTAAGTTATTCCCTTTTTCTTTCCACTTTCTCCAACTCTCCTTTCAATCTACTTTTGAAATATGCTTATGATGATCAAGATATTTCAAGGGATAATTTCTGACCAAGCCTTCACTAATAACTTAACCAGAAAAGAATTTAGAACTTAACCTCCCCTTTAAGAAATTGACTAATCAATAGCTCTTCGAAAGTAGACGTTTTTATGTAAACAACACATAGGAGCAATGTTCTAACCTAAGATACCAGAAACGTGACGGAGCTCTGCGTTTTTCTAAGAAAACGAAGTAGAAAAGGACTGCTATGACAAAACGGTTAACTGTCTTTACTCCTTTAAAGACAGCAGGGACTGAGACGGAAGGACTTTGGATTGTATTCAATAAATTAGGGGCATGGAGTCATAGCATTTAGACATTTTAAGGATTCACTAAACTGGAAGAAAAAGAGAGGGAACATAAAAATAGAATATAAGGTATTCAGACATAAAATTTCTCATACATCTGAGGTATAAACCATACTGAAAAGAAAGACTTTCTTAACCAACATGCACACAGTATCTAAATGGAAATATGAAAAGGAGGCTCAAAACAAAATGCACTTTAATGTTTTAAGAATATGATATATCATAGCAGGAAAACATCCGACATATCCATTCAAATATTTAGGCAGAAATTTAAAGTGAACTGAGAAAATACATAGCAAGAGAAATATACACAGACTGATGTGTTCGACAAAAGGAATTCCCTCATTACTGTATAGACCTCGTCCCCCAACTATAACAGGTCAGAACAAAATATATTAGTTTTCATCCAAAAACCAACCCTCTTCTTCCAAAAGGAAGAACCCTTTCTAAACTCTTCGATGCTTCCTTTTATCCTTTCAAATGATTGAATCGTTGATCTCTACCTAAGAAAGCTAGAACAATTTCCTGAATAAGCTGGAGTGATTCCTCCTAAATATGGAATTGAATGTTATACTGCTGATTCTTGGCCTTGAAATATAGATAAATTCGTTGATCTATGCCCTAAAATATCATTCTAGTTATGATGTCTACCTGCTAAACTAACGCATGAAACTCTTCAAAATTGATCAACTGGTAGAAGCTGGCTTCTATTGAAGAAGTGAGCTATTTTTCATGCTAGTTATAATGCAATTTATACAGGGAGACAACTTGAATTTCTTCAGAATTGATTAGAAATTGGTATCTTTTGAGGAACTGATCTATTTTATATGCTCTTTGTAATCAAGTTTATTCAGAGCATTTAATGATTTGCCAGTTGTTTGTAAAATCAAATGAGGAATTCTTATTTGTAATTGTCATTATTTAGTGGTAGATGGTTCTAGAATAGGTTTCGTGTTCACTTTATTCCTGACTATAAATCCAAACTGACATTAGGGAAGAAATTATGTTATGTGTTTTGATTTTTCTTATTTATTTCAATTTACCACCAACGAACATGCAGGTCACCACCAACAAGTCAACAAACAAGCCAGGTTGTTCCTTTCCTTTCCTGTGCTACCCACTCAACTTCCTATAAGAAAGTAGGCTTCTACATCGAGTGAAAACAAATGTGCAAAGTTCCCATGTAATTTCATCAATTCAGGCGGTAGTTCATAATTTGGGAAGTTCTGACGATCTAATACTGGTTGTTCCTTTCATCCAATAGGCTGACTGAACCATGTCCTTCCTAACTCAATGTGCTAAGATACATAGTGTCGATATCCTTCCCAGGAAGTAGGAAGAATTATTAGGTTGATTCCCCTCTGCCCTTTCCTCTAATGTCTAACTACGAATAAATTAGAAAATAGAAATACAAAGGCATAAAAGAGTGTATCTAGTCTCTCTTTTATGCACACATACAAAATTATTTTTCTATACGTTGTAATTTTAATGTCCAATATTAAGGGATAAGTTGCTGTGTAATATAGATTCATTCAATCATTTGTTTTTAAAATTAGGAATAAAAAAATCAGTTAATCCAATCCTAGATTAATATTTATCATTTGTATGATATGCACTTTATTTTTTGAAATATTTATTCCATCATAAAAGAATATAGCTCTTTTATTAAGAATTGGAAACTTTCAGTATCCATGCATCACATGTTTTAGTATAATCGATAGTTTATGGTAATGCATGAAACTATCAATTCCATATTCTTATCACCTATCAATTTCAGATTTCAGTTTACCTATCAATTCCAGTTTACATGTTTCTCCCATTTTAAATTTTTTCTCTATTTTTGTTTGCAGACTTACATATTTAGTTCTAGTATATGTACTTGTTTGTTTTGACAGAGTGTTATTTGATCTTTCTCCTAGTATTTCCTATTGCAATGGAACAAAGTTCATCAACTGCACAAAGTAGAACACCTATTTCCAAATAGAAACCCTCCATAGCAGTGCCAAAATCCACTCAAAACAAGGAATACAAAGATGCAAAGAAGGGTTTTGAATCCAGGCTATGGGCAATAGTCAAATGCACTCAATCATATAGTGGGGGAACAAGCGGTACACCTGGTTCAAAGGTTTGGTTTTTTCATTACTGTAAGACACAAAACTCAGGGAGCGTAGTAAGAGTTTGGTGGCATTTGCTTGGAATGGGGAAAATGGAACAAATAAGTGTATGCAACAATGTGCCTAGTACAAATAAAGATTCGATACAAAAACAATTTAATGAACTGGAAAAGTTGAAACAATTTGATGAAGGTTCAATTCAAACCAACAATTCAGCCACTGTAGCAATGCTAGGTGGTCGCCAAACGTCTTCTCAACTTCATGTTTCTACTTCCCAACTTAACAACCTATGGGATGTAAAAGGGAGAGCAAATATTGATGCATCTGTTGGGTGATTTTTTTTTGCAAATGGCATAGCTTTTAACGTTTGTAGGTCTCCTTATTGGAAGGACATGGTCAAGATCTCGCTAACACCACCCCTAAAGGTTGCAAACCTCTCAGCTATGAAAAAATGAGGACAGTAGTGTTGTTTAAAGAGAGGGCTCGGATTGAAGCTAAACTTCATGACATTAAATATGGTTGGAAGGACTCCAAGATATCCATTGTTTCATATGGTTGGACATATGTCAATCATCGTCCTCTTATAAATATTTTGGTTTCTAGTCCAAAAGGTGTTATGTTTTTAAAAATTCCATGACACTACAGGGAAAACAAAGGATGACCCATATTTGATGGGCCTCTTCAAAGAAGAAATAGATGAGGTGGGAAGAGAAAATGTGGTTCATATTGTTATAGACAGTGCCTCAAACAATGTGCTTGCTGTGGGTTTAATTGAGGACGAATATCCAACAATTTTTTGGACTCCATGTTATGTGCATTGCATCAACTTACTACTTAAAGATATCAACACAATTGTTTGGGTTGGAAAAACTATAACTGAAGCAAAGATGCTACATATTTTTATTATTAATCATGCAGCATCTATAGCAATTTATAGAGAACATGCCAATTTCCAACTTCTTCGATGTGTCGAGACTAGATTTTCATTTGCATTCATTATGTTACAACGTCTCATCAAAGTGCATCAATATTTGATGGAGATAGTTGTTTCAATGGATTGGAAGAGGTGGAAGGGTTCTCATGTTGAGGATGGTCTAAGAGTTGAGGACATTATTATTGGCTCTTCTTCTAAGGATTTTTGGAGGGTGGAGGATATTGTTACCCTCATCACACCTATTATTTCCACCCTTTGCATGTTTGATAGTGATTGTCCATGCTTAGGGGACGCGTTTGAGAGTATGGATCAAATGAGAGAGAAGCTTCGTGACATAATGAAAGATGAAAATTCTAGGATCGACAGGGACACCCAGAATGAGGTGTGGGATCTTAGTCTTACAAGGTGGAAAATGCTTCATAGTCCTCTTCATTCAATTGCATTCCTACTCAACCCCAAATGGTTTTGTTGTAATCAATCAGATTGCAAGGTTACCAATGATACATATAAAGAATAATATACAATAATATAACAGAAGACAAGAATGGTAGAAAAAATAACAAATTATATTACTCAATACACATGCGGTTTCATACAACAAACTGAACCAAGTATCTATCTGGCTCAACAGCGTATATGTATGTTTACAAAATAGTTACAGTAACTACCTGTCGGTTCAACCAACCGACATGACCTATGAGGTCGAACTGATTTACAATTAGTCGACTAATGAGTCTAGTCATCTTAGCCGACTAACTCCTCCAACATCTTCCCTAGCACAAATTTTTTCTTTGTCTCGAAGAAACAGGGAGTGAATTATTTTTTGTCTTGAGTAGTTTCTATAATGTTTTGTTTATGGGTTTTGATGTCTAATAGACGGTTGCTTCTAAATGCATACTTCAACAATAGATTCTGCGGTAATTTTTAGTTGATGTTGGAATTCCTCCCAAGTGCGAAGCGCCTTTTGGATGTCTATAGTTAGAGTAGTGAAACTCGTCAAATTCTCTACCTTTTGATGTATGTCTATGTCAAAGATATTGCTCATGTGGGTCCCCTGAAGTTGTGCTTTTTCTTCGGCAGTCTCAAGTAATGTTTTCATGTGAGGGAGGATCTTGTCGAGACTGACGAGGCTTGGTTTGGCTTTGGCTTGGCTAATCCATTGATGTTCTTGTTTCTTCGATTTGTCTAATTTTTCCATTTCTAGCACAAGCTAGTCCTGAATTTTTTTCGCCATTGCTTCCATGCTCACTTGTCGGCTCTACAGTGAACTAATGAATTCACGAGTATTTCGTACTTACTGAAACACTTGGCCATAGTATGTGAACCAATTTCTCAAGACTTCTTTTGTTACATTGGATTCTATGATATGCTCTCTCAGCATGTTGTAGGATGTTGAAAATGTTGCATACTGATTTCTCAGTAATATAGTAGTTTCTTCTTCCTATTCTTATTTCATTTCTTGTAGTTGTGCTTGAAACTTCGATACGACAATTTCAAATAGTTGGTATGCTTTGTCCAATGGTTTGTCTGTGTCGACCCCTTCTGAGATTGAAATGAATTTCCTCACCATATTTTCACACTTTGTCAGGAATTCATTCTGCTCTATCTTTATTTTTTCAATTTGTTCTTTTCTTATTTCTCTTCTTATTCTTGACTCTTTATTGATTGCATCCACCATTCGGTCTAGCTCCTCTTCTCTTATCTTCTGTGTGTCGACTTTTGTTGTCGATCCTAAATGAGCCAGGAGAATCACTAATGGTATATGTTTTTGATCCAACTGTAGTTGTTTTTGGTGTTCTTTTTCTTGTTTCTTTCTTTCTTTTCTATCTTTTCTTCTTCATCGCTCTTATTCTCTATTTTGTCTTTCAGCTTCTTCTATCGGCAGAGGTATGGTTTGTATTTTCTCTGTAGTGGTGCTACGTAAAGTAGAATTTATTAACTGGGTTTCTAGTGGGGGAATGATAGATGATGTTTGTAATGGTGGTGTAGGTGAAGGTGGTGTGGGTGAAGGGAGAGGTGGTGGTTGTTCGGAGGTTGATGGTAGAAGAGTCGGTAGAGGATTTGACAATTTCTGGTGATTCAACATTTTCAGGGGCTTCGACATATTCTATATTTTCGACCATTTCTTGGCTTGGTGCTTTTGGTTCGATTGGTCGAGGTCGAGAAGCTCTTCAAAAATGGTTGGTTCAGATTCTTCATTGGTCGAGTTAGGAAGTGGAGGGTTTTTAATGGATTTTTTTTGCTACAATATCGATAGTTTTATCCGGATTAATTTGGAAGGTGGACTTGATATGTCCCACAATTTGTGTCGTTAGTGTAGACCTTTGCGACTGATCAGGGATTTGGGGAATGGATAAAATTTGTGGTGGGTTATTTACGATGATAACCGATTTTGTTATCATTATTTGTTGAACATTGGGAAAAATAGATGGAATTTGATTGATAAAATATTGAAGGTCAATGTCTTTATCTACTTTGGTACAGAGGTTTTCTGGTAATGCTTGTAAATATGGGTTTACGACGGTTGTCAGTGTAATGGAGGTCGAAGTCGATAAACATTATTCAAGTATTTAAGTTGGGTATGGGGGTGGTGGGGTGGTAGTGAGGTCAACTAGATAAACATCAAGTGAAGTAACAATTTTTTATTTCTTTGCTTTTGACCAGGGTTGCTTTTCTTCTTCTGCGACAAACTTTTTGAACTGTTCCTCAACTGGTACTTTGTTTTTGGAAGCATATTCTAGAATTTGTGAAACCCTAGCATATAGCTCATCATCATCATCTGACTATTTTGGAAGTATAATCATGCGATTCCCTTTCCTCTTACCAGATTCTTCCTTTTCTTTTTAGCTTTAGACAACTCGACAACTAGCCGACAAGTGTTTTCTTTTGTCATTTAATATTCAGGAAGAAGGTTGTCGAATTGGGTATCTTCATATGTCTATACTGCTTCTTCCTCCTGTTTTTGTGTTGGTGGTATTATGGAAACTTGTAGAGGGTTGAATTCTTCTGTGCTAGTATCATCCATAGTAAAAGTACTGATATGAAGTCAAACTTCATAGTCCTCTTATTTCTTCTGGTCAGTCATAGGTTCGATGATAGGTTAATCGACCTTCTTTGTTATTGGTGGTATGTCTAACTTAGTGTTAGACTATTGAATTATATCTACAAATATTTATTCGACTGATGGGTAAAATTCGAGGGGTTCAGCCTTTCCTCCAACCCCCTGTAGGCACCATACCGAAGTGTGGTCTAATTCTAACTAAATGTGTGCATTTGGCGGCAGACATCATCGTATATTATGTGATACCCTCCATCTATCCATTTTAATTTTTAAATTTTGGAACCAAGTATCCAACCAAATATTGGCTTGATCTAATTCCTGTTAACTCCTAGCCATTGAAAAAGATTTGAAGTTCCACATGCCGATTATGTTTGGTTTATTGAAGTCCAGATCTCCGACTAGTCGGAGATAGTACGTTGCAATCCAAATGATTAATGAAGGAAATTTAATTGGTGTGCCATCCTCCTGACATTTTGCGCAGGTGTGTTTGATAATTTTGCTATGTATTATGCCCACTGGTAGATTTTTGCTTTTTCTGCTACATTGACAACGACTTCCAACATGTCTAGTTTTAAGTCGCAAGCTCGCCCTGTGCTTGTCAGACTTGCAGAAACAATCTTTGCCACTATCTTGGGTGTAGTAAATTAAATTTGGATGATTATTAGTCCCCTTGAATTATTTCTAGTCGGTGTTCCTAATAGATTTTAACCTAGGCTTGGGTTTGATCTCACAGGTACCGGTTCTCCTTTGTTCGAAAACCCTATAATCCTGTAGATTATGTCTCCATATATTTCGATAGGTCTTTCGAAATAGAATTTGTCATTGTGATATATGATAACAATGAATTGCGCTATGATGTCCTTTGTTCCCGCAAAACTTTTCATAAGAGGTGCATTCTTGTAACTGAGGATTGTGCTTGCACTTAGCTTTTGAGCTTCCTTCGTCATTTTTCCATCTTTGTATGACCACTTCTTTATTTCCTTCCATAATCTTTCCCATGATGTTTCTATAAATTTCACTTTGCAAACGTTATGTAATCACTGTACCAATGGGGTTGTATTTTTTTTCTAGATCTTTCATCTTGCTCGTTGCGGATCTTGTAGTTGTCATTTAATTAGGTGTCATTGTGTCGGTTGAATTCTCTAGTTCACACACAAGTATCTTGGTCTCAGGTGTTTGGTATATCTGCTTTTCTAGCTCTTCGCAGAATGAAGTTTGGTATTCATTTGGTGTGGTATTTATAGTGGAAATAGTTGGAGCGGGCAGAGATCTGGTAGATGGAGGTATTAATGGCGTATTTGACTGTGAAGGATGATCTGTTGAGGGTTCTTTTAATGCACGTTGTTTTTGTTGCTCCCTATGTCGATGAACATTTTGACTTGATTGGATCGTTGAGCCCTCTTTATGTCGATGCGCGTTGTGGTTGTGGAAATGTCGGTGGAATGGGTGGTACTTGTCGTGTCGATGATGTCTGTGGTTATATCTTTCAAATGGTAATCTGCTACTTCCTTCCTGAGAATTCATCCAAGGCCTGTCATATTGTTTTTCTATATTGTTTTCTTTTTGTTTGATCTGAGGTTTTTATAGTTTTTTTTTTTTTTCCGATTTTTGTTATCAGTTATACAACCATTTTTTTTAATAGTTTTCGTAGCGTTTTAGTCGGGCACCTTTAACAAGTTTATGAAATATACTGTCTTGTAATGTTTTCAGTCAGACTGATCCGTTAGCATTGATTTATTCTACAATGTATGGTCCCATCCATTATGTATGTAGTTTCTTAGGTTTTTCTTTTACTCGACTGTTATACAACAACGCAAGGTCTCCAACCAATAAGTTTTTATTTTTAATATTTTGATCATGCTAAGCTTTTTGTTGTTGTTTTTGGATCTCTTGAAGTTGTATTGCGATCATTCGATGTTATTTTAGTTTATAAAATTGTATTACTCATTATTTTCTATCCTCTTTGACATCAATGTGCAATATGTCGACAATTATGGGTGTTTGTTGTTGAAAGTGTAAAGGAACGATTGCTTCTTGTCCATAAACAAGTTGAAATGATGTTTGATCTGTCGATCGCTTGTATGTTGTTCTGTATTCCCATAAGACAGCAGGAATTTTTTCATCCCAATCATCTTTGTCAGTATTACATATTTTTGTTAGGCATCTAGTCAATATTTTGTTAAAAGCTTCAATTGCATCATTAGATTGAGGATGATATGTTGTGATTTTTTTATGTTCAATTTTAAACTGTTCTGTCAAAGCTGCAATCATTTTATTTATAAAATGTGACCCCTGGTCACTGATCAAGGTCAGTGGAGAACCAAATCTAGTAATATTATTTTCATATATAAATTTTGCGGCAACTTCAGTTGAGCAAGTTTTGACAGGTTCTACTTCTGCCCACTTAGTGACGTATTCAACTGCTGTAATAATATATCGTGCTTCTATCCTTCTAGTCAGTATCAGAAATGCTCCTATAAAGTTGATCACCCAAATTTCATATGTTAAACTTGGGTTTACTGATATTAAAGGAATTTTGGTACTTGGTAGAGGCCGGCCTAGTCATTGGAAATGGCCACATTTTCTTACAAATATTCGACAATATCGGTATAATTTCGGTCACCATATTCCCGACTATTGGATTTTCTTAGCAAACGTATATGACTGAAAATGTCCTCCAGTTGGACCATAATGTGCTTCATGCATTATACTTTCTATTTCGTGATTAAGAATGCATCGACGAAGTACCTCATCTAAACCTAGTTTATAGAGGAACCCATTTATTATACTATAAGGTGCAGCTTTCATTGCTAAGATTTTCTTCTTTTTATCACTCATTCCTTCTGGTGCTTGTTCGTTTTCTAGGAATTGAGCTATTTATGCTAATTCAGAAGGTACAAATTATATTTTTAATAGATGTGCATCTGGTAGGTCATCTTCTATTCAAGTCGGTTCTTCTCCTGTGTTGATTCTCGACAGGTGGTCGGGTCTGACATTTTCTTTCCCCGTTCGAACTATAACTTCAAACTCAAATTATTAAAATAATAGTAACCAATGACATATTATACCATGATGTAAAGATTTATTAACTAAGTATTTTAATTCCTGGTGATCCGTATAAAACACAAAAAGGATTAGCTAGCGAGTAATTTCGATACTTCTGCAGTGCGGATACCATTCCTAGTGCTTCCCTTTCTGTTGGTGAGTAATTTCATTCGAATTTATTTATTTTTTTGCTACTATATACAATTGGATAATCCATTCCGTCATCTCTTGGTTGTGTTAGTATCACACTGATTGCTATACCAGATGCGTCAATATGTAAATCAAATTTTACCTACCAATTTGAAAATTGTAAAATAGGTTCTTCGACTAGTTTTTTCTTTAAAATATCGAATTATGCATCACATTCTTCAGTCCATTCATATACTTTATTTTCTTTTAATAGTTCTTCTAACGGATATGTCATGTATGTGTAATGTCGAATGAATTTTATGTAATACCCTGTATGCCCAAGTAAGACTCTTACTTGCTTTGGATTAACTGACGGTTTTAAGTCGAGAATAATTTTAATCTTTTCAAAGTCGACCTTAATTCATTCTTTACACACTATGTGTCCTAATAGAATTCCTATAGGAGCTATGAAAATACATTTATTTATATTAAGGGATAATTGAATATGTCGGCATATTTCTAACATCAATCTCAACCATTTGTAGTGGTATTTTAACATAGAGTAGATTGTCCAATCGTCAAAATACACAGCCATTGTTTTGTAGATATATTCTTGGAATGCTTTAACCACTAATCGTGAAAACACAATTGGTGCATTTTCAGGCCAAATGGCATAACTTTGTAGGTGAATGAACCAAATTAACACACAAACATTGTTTTCTTTTAGTCTTCCTTAGAAATTGGTACTTGATTATAACCTAAGAAACCATCTATAAATTAGTAACACTCCTGCGACTTCATTAAGAATTTCATCTATAAAAGGAGTCGAAAATGGGTCCGTAAATGTGACTTTGTTGAGTTCATGGAAATCTACATAAATTCTTAGTCATGTCGGGTCATTCTTATTTGGTTACACAACCATTGATCTTTCCCATTCCGACTGGTCGATAGGATATATAATTCCGATCGCTAACATATTGTCAATTTTTTTCTTCACTATTTCTTTATATTTATGAGCAAGTTTATATGGTCGATTCTTTATGGGTCTTGCATCGAGTTTTATGTCAATCTTCATTTCTCCCATTTCTTGAACTAATCCTTTAAGATCCTTGTAATCTTGAGCGAAAATGTCTTGAAATTATTTTAGCAAGTTAACAGTTGCGGTAGTTTTCTCTTCATTCTAGTAATTTCTGATTTTTGGAAGTTTGGGTCTATCATTGTTAGAAATGTCGACTTCTTTTGTTTTAATTTTTGCGTCCATCCATTCTGGCTCCCTGATTTGATTAATTTGTCGACTTCCTTCTTTAAATTGTGAAAATTTTGCTAAGAAGTATTTTGTTGTCATTCCTTCAGTGTCTTGTTTTTTTGTCGATTCAACTTTTAGTATTGTTTTGATTGGTCTTGTCGTTTCAGGATGGTCATATTTCCATTTAAAGTTGTTTCCACTTGTATTGTTTTTTTCTAGTCGAATTCTTGTCGACTTTGGTACTTTAGTTGAACGAATATTGTGACATGAGGTGTTCGGTCGGTTGTGAGTTCTTGTCGAACTACTACTAACAATCTGTTTTATAATTGTTTCTATTTGCTTCGTAGCTTCGACTAGTTGGTCATTTTCAAGTATAAATTTGAAGTCCTTGATGAAATTTTCTTTTAGTTCGTTCCATAAAAACATTTCACCGCATGCTTCTTCCATTTTGTACCATTTGTTTGGCAAGTCATCTAATGTCGACGGGAATATGTGCAGCCATATTCGCTCATATTTATATCCCAGTCTTTTCCATTCTTTTTCACATGTAATGATGTGTTTTTCAAGATCTTGGCCTTGTGTAAAGACTAGTATTTATGCTTGATTTGTTAGCTTATTTCCTCCAACTATTTTGACAAAGTACGTTGAAGCTTTCGACCATGTTTGTAGTCTCGACTAGTGGGTATCCCACCATCGAGCAACTTGTCCCATAAATGTTTGAACTAGACTTTGAAGTTGACCGTGTTCACCTATATTTTTAGATATGTGTTCGATGTGAAGGATTGGTGATTCCCATTCTTTATACCTAAATGACGGTCAGCTTGATGTTTCTTTTATTTATTGGTTCTAGGGATGGATATCCCCTAACTTTTCATTCAAATATTTTTGGTATTATAGACAGAAAGAAACATTGTCTTGTTTTCTCTTTCGGAATGGATTGGATGGTCCAACATTCCCTTTCTTGTAGTTCATAGTTTTCTATTTCCCAATCATATAATTCTACATCTGATTAATACCCAACAGAATATGGATTTCCTAAGTGAAGTTCTCCATATATGTTCGGTTCAACTTAATCCTCATTATTTTTTATTTGGAACAACTATCGAGCATTGACTTCTTCATCTATAGGTTCTGCCCATGGTTCACCTTGTGATGGATGAATTGGAACAATCACTTTCTACCCATTTCCTTTAAGTTTTATTCTTTCTTTGTCTAATGAAATTGATGCCTTCATCTTTCAACCCCATGGTCGGCCTACTAAGGATGGATAGGAGTTGGATCCTTCCTTAGGATTAATAATTTCGAAGTTGACTTTTGTAGTGATACCTTTTATAGTTGTGTCGACATTCTTCCATACACCAATGGGTTCAATTTGTCCTTAATATGCTAACTTCAAATATATTCCAAGTTCGTTAAGTCGAGGTTTACCTGGTTGTTTCCATGTGTCCCCACTCATGATGTTTACTTGTGATCCAAAGTCAAGGATGACTTGTCGGACATGGTAACCTTCAATTTCCAAGTCAATTAAAGGCCAACATCACTTTTATCTTTTTATTTAAGCTACATATGCTTTAATCTTTCTTATCTACACCAAATTTATTTCTAATATTGTACAGTAAGTCGATTAGTTTTGCAACCGAATTATCAGTATGTATTAAATTGATTAATTCTTGAGTCATCTTCTGTCGAGCATCATCATTTACTTCTTATGCAGCTAATTCTTGAAATATGTTCGTCACATCATTATATAATTCATTTTGTATAACGGGGTTAGGATAGTCATCTTTATTCTTTATTTTTCTTATTTTGAGATTATCAGTGCCAATTTTAGTACCTTGTCTAGTAACAATTTGCAAATTCTTAGTGCGAATAACATCAATTTTTTGGACACTCGACAAGACCTTAAAGTTTTTCTTGTTATTTATTTATCAAGCACGGTGGGGCAGTCCTCTAAGGAGTGATCACCGACACCATAACTTGTACATAATTTAAGATCAGTTTGATCCTTGTATGGACACTTAGCATGTTGATGCGCTTCGTTTGAGTAGATATAGCATTGGATCAGTCGACATGGTCTATTCTCCTGATCCCCAAAGTATTTACCTCGACCTGAAAATCCTCCACGTCAATTGTTGTCATACCGGCGCTCGTACCTTCGATCGTCATATCTTTGATTGTTTTGCTCATTCCGATCGTTATTATTCCTTGTATTATTGTCATTATTATTTTGTGCAACAATGCTTGTATGGTAAACCGCATGATAATTTTGATTTTTTTTTAAGTTTAACTTATATTCGGCTGTTTCATTCCTTTTGACAGTCTTTTGTCGTATGTAGGTCGTACTCCTAACAAATGTCACAAAAACATTTCGATTGAACGAACCGTGCATCTTGTCGACGTTCTTCTTGTCTTCAATAGTCTTGTGTGTGCCCAGTCGTCAAGCATTTAGTACACCAGGCTTAATGGCCTTTGAGGGTCATCTCCCGTATTGATTTTTGCATAATCTCCATTTGTTCTTCAATGTGGCTATCGACAAGGTTTACTGGACAATCCTCATCCATCTCTACTTGTAACACCTTAGTTAATGCATCTTCATAAGTATTAAAGTTGTCCAGTCTGACATACATTTGTATTTTCTGTGAAAGTCCTGCAACAAACCATTGGATTAGAAATTTTTCATCTATATTATACTCCAACTGACTTAGTAGGTCTTTGAATCTTTTATCATACTCTCAGACTGTCTTGGTCGGTTTCTAGACTGTAGTCTTCAACTTATTTACTTCTAGATGTTTTGCATCTGGTGTCTTGAAGAATGAAATAAACTATTGTTTTAGTTGTGCTTTAGCGGTGTTCGACGTCTTTTCCGTGTATGCCATGTACCATGTTAGTGCTTTCTTTCCGAGAGCACCAACAAACTAAGCCATTTGTCGATCTTCATTAGTAACATCATTTGCTTCCCAAGTCGACTCATATACGAACTAGTGTCGTTTAGGATATCCATCGCCCTCATAGAGGGGAATGTGTGCAGACACACGTGCCATATATTCGGCGTCAATGTCTTCTCTAGGAGGTGGAGGGGGTGGTGGTGGTGGTGGGTTACTTCCCGTGACTATGTTTTCTTTGCAACTATTCTTGACAGAACTTTCATTTTCGTTGAAATTTTTATCTATAGCAGTCGGTGCGCTTTCGACTAGAAGTTGATTTATGTCGACTCTTTATGAAGATACCCAAGTAGATTATTGAGACTAGGGTATCCTCTCTTGTGAATCCAACTAGTCTGATATGTTACATGAAGCTGTGATTAGCTCGAGGGGTGGTCCTTCCTGTTATGAGTAGAGTAGGTGAATACTGCAGTTAGATGAAAATGGTTGAAAGGTAACCCAATTTCCTTCATGTGGTCGATGAATTACAAGATGATCGAAATTATTTCCTTTCTCATCTAGTCGAATCCATACACTTAACTTGCCAAATTGTAGTCCTAAATCTTCTTGAACAATATCTTGCACTCGGGCAATCTAGCTAGAATTTAACGGAGAATCAGGTGTGATGTTCTGGGCTATATAAACTTGGAGAGCTCTACCATGCTATATCCACAAGTATTCCTCCATTAGTGACACTTCTTCATCGATGCCCTCTTCCTTTCAGTCATGACCCGACTTTGGCAGATTTCCTTCTTGCTTTGTCACTCTATTCGCCAGTCTCCCTTGTCAAAGCATGACAGCTTTCTCTCTAATCTCTTCCCTTCTCTTTTGCCTCTTCTCCCGTTCTATCTTATGTATATCCAGAGTGATTTTGTGAGTATTTGTTCTATTTTTCTTCTTTTTGTCCCAAATTTTCATTGCTGACGGCGGTGTTTTCATAAGTAGACTAGAATTCATCTACTCTACTTCCAAAACATGACCAACTACCCCCCCAATAGCCGTCTCGAAAGATTTTAGTAATCCTAGGTGGAGCTATCTATTTGTTTAGAAAGTACTCCCACTTTCTTTCTTTGACAAATTTTTCCCACTCCTTCTGCTTGGCAACCCAGTTTGTGTTAGATGGCGGACTTATCAATAACGGATGAGGTTCGACAATATGATCCGCACCCTTGTCAATCAATAGTTTGAACAAAAGTGTAGACAACAAACACAGGAATTGTTCAGTTAGGTCGTTGTATAATATCTCTTTGATACTATCAACATAGACCCTTTCATCGACTGCTCTTTCCTCACAGAACTCATCAGGGATTCTTTCGAACCACTCTGAAAAATTTGTATGGCCTCCCCTTGTTAACTTCTAGAGTAATTGTTGTTCTTTAATTTCTTCCGGTTGTTTCATCCAGTATCTTTTTCAAAGACCAAGGTACGGACTCGACAAAATTTTCATGTGTTTCAGAGAAAAACGTATTCTTTGCTTGTGCTATAGTTAGTTTGTTTCTTCTAGCGTAATTTTGCAAATAATTCGCAATCTTACACTCCCAGCAGTTTTTAATCTCCTGTTCTTAGATCATCTAGTCATATCATTTCATCAGTACATGTATCACTGGCAACGGAACCAATGTTGTAATAAATCAGATTGCAAAATTAACAATGATACATATAAAGAATCATATACAATAATATAACAAAAGACAATAATGATAGACATAATAACATATTATATTACTCAATACACATGTGAGTTCATACAACAAACCGAACCAAGTATCTATCTGGTTCAACAACCTATATATATGTTTACAAAACAGTTACAGTAACTACCTATCGGTTCAACCAACCAACATGACCTATGAGGTCAACCTAATCTACAATTAGTCGACTAGTGAGTCTAGTCGGCTTAGCCGACTAACTCCTCAAACATGTTTCATAAGAAATTGTCTCTAGATGTAGAGGTGATGCAAAATTGGAACACCTTTATAAGTAGATGTTATGACTACGATGATCACACAACTTTACAGATTGAGTTGGGAAAGTTCTTGAGATCTGAGGGAAACTTTGCAAATGAATATTGTGAATATAATAGAGAGAAACCTGGACCCGTAGACTTTTGGATACAATATGGTATAGGAACTCCCTTGCTTTGTCAGTTAGCTATTCATTTACTTTTACAGGTATGTTCAACAATCAATACATTTAGTATGTTCTAATGTTTAAAAAAATTATTTTTATTTTCATTTCAGATTTTTTTTCAAGTTTTTAAATATACATTCTTAAAGTTTAACTACATAATATTAATTTTACTTCATAGGTGACTAGTTCATCTGCATGTGAAAGAAACTGGAGTGAATATGCTTTATCCATTCGGCAAAGAGGAATCGCTTAGGCACACACAAGGCACAAGATTTGGTGTTTGTACACTCAAATCTACAGCTGCTATCTCGACAACAACTTGCGTACCAAATAGGGCCTAGTAGGATGTGGGATTATGGCGGTTCACAGGATGATGGAGATGTTGATCTTCCACTTGAGGTGTTGTGAGACAATGCTGAAGACATGCTAGATAACACCATACATCATGTTGACCAAAGTAGTGACTATGTAATTGGCTAAGCTCATCCACCATTCTAGCACGTGAGCCAAAAAATCTACTATCCTTGCTAGAATAAAATTTTGAAAATTGCTCATAATCGATAGAATATTACATGTGAACTTCAGTACACTAATATTTACTCAATTTTGAATTAACTGTGAATTTCAGTGCTGTAGTTGTCCTCTCAAGAAAATTATTGTGTTTATGAGTTAATAGAATTTTTTATCCAGAATCAGTTGTATACAGCGACACAAAAACACGCTCAACGCAGTCATCCGCTTTTGATAATGTCTACAATGATGGAATGTTAATGGAAGTTATTAGTGAATCGCTGATATTTTAGTTTTAGCCATGTATTTAACTGGAATTTTAACATATTCTTACAATTATGTAAGACATTGGAAATAAAATGTTTTGGCATTGGGAAATTATGGAGTAAGAACAAATTTTATGTTGAAATCCAGCTATGGTTAGAGTTCTATCATGTTTTGAGTTTCATGTATGGAACCTTGTTCAAATCATTATTTGAATCATTTTGAAAATATATCAAAGTTTTAGATTAATTGAATCACTTTCTTGATGAAAAAAGATTGCTACTTAATTAAACTGCTCCCCATTTCATTACTGCTGATGTGGGACTCTATTATGCTTCAATTTAATATATTAGAACTCTGTTATGCTTCAACTTAATATTTTAGAGACGATAAATGAGATTTTGCTTGATAAACCTAATTTTGTACTCAACTTATTTAATCATTCTTTGAATTGCCTTTTGATTGATGCAATGTAAGAGAGCATTATTAGTTTACTTGTGTCTTGTAGAAGGAATAGTACTACATTATATAATCCAACACTGCTACGAGAGGCCGCGCTAGTAATGGCAAATCAAAGACAATATATGCTTTTAATTATATATGAATTCAATTTATCACTGATTGGGTTTCCTCTGAACTTAAATTTAAGTTGGTATACGACAAAATATATTTGTTAATTATAGTTGAATATATGTCGAAACCTTCATTTTTATTATTTCTCTTCTCGTTTCTTTGAATACAAAACTTATAAACTTCGTTTCTTGTATCGTTCCCATTTCTCATTTCCAATAACCTAGGTTCTAACTATTTATCTCCGGAATTATTCATTAATCACTCTTGCGAACCAACCCAACTGAGAACAACTATTTTTCAATCAACAGGTGCGTCTCTCGACTAGAGTAGCATTAATAAAATCGTCCTCTCTTCCTTCGATCCATTGTTTGTAAGTTTTGTTGAATACATGTAATTCTCGGAAGGCTACACCAATTGGAATAAATGTTTTGGTTTTATGTAATTTAAAAATGTTTGTGTACAAAGCAAACTATACATACATTTTATCAAAAGCTTTACAAGTTATAAGCCTTTCACATATCATATTTTATTAAAAAGACTTTTATGAAAGATCTTTTATTAAAATAACATATTTTATTGAGCATCTTCTCTTGTTTATTTTATAAACAGGGATCTTGAACTTACTCTAAAGGGATGGATTTTGAAATCAATGGATTTTCCCTTTACTATGGGTGGTGGTTCATGGCCTTATGACTCTGAATGGATGGATTTTGAAATTAATGGATTTTTCCTTCACTATGGGTAGTGGTTCATGGACTTATGTGATGAATAAATATTTGATGTACTTTATCTTTATGAACTTTGTGTAGTTTAGAATTTGATTCATGATAATTAGATTGTATATGGTGGTGGATATGTATAAATTTTTTGTTCAATTGTTGTTGAAGTTGTTATTGACAAGATTCCTAGAATGGAGTATGTAGGAATTCGTGTCTAATTTTTATTTGTTGATCCCAAGAATCAAACACAGAATTCTCATTGGTTCATGCTTGCATATTTCTCAAATTTTTAATTTTTTGGTTTTAAATATGAATATTGATTCAACTTTAATTCGATTGTATATGGTGGTGGATTTGTAGAAATTTCTTATTCAATTGTTGTTGAAGTTGTTGCTACCAAGATTCCTAGAGTGGAGCAGGTAGGAATTTGTGTGTATTTTTTCTTTGTTGATCCCAAGAATGAAACACAGAGTTCTCTTTGGTTTATGTTTGCATATTTTTCAAATTTCTTATTTGCTAGTTTTAAATATGAATATTGATTTAATCAAATTAAGCTTCGGTAGTTGTAGATCCATTCATTTTCCTTAGGAAAATATAAAAAACCTAGGGTTTATAATTTAATAGTACAATAGTTGGTTTATAGTTTGACACAATATTTGGTAGTTTGATTCCTTTGGGCTTGACAATTGAACACATTCAATTAAATGGAGTCACCTATTACATATAATGTAGATGAGATAAGAGAATCTCATGAAGGTGCATTGTATGGACATTGCAATGATGATAAAATTGCATGAAAAAATCTTCTAATAGGTATTATGGTGGTATTCCTTGCACGAAGACACCCACAAATGAGTGCAAGAATGTGATATTTGTTAGATTGAGGAAGAGACAACTGTGGAATGTTGATTGTTTCTTGTTGAATGCTTCCTTACCAAAGTGCCCCTTAGGGCATTCAACAATAGATTAGATTTATTTGGGACCCTTTCCATACTAGAATTGTGGTAAGAGGTACATTTTGGTTTCCATTTGCACTTTCATGAAATGGGATAAAGTACAAACAACCACAAAAACAAAAACATACACAATGACATTGCATATGTTCAAGAATGTTATTACCAATTTTGAATGCCCTTCAAAGTTTGCATTACTTTTAAGGTTTCTACATGGCTCACATATTTTTAGGTAGTATATGTGATCATTAGAGGAATGAATATCATCATTGAATAATTTGGATAAGTATATGCTCAATGTAGATTGGCAACTGCGAATTCATGGAGAGTGAATGAAAGTCTATCATGATACATTGTCACCCTCAAGTAAATTGTAGGAAGGATTGTTATTTAGAAAATGATAAATAAATGAAATTCAATTTTGAGTGTCTTTGCTCATATGTTCTAATAAATCTCATTTATGCATGGTTCACACAATGTGAAAATGTTTACCGGAATCTTCCTCGCTAAAGAGCTTGTTTCAATATTTCTAGTGTACATATAAGTAGTATAACATATAATTGTCTATAAGTCCCATGAGGATTGTTTACCATCAAACAAGGGGATGCTCTAATTAGAGCATGAAATGTTTTTAAATCCAAATCAACCAAGTTTCTAAAGTATGAGAAGACACTTATATATCGTATAGATACCCTTTGTGATAGTGTTTTATTTTATTTTATGATTTTGTGATATGTTTTAGGTTACACTTGGAATCATAGTGCGTTAATGTTTGTAATACTTTGGGATATATTTTTAGTGTTAACTTTGATTCAGTGTGAAATTTGATTCTATTTAAGGGTTCTATCTCAATGGAAAAGAACCTTCCTTACAGGAAGGAGGTTGGTGGTTCAATTCCTCTATTCCCTATCTACATAAATCAATGACTAACTAAATGACCAAATAAAAACAATCAATCACTAAATAAATGACCAGTTAACAACAATAAACGACTAAATAGCTATCCAATTAACAACAATCAATGACTAAATGTACTACCAAACAATGATAATTAATTATCAAATAGAGACAATTAATGATCAAATAAACGACCAAATAACAACAATTAATGACCAAATAAATGACTAAATATATGATCAATGCATGAATAAATTCAAGCAATTTATGACCAAGTGATAAATGACCAATTTGGTTGGGCGATAAGCGACTGCTAATTTATGACTAATGGTCACGTGACCAAATTTAGTCATTTATCACCCATTTCAGTCATTTTCTAGTCACTTATCACCCATTTTATACTAGTGTTCTCAATGCTAAGTCGTTCATATGATTGGATCCTTTTTACCAAACAAAGAGCATTCATCACCCACCTATCAAAGCACAATAAGCACTGGGTGCTCTATTTTTTTTCTTGGACATCCTCCACTCAAAAAAATTCTCTCTTTTTCTTTATCTCAAATGTGACCCACCTATGGATTTAACCTTATTGGGATTTGCTTTTGGATCAGAACTCCCCCCTTCAATAGGTTTTTAGTGCTTGAAAATTTACTAGTTTTGGAGAAAAAGATGAGGAAAACTCTCCTCTACTTCCTCTTATCATTTGAATGATTTATCCTTACTAGAGTATGGCCTTTTGTTACACAAAATTAGAATAGTTCATGCATACCTCCATAGGTTTCATGAAACGTTTCTTACAGAATGAAGTCTTCACCTTGTTTTGTTTGCACATCAGGTATCATAACTTTAACAAAATGTAACATCAATAGGCCTTATTGTTTTTCATCAACCATAGAGGGTTTTAAAAAAGGGATTATTTGTTCTGATGGCTGAGAAATTCCCCATATATGGAAGGAACCCCAATTGAAAAGCACTCTCTCACCCAACATACAACCTTGAATGAACCAGATTAGATGGGGTTGATCTAATGTTGTGACTATTTCATCAATGAATATATTACCAAGGGTTTGGAATATAACCTATTAGTAATATTAGGTAAAATTTTGAAAAAGTATCATAAAAACACTATTATTTTGGATATGTAACAATAATTTTTAAGGTGATAATATATTACAATATCAATAGAATATTGCGATATTTGCAACATTGGTTTACTACCTCTTTCTTGCTCCATATATTTCCTCTACACCAAGTTTCCCACCTTAGTTGGTGGCCAACTCTATCCTTATCAAGTTGTTCTTTGTACCTTTGCTATATCCTCTATAATTACTCATGATCATTGAATTTTTAAGCTACTTAGTGATATTAAGAACGAGAGGATCTCAAGGTGGTAACATGTACCTACTAGATTCATATGCTTGGGGAGTAGATCTCCGAACTTAGGTATCCAATTGGATTGTGTTTTATTAGAGAGGTTGTTTCTTTTAGTTTAGGAAGAGATGCCAATGCACAACGATGTTGTTGATAATTTCAACAATTAAAGATATGGGTGAATTGATGTAAGTCTAAATTAGTGCATTTACTTCAATGGATTGCTCAAATCATGATACCTAATGAATCATTGAAGTTCTTTATTTGAATGTTGTTACTAAGTTTTACTTGCTTCTATATTTGTTTTATGTTGCTAATATGAAAGTTGTTTTTTACTTGGCTAGTTGCAATAAATTGAAAAGTTAGTTACACATGAGGTGTTTCCAAACATAAAGAAGTCAAAACAAGCTATTATGCAATATGGGTTATGACCTTAGTATATTTTTTAAATTTTAAAAGAGGTAAATAGCTTCAATCTATGGTTGCTAAGTAAATTGCAAAATAAGTAAATTTCCAAATTAGTACTTTCAAGATGTGAAAAAAAGGGTTCAAATTGTTATTGTAATAAATATTACTCTATAGTGTATAACTATTACGAATAGATATAACCATTGTGAAAAATGATGTAAGCACAAATTTAAATAAATATATTAAAAACATTAACAATTTAATGGAAAAATGGTCAACCTATCTCACCTCCTCTCATTATAATGAGATAGGAAGTGGAGTCATATCTAAAAAGAGAGTTGGGAAGGGACAATTTAAAGACCAAATTAAGAATGTTTAAAGCTCGGGATCTAAGAAAGATAGAATACATAATAATAAAAAATGGAACACATCATGATGTTGAGTAAATCTATAACATTATATTTGCAACCAATCTTGTTCCCGCAGTTTTTATTAAGAAAATTATAGTACCTAGGATAAAATAGATTCGTAGTAATAAAATGACATATAAATGAATGAAATTAAGCTTGTCTCTTGATAAAGATATAAAGTGAAGAAGATGAAAATACTAAACAAGGACACTACTGGACAATTTCATTAGTGTTTCCAAGAAGATAGTAATCATTAGTGTTTCTAAGAAGATGGTGACTAAACATAAATTCCAAAATATAAGATATCATTTAACAAAAAAACTAATTAGTAAGTACTCAAGACAAACTCTAAAGCAAGTGAATACACTTTTACTTTGAAATAAATTTTGAAGAAAACACAAGAGACGTTATATTTTTTTCCATGAAAAACAATTATTGATTCTTTCAATGTTGATGAAATAAGAAGTCCTATGATGGTCGCTTCTAAAGATTGTCCGGTCAAAATTTTGTTTTCAGGGTTAATCATAGAAAAATATGGTTTTTAAAGGTATAAGCTTGTAGTTTCTATAATAAAACCTATCCTCACTGATCCTCCTCCTATAGTTTTATGTATTTTTCATCCCCCTTCTAATCTTTATCTTTGTCAACTTCGCTTTCCTTATTCGGTACCCAAATAATACTATATGAGTGTTCTAATTGAAGCTTAGTTTAGAGCATCTACATACAAATTATATTTTTTGCATTTCTAGGTTGTTATCCACCAACTTTCTAGATATTTATCATATACATTTGTAAGGGTGAATAGGTTCATTCGTATAGGTTGTTTATTTAAACTATAAGCCTCCATTCCCCAATCCAAGAATCATTTCCAATATGCACTAGTTTTCCATTCCCAATTAACCATGCAAGATTGTCCTTGATTAATGGGTATGCTTCCATGAGGGCCTTCCAACTCATGATCTACTACGAATTAGTTTTTCAAGTAGATTTCCACAAACTTATGTGGATGAGATCCTCCAAATAATTTGTTTGACAAGTATTTGGAAAATTTAAGGATAGCTTGCCCATTTTCCCATTTCTTTAGTTCTCAAATCTACTTCTATCAAACTAGGGAGAATACTCTTTTTTTCCCTATCCATATAACTAGGGAGACTACACTTTTTTTTTCCATATCCACATATTCCGTAATTATGATATTCATGAAGGTGGTGTAATATTGTTCAAATTGGAACTATTTTTATAGTTCAATGTGAAAGATTCTTCTATAATCAATGCTAGCTTACGAAATGTATCAAGTACTTGATTATTGACATTATCACCCTTGCACTAGATGCGCCAAAGTGCATGTGGAAAGAATTTTAAAATATTAAACACCTAAAAGACATAGTTTTGCATCGATTAGACATAATGGGAAACAATGATCGGTGGATGGGTCCAACATTGAAAAATTTTCAAACTATTTCTGAATGCACTAAAATTTGACATGGACTAGTGGTTCGTATCCCTCCACGATATGGGAGGGTTTATAGACTCAAATATGATGGAAATGGAGGCCATTACTTGGCGTCTATGATCTCATCCTACTTTCATTTGAACTTTCTCGGATTGACGTGCATGGAATTCCCGACATACCCATCCATGTCACGGTCGTGCTGATCTTTATACTCATCGCCTATGTCATTCAAAATGAAAATCATGCATGAAAATTAGGCCCATGAGATTGGTCACAAGAAGAAGGATCCAACTGGCATTTCACCAATGATTTCGAGCTAATCTCGTGAATGGAGCACACAAAACTTAGATGAGAGAAGAAAACAAAGACAAGAAATATATGATGAAGCTTGTGCAATTTATCAAGTAATTGTTTATCGATGTTATCTCCCTTGCACTAGATGCATCGACATGCATGTGGAAATAATTTTAAAATATTAAAAACCTAAAATACATAGTTCTTCATCGAATAGACATATTGGGTAGTAGTGACCAATGGATGGGGCCAACACTAAAAAAATTTCAAACTATTTTTGAATGCGTTGAAATTTGACGTGGTTTGGAAGTTCGCATGCCTCCATGATATGGGAGGGATTCTAGACTCAAATATTATGAAAACGATGACCAATACTCGGTGTCTCTGATATCATCCTACTTGCATTTGAACTTTCTTGGATTGACGTGTCTGGAATTCTGGACATATCCATCCATGTCATGGTCGTGCTAATATTTATACTCATCGCCTATGTCATTCAAAATGAACATCATGCAGATAAATTAGGCCTATGAGATTGGTCATAAGAATAAGGCGCTAACCTACATTTCATCAATGATTTCGAGCTACTTTGGTGAATGGAGCACGAAAAACTTAAATGAGATCAAAAAATAATGGCAAGAAATATTGGATGAATCCTGTGCAATTTATAAAGTACTTATTTATCGGCATTATCTCTCTTACACTAGATGTGTCAAAGTGCATGTCAAAATAAATATTAATATTAAACACCAAAAAGACATAGTTCTACATCAACTAGACATATTGGGAAACAGTGACCGGTGGATGGGACCAATGTTGAAAAATTTTCAAACAATTTTTGAATGAACTAAAATTTCACATGGACTGGCGGTTCACATGCCTCCACTATATGCTAGGTCTTCCAGACTCAAATATGACAGAAATTATATCTAGTAATTTGTGTCTCTGATCTCATCCTACTTTCATTTGAAATTTCTCGGATTGGTGTGCCTAGAATTCTTGACATGATACCCATCCACGTAAAGACCATGATGATGTTTATACTAATCACTTATGTCATTCAAAATGAACATTATGCGTTCCAATTAGGCCCATGATATTGGTCGCAAGAAGAATGCTCCAACTGACATTTCATCAATGATTTCGAGCTACTTTGGTGAATGGAGCATAAAAAACTTAAATGAGAGAAAAAAAAAGATAAGAAATATCTGATGAAGCTTGTGAAACTTATCAAGTAATTTTTTACTGATGTTATCACCCTTGCACTAGATGCGTCGACGTGCATGTCGAAATAAATTTAAAATATTAAACACCTAAAAGACATAGTTCTCCATCGACTATACATATTGGGAAACAGTGACCGGTGGATGGGGCCAACTTTGAATTTTTTTCAAATTGTTTCTGATTGCACTGAAATTGACATGGACTAGCAGTTCACATGCCTCAACCATATGGGAGTGTTTCCAAACTCAAATATGACAGAAATAACAACCAATACTTGGCATATATGATCTCATCCTACTTTCATTGGAACTTTCTCGGATTGGCGTTCCTAGAATTCCTGACATAACCATCCACGTCATGGTCATGTTGATATTTATACTCATCACCTATGTCATTCCAAATTAAAATCATGCATGTCAATTAGTCGCATGAGACTGGTTGCAAGAAGAAGGAGCCAACTGACATTTCATCAATGATTTCAAGGTACCATCGTGAATGGAGTGCAAAAAACTTAGATGAGAGAAAAAAACAAAGAAAAGAAACATATGAAGAATCTTGTGCATTTTTTCAAGTACTTATTTATCGACGTTTTCTCCCTTGCACTAGATGAACCGGCATGCATGTCCAATGAATTTTAAAAGAAACACCGTAAAACATAGTACTGTAGTGATTAGACATGGGAAGCTGTGAAATCTAACATGGAATGGAGAATATGAAAAAATGGCGATGGTATAAACTTGAATGAGATTCTCTTGGTTTCAAGAATAATATAATCTCTATTGAACAATTCCAAGCACATGAAGGTGAAATCTCACATGCCTCCCCCCGCTCACTCCACTTTCAATTCCTCAATACCCAATATATCTACTATTAAATATTTGAAAGAAACATAATTGATAACAATCAAACATAGAAGCTAAGAAAACAAATATTTAAGGTAAATGAAAGATAACAAATCAATTGAAAACATATGAATACATACCTCATACATTTCAAGATTTTGATATCATTCATCTTCTTCTTCATCCAAGTCATCATATATATCATCTGGTTCAGATTTCATGTTCAAAAGTGTGAGGACCCTGTAGCAAACAAGTAATCAAAACACACGATATAGCAGTAGAACTCAGAATCACTTTTATATTAATCGCAAGCCACTTCGAGGGGGCAACCTCCTTTGAGCAAGCTCAATACAAAATAACTTCACGGTGCCTTCCTTGGCCTCAACACACACTTATATACCAAAAATAGGAGCCAAAACCATGGGCCAATATAAACTATGGGCACCAATACTATGGGTGAAAACCATGGGCCAATATAAACTATGGATCAACAAATACTACAGGCGGCTTACAAAGCATATGCGCCTCACAACAATAACACAAACTATGGATCAACAATTACTATGGGACGACTTACAAAGCATATGCGTCCAACAACAATATACTAACATAGTAAAGAGAGGGATTGACATGGGTTCCTAACATCCCCTCCCCCTTAGAAAAATCTTTGTCCTCAAAGCTTTAGATGTGGAAATTGTCGCTGTATCTGGAGGAGTGGTTCCCACGTAGCATCCTCGGGCTGCATTTCGTGCCATTGAATTAAGACCTCTGTGATAGAGCAAGAGCGAAGCTGATGAGTGCGCTTATTGAGGACAGCCTCCGGCTCCAAAAAGATGGATCCTTCATTATCCAGTTTTGGTAAAATAGTTTGGCCTTTGATGTTGGTGTCAAGAACTTTCTTCAGACAAGAGACATAAAATACTGGATGAATGCGGGAAGAAGGCGGAAGTTCCAATTTAGAAGCAACAGACCCAATCTTCTGAAGAATCCTATATGGCCCATAGAACTTTGGAGCAAGCTGATGATGCCCTTTGAGTTTTAGTGAGGATTGCTTGTAAGGCTGGAGACGAAGAAAAACCATATCACCGGCTTCAAAAGTACGCTCAGAACGGTGCTGATCAGCTTGGTGCTTCATGCGATTTCCTGCCATGTGAAGGTTTTCGCGCAAAATGCGAAGGACCACGTCAACTGCCTGAACTAGAGAACTGCTGGGGGTGTAAGGAAGAAGAACTGGCGGTGCCTGAACATAAACTGCTTCATATGGAGTCATTTTAGAGGCAGTGCGGGAAGAGGTATTGTACCACCATTCAGTGAGAGGGAGCCACTTTGCCCACTGATGTTGTTGCTCAGAGGAGAAGCAAAGAAGATAAGGTTCCAAGCATTTATTGATAATTTCAGTCTGACCATCCGTTTGGGGGTGATAACCTGAACTCATCTTCAGTTTGGTGCCAGTGTGGTGAAAGAGTTCTGTCCAAAAATGACTGGTGAAAGTCGCATCACGATCCGAGACAATGGAAGAAGGCATTCCATGAAGACGAAAGATCTGGTCCAGGAAAATTTGAGCAACGGAAGAGGCTGTATAGGGATGGCTGAGAGCACAAAAATGACGATATTTGGAGAGGCGATGAACCACAACCAAAATCACAGTCTTCCCTCCAGATTTAGGGAGCCCGTTAATGAAATCCATAGAAATATCTGTCCATATCCGGGGAGGTATGGGCAAGGGATCGAGCAATTCTGGAAGGGGTGTTGTTTCACCCTTATTGCACTGGCAGGTATCACCTTCAACCACCATCTGTTGAATTGTCCTTTTCACGCCCTGCCAAAAGAAGTTGTGTCGTGCCCGTTCATACGTTTTGATAAAACCAGAGTGCTCCGCTGACGGAGAAGCATGGAGTTCATAGAAGATAGCTTGTTGAAGAGCTGTGTTTTGGGGAAGCACCAGATGACCCTTGTATCATAGTGAAGCACCATCCCAAGAGTAATGTGGAACAACAGAAGGGTTGTTGTCCAAGCATTGGATGATGTGAGATAATGAAGAGTCATTGACATAACCCTGCTGAACCGATTGCAACCAATTTGGAACAGGCATAGAAATAGAAGAAAGAGAACCTTGGTCATCAAATGTGTGAGAAAGGGCATCCGTCACAAGATTGTCCTTACCCTTCTTATAAGTGATCTCACAGTCATAACCCATGAGGTTTCTAACCCATTTCTGTTGTGCGGGGGAGGATACACGTTGTTCTAGGAAATATTTCAGACTCTGGTGATCAGTCTGGATGTAGAAATGAGTCCCTGAGAGGTAGGGTCGCCACTTTTGTACTGCATGCAAAATGGCTATCATTTCCTTCTCATATGTAGAGGCAGCTAAATTCTTACCAGGAAGGGCTTCGCGGGTGAACGCAATGGGGTGTTCATCTTGAAGGAGAACAGCACCAAGTCCATTGCCGCAAGCATCACTCTCAATAGTGAAGGGCTTGGAAAAAGCGGGCATAGCTAGAACGGGTGTAGTACACATAGCTTGTTTCAGCTTGTCAAATGCACGCTCAGGAACATGTGTCCATGTAAAAGCATCATTTTTCAACAGTGCAAGCTTCCCATAATCCTTGACAAACTTGCGGTAGTATCCAGTCAACCCCAAAAAACCACGAAGGCTCTGGAGTGTCTTAGGAGGTGGCCAATTATTCAGGGCAGCGATTTTGGCAGGATCCACACGAACCCCTTGTGCTGGGATAATGTGCCCGAGATACTCAACTTCCTTTTGGCCAAAAACACATTTAGACTTTTTGGCATGGAGATGATGATCAGAGAAAAGTTGCATTACAAGAGCTAGATGCTGGAGATGTTCAGCCCATGTTTTACTGTAGATGAGGATATCATCAAAAAATACCAGAATGAATTTCCGCAAATAGGGCCTGATGTTGGGAGGAATTCTACCAGGGAGGAGCTGAATACGATGGTCCTCTGGTCATGAAGGTGGAAGTCCCACTGGTTCAGCAAAACACCTGTATAGCGATCCAGAATTTGTTGGAGATCCAAAGGAGTAGTGGGGGCCGCTGAAGGTTGCATTTGAAGGGAATGGAGCTGAGCAATGACACCATGGGAACTCTTATTAAGGAGTTTTTCCAGGCGATTTGAACTAATGATGCTGAGAGACCCTGGTTGTAATCCTTTCAATGTGTGTTTGTGTCCATTGGGGGAGAACTGCATCCAAAGTTCAGCAAAATCCCATAATATGGGACCAAGTGTGCATAGCCATTGAGCGCCCAAAACCACATCACATCCGCCTAAGGTCAAGGCAAACATGTCAGAGCAGAGGTTATAATCTCCCATAGAGATATGCACATTACGACACTTCCCTTTGCAAGGTAAGGTGCCCCCATTGGCAACCATGACTTCAAAGTTGGAGCAAGGATGGATAAAACAATCAGCTTGTTTGGCGATCCGAGGGTCAATGAAATTATGAGTGCTGCCAGAATCAATGAGTACTGTCAGAGGAAGCTTCTTGAAGTAACCGCGTACCCGCATTGTTTGGGGGGCAGTGACTCCAGCTAAAGCATGGAGGGATATCTCGGGCTGGTCGTCCTAAGATGGAGGGTCAGTAGGCGGCTCCTGAGTGTTAACCAGAGCATCCATTACATCGGCAACTTCTTCACCAATTTCAGAGGCAGGTGGAGAATCCACATCCAAGAGATAGATCTTTTGTTGAACACATTGATGTCCCCTACTGAATTTCTCATTACAATTATAACAAAGCCCTTTTTCTCGGCGTGCCTGCATCTCTGTTTCAGACAAATGCTTGATTGGAGGTGAGCAAGGAGCTGGCAGAATGGGATGTCGTTGAGAACCCATATTGCGGAGGGGAACAAAAGAGGATTTGGAGCATTGTTGGGCTGCCATCTTGTCTTCTACCAACTTAGCCAACCCCAGGGCTTCCATCATTGTGTTGGGACTGAACATTTTGACCTCAGAGCGAATTGCATCCTTTAGACCACTGATAAAACAACTCCGGTAGAAGTCATCAGGTAATCCTTCAGTGTGATTAGCTAGTTTCTCAAATTCAGTTTGATACTCTTTCACAGTGCTAGTTTGGCGAAGTTTAGTGAGAGCTCCTGGGAAGTCATCAAAAGCACTCGGACCAAATCGGTGCAAAAGGAGCTGGCAAAAAGCAGGCCATTTTGGCTCTTCATGAGCCTTGATGTACCAACGATACCATTGAAGAGCTTCTTGTTCCAAATGAAAGGAGGCAAGTGGAACTTGGTGGACATCAAAAGTATTATGAAGGCTGAAATACTGTTCTGCACGATAGATCCATCCAGTCGGATCAGTACCATTGAAGCGCGGAAAATCTAGCTTCGGACTGCGAAAATTGCTGGAAGAAGAGAACCCATTGGTTGATGAAGACTCGGACTGTCGTTTGGTGTTCATAGCTGAATGCTCAAGATGGAGACCGAGAAATTTTTCATCTAGTTCCTGGAGTTTGGCTTGGATGGCCGCAAGTGCTTCCTCCATGATTTTTGCTCCTGTGCAGGTGACAACCATAAGCAGGAGATTTTTCAGGAAGGGATCTGCAACAGTGAGGAAGTGATCAGCAACAGATGGATCTGCAACGGCGCAGAACTGACCGGCAACAGTTCTAGATAGAGGAAATCTGCAATTGTGCAATGGAAAATAGATATGGACCCCAGGTATGTGCGACTTCCTATCGGTTCAAGGGATTCACTCAGCCACCAATGTTTTCTGACGGCTTGCGTATTGGGGCAATACCCCTCACTCCACGGCTCAGGTAAAACTGATAACCGCTTGGCCACAAATGACAGCTCTTGGTTTACTTCACGGGTGGGAACTAGTCAATTAGGTAGGGGTCGTTGCCCTTTTCGCTGGCAGGTCCTCTCAATGGGCCAGCTAATTCAGGGTTCTTGTGGTACTCCTCACAATTAGTTTTAGGTCTTATGCCCAAGTACTTCCCACAGTTAAGCGGAGAGGGATTATTCCCAGATCCGAACCTGCAATAGAAAAAAAAAAATTGGGCAAAAATTCCACCCAATGTTCAAAAACCAGATCTATATTGCTCAAAATCGCTATTATAGCATGTTTCCGGAACTGGAACAACCACTCTTCTTCTACCCATGAAATCAGAATAAAAATCTGGGCACTTGGTCAGAATATTTTCTCGCCGCAATTTCCGCTGCCGTCACCGAAATTCTGAAAAATTGCGGATTTTAAATCCGTGATATCTCCACTTTTAGAACTCCAAATGAGATGATTTTTTTTTCTAAAATGCGTATTTTTGAAAGAGGAATTCAGATATGCAATCTGTTTCTTCTGATTTTGTGTATAAAGTTTCATAAATTGATCTGAAAGCCGCTGCCCAAAAAAAAAAAAAATTCCCACGTGTGCCAAGGAAAGTGCTCTGATACTAGATGTGAGGACCCTGTAGCAAACAAGTAATCAAAACACACGATATAGCAGTAGAACTCAGAATCACTTTTATATTAATCGCAAGCCACTTCGAGGGGGCAACCTCCTTTGAGCAAGCTCAATACAAAATAACTTCACGATGCCTTCCTTGGCCTCAACACACACTTATATACCAAAAATAGGTGCCAATACTATGGGTCAAAACCATGGGCCAATATAAACTATGGGCGCCAATACTATGGGTCGAAACCATGGGCCAATATAAACTATGGATCAACAAATACTACAGGCGGCTTACAAAGCATATGCGCCTCACAACAATAACACAAACTATGGATCAACAATTACTATGGGACGACTTACAAAGCATATGCGTCCAACAACAATATACTAACATAGTAAAGAGAGGGATTGACATGGGTTCCTAACAAAAAGATTGGCCATATTAGCATCATCATCATCCCTTTATTAATTCCAAACATATCATCATTCGAATTCTCCTAAATTTGGTTCGAATTCTTCAATTTCTTCCTCTGACACATCGTTAATAACAACTTCATTCATAACACTGTCTTCCACATCTCCTTAAACTTCCTCGACGTCTTCGTCTGATTCATGAACTAATTGCTCCTCTATGTCATCTTCTTCTTCAATATCATCTTCTTCTTATACAATATACTTTTCCATCCTTCCTCTTGGATCATATCTAACAACATTTGACCAACTCGATCTACCTGAAACCTCTGAGTAAAATCCCTATTCACATTGGCTTGGAAGAACATAGGGCTATGATCCTGGATCAACATTATTATTCCTGGTATTAACCACAATAAAACTGTTATCATGTTGAATAACAATTCTCTTAGGATCACATTCATTTACTCTTAACCTGTATCATTTGATGTTGAACATTACTAATTTGAATGAATTGGAGTCACACTCAAGTATATCATGCAAATACCCATAGTATCGATTTTCAGATTCTCAAAATTTCTGTCACTCCTAGAGTGGACATTAGTAACCTAAAAAACTGTTGGTATCCCACTATCATATTTTTTCCTCTTTTCATCCAACTTTTTGATGCAAAATTTGCGACCATTGCACCACATGGCCTTGTAGTGTTTTAACTACAATATTCCAAACACGTAAAAAAAACATTGTCAATTCATTAACATATTTATACTTGGAAATTATGCAAATTATGAAAAAAACACATCATATGCATCAATATAATATTAAAACAAACTAAGTATCATGGGTGAAAATGCTTGCATCTTTATTTTTTAAACCATGTGCTAAATCAATTTCCCTTTTAGTAAGATTTGTATCTCATCTAAGTTCATATTCTTTGACCAATGTGGACACGCCTTCCCATGTTAACCTACCATTGTTAGAATTTTTACATCATTCAACCCATATATTCATCCAATCAATATTTCTTGCAATGTAGTGATATATCGCATCCCACTCTGCACCAGCTGTAATGAACATACAATTAGTTACCATGATATACCTTCATATTAATAATGGATTATGTAGGATGACTAAAAATTAAATATGGCATACATTAAAAAAATAAAATTTATTATAAATATCCAATATCTACTTACATCTCACTTTCCTCATTCTACCTTCCCCCAATAGGTGCCCCCCTTCAAATATGTTGTTGGAGTTGACATTTGAAATATGTTCCTCATGATTAATACTTGCAGCTATTTGAGGACTATATTGAGTAATATAAACCATGATTTGATATATCATATAGCCCTCTACCATATAACCCTCAAGATGTGCTCTTTGTATGACCAAATCCATGAGTGATTTCAATTGCCTCTCAACCATCCACATTGACCTTGTGTGTATAGGTCCACACTTATCAACCTCCTCGACTTGGTGTATGAAGTATTTTTCTTATGCATTGAATTGATGGAGGCATATACCTTTTCATTTTCACACATTAGACGAGGAATTTGTCTCCTCCAATACTTTATACCTTCTTGATATATTTCTTTAGAAGACAACCATCTATAGATGATGCAAGAAAATCACGGGTTTCAATAAAAAGTATATAGTACATTACAAGTAAAACACATGCATGTAGTCAAAATCAAAATAAGTTATACAAGGAATTAACGAACAGATTGCACTTTGCATATAAATCACCACTTACCTCATGCATTTGCCTAGATCATATATAAATTGTCTCACATTGTTGTCAAATTTTTCTTGGAGAGATAGAGGTATAACATACTGTATCAAAAAAATGATCAATAATTATTTAATCCCAAATTAGTATAGAAAAAAAACACTAACAAGATCATGTTTCACCAATATACAAATATATACACCAAAATAATTACTTTAATGAAGGTATGCCAATCATGAATTTTTACCCAACCTAATTCACCTTTCTTTGTTGGGATATTTTTCATGTTTAAACAAAATCCAGTGGGAAATTTAATTTTCTCAATAACCTCTTTAACATCTTTTCTTTGCTTCTCTGTCAATAACCATGGAAGGGCACTAATATTTTGGGCATATCCATCGCTAATTAAACAAATCACACTTTGGAATGCATTCCTTAATGCCATTACAAATCTTAACATTTTTTTCTTTCTCTCTCCTACCATCTAATATTTTCCATACGGTATCTGTTATGTTCTTCCCGATGTGAATTGTATCAAACAAACGAACAATTTCTAGATGCTCATAGTAGGGGAGCCTAGTGATCTGCTCGAGATAACTTTTCATTGCTTGTGGAAGCACCTCATTATTGATGCCTTGAGCATGGCCTTTAATACAACATAATTAAAGGTATTAGAACAACACTTGTCAATTAGTAAACTGATTAAAATCAATGAACTTATATAAACTATTCAAAACATTTCATGTATACATTGATACGTAGACAATTTCATCAATGCAATTACGATATGAATATATTTATATTCCTTCATCCATAGACCACATGTCCTTATTCATGGTTTTAATCTAGTCTCTTCTTTCCCATTGAAAATATATATATTTTTAGTAGTCTGATACCTATGGTTCTTAGAAAGGAGGTTCTTATACTCATCAAACACCTCCTTTCGTATACTTGTTGAACAATGAGATCTCATCATAGGATCACAAACTGGACATGCAAATTTACCCTTTGCTTGAAGACCTACAAGAGATGTTTTAATATTTATATCAATTAGTTATAATGAAGTATGTATAATTATGCAGAGTAAATTTATAACATACCACATAAATATGTTAACCTCGGCCCATCATGAATTTTCTATACAAGCATTGCATGGAACTGAAATTCCCTTTGTGCATTTCCTGGTCTAGAGATATCATACATAGTGACGCCCTTCCATAACTCTAGTAACTCATTGATAAGGGACTCCATATATTTCATATCTTTGACCTGGTATTTACCTATTTGATTTAACATAAAGTACAAAATTATGAAATATATGAGTAAATAAAGATAAATAAGACATTATTTTAAAACTTAATTGAACATATATTAATAAAAAAGAAGAAGACATAATTATGAAACAACCAAGACAAATGAGATGTTACAATGTTAAAAAGGTATTCTAAACAAATTATAAATGTTTGGAACAATCATTGAAAATAGGTTATGCTCCTTCTTTATTGGCATCCATGGAGGAATGTTATTGTTAATAACAAAAATAGGCCATAACGAGTAAGTAGGTATGAGCTCTCCAAATGGGTAGACATCATCAGCTGCCAATGAAATCCTAATATTACAAGGTTCATCTTTAAAATCTGGTCATGTTTCTTCTATCTTCATAAATATAGATCCATCCACATGCATTTGAAGAACACCATCTTCCCTTATGTTCTTTGCATGGTGATCCATTAACCATGTTACGATTTTGCACTTGAATAATTTCCGCAAACATGGAATTATGGGAATTTAACGAAGAACCTTGTGAGTCACCTTTTTTGTTACTTTATCGAGTCAATATCTACTCTCTTCATATTTCGAGCATTTGTCTTTCAACGATGTTCTTTATACTATAGACTATCATCATTAGGAAATGCATGAATAGCTTGATACTCCATTCCAATGTCATTCATTATGGCATGTAAATCTCGGTATGTGCAAGGCAAAACAGTTGATGGTGGCAACAAAAATTCACCTATCTACAACATAAAAAAAGTAATATGTGTTAATGTACAGAATATTAGACATACATATTGCATCCAAATGTTACAAATGATGATTAAATAACATTAAAAACAAGGCAAAATAAAAAATTTGTCATCATGTACTAAATGTGACAAAAATAGTATATTGCATACCTTAGGAGTTGTGTCACGCATGTGTTTGACATACCATTTACAACCTTTAAGTTTAACAACAACAATAAAGTAGAAAGAAGACTTATTTTTTAGCCTTCATAAAGAGGGTTGCTTTCCCTCTAAAGTACATGTATATCATAAGCAACATCAAACTGATTTTCATCATCATCATCGATTCCAACATTATTAAATGTCTCCTAAATAAATCTATTGGTACCATCTTCTTCAACTTTGTTATTAGCATCATTATCTTCTTCCATAGGATCATTAGCTCGATCCTCAATATTTTCTCCATGCATTTCTTGATCAACAGGTGCTTGTACAAACAGTACCTAGACTTCCTCCTAGAGCAATTCCCTAGGGAGAACTCTCTTTAAAATTACAAACAATAAAGTAATATTAGTGTATATAAAAAATATTTATTGATACAAATGTTTACATATATAATATAGGAAAACAAAGACAACTTAGGTGAGAGTAAGATATAAAGACAACAAATCAATGATGAAGCTTGTGTAACTTATCAAGATAATTAAGAATACAATTAAAAAGATGCACCGGTGTGAATATTGAAATAATTTTAAAAGAAACAACAAAAAAGCATTGTACTGGGACTAGACATGGGCAACAATTACCTTTGAATGGGGCCAATGCTGAAATTTTATCAAATTGTTTCTATATGTAGTGGAATTTGACAGGGACAAACTATTCGCAGTCCTTGACGATATGGGAGGGTTTCCAGACTCAATGGTGACTCGAATCATTATCAATTTTATATATTTAATTAATTGTTAGAAGAAAATTATAAACTAACATTACTATTTATGAAAAAAGATGAATAGATATTTGGACCATAAACACTTTTTAACCAAAAAAATATATAAATTTAGATTTAGAATTAAAAAAAATTGTTTTATTAAATAAGAATAAAGTAAATTCTGATCAATATAACCCCTAACTCTTTAATCCCTTAAAATATATTCACAAAATACTAGTAATACATTACTTTTCTTCTACATTTCTGAAAACAATCTACAACACAAAGACATATAATGAATAACTTATTAATGGATAATATTCATACCCACCTTCAGTGTGTCCATACTGTCTACAATGTTTGAAAACTATTGTGATCAAAAGTCTCCTTTGTTTCAAGTTGTTTCATATTTGATAGGGGAAATAACATTTTGCATACTTTGAAGCCCCATATGCAGATCCCACATTTCATTGGCCTCCTTGAGGAATGTTTTGTGACATGTTTCCTCACCAAAAATTTAGTGATGATTATCTTCAATAACTTTGTATTATGAACAATACAAAATAATCCCTATGACATTCAAAAATCGTCGGAAGCACAACAACAATGTTGAAGATATTAGATGATATAGACCGCAAACTACCTAATTATAGATGTTATCAAATAGATAGTGCATTAAATGTGTAATCTGTTGGATATCTGATAGTTCTTGAATGCGTGTTAGATATCCGACAGTTCTATTTGGATGTTCAAGAGTTCTTGACAATTACTAGGATATCCGGTGATATCGGGCATTTAAAAAGAAAAAAAATACAGTTACCATCTGACATTTTGCTCTAATTTTCACATACTCTTAGACTTCACCATGGATTTTTTGCCCATATGTGTTAGTGATAAAATAATGTCTTAAGGACTAAAATATGTTTTTATGGTTCATGGACCATGCATAGAGTGCAAAACCAACAAACAAGTCTTGTAACTAGAATATTTTTACCACAATTACAATTTGGACACCATTACGAGGTTTGGCATGCTAGGGAATGGTATTAGGGCCCTAATGGCAATATGGTCTAAGGAAAACCATTAGAGGCTTAAGAACAACAACATATTTTTTTCTTAATAGATGAATATAATATAATGATTAAAGGATTAAACTATCTTAGATAGGAGGAATTTATAGTTAGAAACTAGTGTGTTAATCCCTTAATCTATCTATGGACTATGCAGGGACATGGTAAAGATTCTTGCAAATAATCCATTCATAATTCTGAGTGGCTTGCTAACAACATTTCCAACACTTGTAATGATAGCGTGAAATATAGAGGTGGGACATATGACCATGAACCGTAAAAAATTCTTTAAGCACTAGTGGTCATCCTTGGACCATGGTTGTAATACCCCCAGTTTTGACACTTGAAATGCATTAAATCATATTATGTAACTGATGTAATTATGCTAGTAGGGATTTCTTTTGTGGAGCTCAAGGCTAAGGCCCAACTAGTGAATGGTTAGGCATATATAATGTAAAAAATTATGTATGGGACATATGGTTGGCTTGTCATGACAACTCAAAATCTATGTAAATATTATGTTGGAAAATAATAAAATACTCCAAGATCATTATGTAAAGAGCACTAGAGGGGCTATGATTCCACTATAGGGGAAGAGGAAAGGGGGCCTATGGTAGGTTAAATATTCTTTTGCTAATTTTCAGCATTAGAACTTATCAATTTGCTACCATGTGACTCAATGAGCCAATTACTTCCTTTTGACTTATTAAATCCCATCATTGAATGCATGTGTGACGTTTGTGGGGAAAATATTCTCATGTTGTTATGGAAGTATGGGGTGAATGTGCTTCTATGGAAATTATAAGAGTCCTTCATTCTATGGTCAGAAGTAATAGTTGTATTTTCACCAATCCTCTCTCCTCTTTTGGGGTCTATCACTCATTTTCCATGCAATTTATACACTGCGTAGAGTCTTCATGTTGTGGTATACATAGCCAATAACCATATTGTGAAATTAATAAGAAATAAATGTTGTGAACATGAAATTGCAAACATTACATGGAAAATGATGGATGTATGTGAGCATAGAGGCTAGGAAAGATAAGAACATTTACCCACTATGTGTTTGCTACTTATGGATGCTTGAGAATCCATGAATTGATGTTATAGGAAGTTCTCTAAGAGCATACAATAGATTGGATTCTTTCTGCACGTGCTAGTTACCACTATAATGGTTGGATTTCTTGAGGGAAATATAGAGCAGTGAAGGGAAATGCCTTCCTTGTGGTGTGTGGGTTAGTAGAAGAGAGTTCCATGGCTGGGGTGGTTGAGTGAGTTTCTTGTAATTTTCTAGTGGTGAGTAGATTGGATAAGAATGAGATAAAATGGGTTTTCGAATAGAGAGAGAGAGAGAGAGAGAGAGAGAGAGAGAGAGAGAGAGAGAGAGAGAGAGAGAAGCTTGTAGGTGTTTCATTCACCCTAGTGGCCTCATAGCCCAACTTGGGGGTGGTATCAACATCTGATACCTATGGTTGGGTAGAAAATCACCCTTGCCCAGTCAATTGCTTCGCTCTTATCGATTAAAAGAGGAGTATTATCTTTCTCTATGAATATGAAATGATTTTATTTACTTCATATGATAAATATGCTTGTTTATACATGGTTCCTGTATGAATATAATTTTAATTTCGTTGTATATTACATTCCTACACCTGCATATTTACTCCCTCCTACAGTTAGAATGATGTATGGGGATACTACAAAGTGGTATCAGAGCCCTTGGTTCCAACATAATTGCTATATGGGGAAAAATCTACATTTATAGGTAGAGATTAAATTTTACACATGAATTATTTGATGAAATTCTTATACCAAGATTATGGTTTCAGTTATCATATGGTGTCTTAATATATCTATGGATCAAATATTGTGATTATCAACATAAATGGTAGATCATTATGAGGAAAAATGGGATTTTTTTTGGATTTGGTACAATAAATATCATTTCTATTAGTTAACAGAAGCCTAAGTGCTAAAACTAGTGAATTCACAATGTTGTTTAAAGGTTAGAGGATGATCGATGGATAAGATTAATTATGGATGTTCATGCTATCAAAATCTTGACCATTCGTTCAAATCCATGTGCACAAGCCTTAACAGGGAGACCTTTGTTGTGAATGGCCCATTTTAAATTAGGTGAATGGGAACTTTAAATCTTGATATTCGCACAAGAAGGAGCGATTGTACCTTATCCCAAGGGGTCCTCCCATGAATCATTGAGATTTTATCTCACGTGTTTCATCATTTAATCATGACCATTCATGCATATGAACATGATCGGGGCATAATAAAGGGAGTGAGCTAGCTGTGGAGCAAAAATCCCTCCATCTGACGGAGGAGGAGCAAATTCAACACTAACTTTGCTCCTCTTCCGTCCAATGAGGGAGGATTGCTCCATAGCTAGCTTACTCCATAATAAAGGGGGTGTCACTGTGAGTGGGACATATTAAACCATGCAAGTTCAACGAGAATATATCACGCATTCATGCAAAAGGAAGTGACTGACATTTAATAAAAGGCATAAGCCTACGAATGGACAAGGTTTAGTACAAAACACAAGATCATGAGATTTACATTTTTTTACACATGGGGATATTTGCATGTGTGATGGAGCGTATATAGAGGGGAAAAACCAATTATGGTAAAGGACAAGGGTAGTGGAAATGACTCATGCTGCAAAAGGCTAGGATTGAGTAGGAATCAAAATTAACGGTGGAGATAAAAAAATGACACCGCATAGGAAAAAAAATTACATGGACGCACGTGGTGATGACACATAGGACGCCACTACCACATAAGCAACCATGTGCATGTCACTCCAAGAAGTTTGGATATTTTAACTCAAATTTTGTTTAAACTTTGGGATTTGTTTCCGCTAATGAGGACTATAGGATTGACAGAGATGTGTATGAACCATTTTTTCTCTAGTTTTTTTGAAAAAGGGAAATAATGGTTTTTGAAATCCCATACACATCTACTTGATGGGGGAATTTTTGGGGTTGAAATTTGTATTCTGTGGACATTTTCTAGGCACATAAATAATCCAGGTGTATTCTTCCCAAAACCCAAAGGGTATGGAACAAAGGTGAATAAGAAGACCAGCTTATTTGAGAGCATGCAAGTGTGATTTTGGAAAACTTGGAGGTAAAACTTGTGAAATTTTACAAGTATATCTAGACACAAATAAATTCCTGACTTAGTTTCACATAGATGCATAGGAAAATAGAGAAGAGAAAATTTGCTAGAAGACAAGAAGTTTGGAGCTCAATTGGAATACTTTCCATACATCTATTATTCACCAACGTGTGTACATTTATAATAAATCCTCAAGGGATAAATCAATTATCCTTAGGAGGATTTCGGAATCTATATATGTGGTAGGATTATCTGGGAATATTCACATCACTAGACTTGAGAACTAGTTGTAACTCCTGGTGGTAGTGCCAGTTGGCCACTTAACTAGACCTAACTGATGGTAGGTAGGCATGAATGGTGTAGGAGGGAGTTAACCGATGGTAAATAATTGTAGAGGGGTGCATGAGGTGGATTAGTTTATTTTCAATGGTCATCGATGCTCAATATCATGCCAGAGTGATGAAATCAAGGAAGGTGCGCCAATTAACTGATGGTGGGTCCTAAAATCATGGAAGATTAAATGAATATGGCCTAAAATCAAGCATGAGGGTGCATATTCTCCTAGAATAATGGAAGAGGGAGCATGAGTGGATAATGAGGGAAAAAATGACAAAATAATAGTTTGGTATAATCAGGATGATGAGGACTATGCACTAGGTGGTCAACAAACATGGTCTAAACACTAGGGAGAACAAATAATGTTGGATGCCTAATGTCTAGATAGGTAATAAGTATGAAAACCCCCACTTAAGCCTAATGTATGTGAGGAAAATAAAAATAGGGCCATGGTAACAAGGGCCAAAAATCACCCTTTACAAAAAAAAAGTACTTTATTTTTCCAGATCAATCGAGGAAATAGGGGAAACTCAGTGGGAAGAAACCCCACTCAAAATGGACAGGGCACATAAATCATAAAAAAGGTATTCATAATGTATTCTTATTCACTTGGATGAGATTAATGTGTTAAGTTTTCTTAATTTCTTAGATGATATCTTAAAACATTTTTTCACTTGTAGGATCACTGAAAAAACAACAAGCACAAAAACACAAGAACACAAATATTTTCCTCGGGGAAACCACAAGGGAGAAAACCCTGCAAAACTTCCTCAGTATAGAACTCAACCAGAGCAGTGTAAAACCCAACCAACTACTTATCTCTTCTTTCTGGCGCACTTGTTCTTCTCTCTCTTGCAAACTTGCCTGAGTGAGTGTGTACAAATGGAAGGGAACGCCTAACAGTTTATATTCTTCACTTTACATGAGCTAGGACCTAACAAGGCTGACTTGTCTAGAAATACACAAAAATTAACATTTATTATAATGACACTTGGTTAATATTGACCTGATTTACATCCAGAGGTTTACATTGATTCTTTCAATGACTCTTACATGACCAAACTCATCTCCTTATGGAGGAATACAATCAATACATCTAGAATATATTTCAAAGTTAAAATACTTTAATAGAATGTACTGATTCTTGGTGAGAGACTTGGTGAATATGTTGTAGATTCCTTGATCATGCACCAATTTTTCAATGCAATGTAGTAAAAAAACATGTGTAGGATCCCCTTGGAACTCAGATTTTGCTGATGGAGGAGCATCATTTGAATTATTCTTGATGTGAATACATACATAATAATATCTAAATACATAATAGAAAATAGAAAACATATTTGTGCTATATCCTATGCAAAATCCATCAATGAACTCAACATGAAACGT
Organism: Pseudotsuga menziesii; assembly: GCA_001517045.1. Taxonomy (NCBI): domain Eukaryota; kingdom Viridiplantae; phylum Streptophyta; class Pinopsida; order Pinales; family Pinaceae; genus Pseudotsuga; species Pseudotsuga menziesii. Next base: position 53,652 of record LPNX010816973.1, on the reverse strand, counting down.
AGCCATGTATCTTCCTTCCAGACTGATTGATCACCTTCCTAATTTCATAATGGATTTTATGAGGCTATGGAACAACAAAATAGGAACCATATGGATAATCAAACATCAATGGTGAAGTTTCTCCATGAGCGAGTAGGATCATATAAAGAAATACGGTGTTGTGAAATTGTATTGTTTGTTGAGTGAACCTGTAGGGACTTCAGACTGTGTAACCTTGAAATTTGAACTAGATAATGTGATATAAAGTCCATACATGTTGAATAATAGTCCAAATAGGGCCAATTTTATGGAAATCCAACCGCTAAAATATATGAAATACTAGAATGCAATTGAAACAAGTGACATAGTTTCGGAAACCATGGGTTTGTCAACTAGCACACTTGGGGGTTGAGGAGTATTTTCTGGATCCATTAATGGGAAATATGAATGTGTGAGCCATACAAAAATATTCTCAAATTTTGTATCAAATTCAAATATCTTATAGCAAATATTCGAATGGACTTGGAAATAGATTTTTGGAGGCAATTCAGAAACATGTGGAAAAACACAAGTACTAAGAGGTGGTTCTGGTGAAATGTTTTGAGATTCTTCCAAGGAAGGGATGAATATTTTTTATTCAGATATATTAGAATGTGCATATAAATCATAAAAATTAGAGTGAGTTTTACTATGATCACTCAAATCATGAAAAATATTTCCTTTGTGAGTAGTATTGAGATAGTGTTCTTGGTGACCAGCAAGCTTTTCTAGTTCTTTCTTTCTTATGAGATAAAGAACATCAATGTTATAATATTCAAGAAATTGACTCAATATGTCCAATTTATTATTCAAACAATATTGATTGGAATGAAAACATTTTCTACAATATCCACACATGGATCCCCCTTTCTAGTTCTTCTTCTTGGAATTGGAACCTCCATCAGTTGAGTTGGAACCCTCATCATATGATAGATTCTTCTCCTTAATTTTTTTTATTTCCTTGGGCATAATTGGCTCCATAAGATATAATATCATGGTCCTTGGAGGATATCAAATCCCCCATATGTACCAACTTGTCTTTCTCTTTAGTGAGAGACTCTATGAATGCGCTTAAGGATGAATCTTCTAATTCGAAACTGCTTGCTTGGTTGCATAGAATGAAGAGACAAGTGCTGAGTATTCAGGACCCAGTTTTGATAGGATGGAAAGAATGAACTGCTCCTCTTTCTTCTCAATCCCACATTGCTTAAGATGGAGCACTAGCAATTTGAACTTTGAGATGAAATCTTGCATGGTTTCAAAACTACTAATTGGACTAGATGAGATTAACTCATTCTCCAATAGATGACCTCTTAGCTCATCTTGTTTTCCAAAGAGGGACTCGATATTGGTCCACACTTGATTTGGATTTGTCAAACCATCAAGATGAAATAGAAGATCTTGGGATATGCTAAGATAAAGAAAACCATAAGTTTCATCCAATTTGTTATACAACTTAGCTTTCTTAATAATAACATTTGGTTCATTTTGTAGCACCATGGTGACTCTCTAGTGACCCTTACATCAAATTAGGACTTCCATTTTGGTCTTCCATTTGAAATAGTTGAAAGGATTCAGAATTATAGCTTGAATTTGATCATTGCTTTGCTAATGCACTCCTGGTGAGATGAAAACCTACAAAAAAAAGATATGCAAGATATCTATTTTGATAGTATGCACATTCAGGAGTGCATCACACCTAGGCATATCAATTTTGCTAAACAAAAATGTCTGGAGGCAATTTCCCCAGGAATTATGTTGAATCTCCATTGTCACTGGTGCAAAAATGGAAGCAACTACACCTACAAAACACTCCAGAAACACTCTTGGAACATTACTTTGCTCAACAAATATCTGATACCATGTGAAATTTTACAAGAAGATATAGAGAGAAAGAAAACCCTCACTTACTTTCACAGAGATGCGCAGGGAAATAGAGAAGAAAAAATGTGCTAAAACATAAGAGGTTTGGAATTCAATTGGAAAACTTTCCATACATCTATTATTCACCAATGTGTGTACATTTATAATACATCCTTAAGGGATAATTTCATGATCCTTAGGAGGATTTTGAAATCCATACATGTGGTAGTATTATCTGGGAAGATTCATATCACTATACTTGAGAACTAGTTGTAACTCTCGATGGTAGTGTTTATTGGCCAGTTAATGAACCTAATTGATGGTAGGTAGGCCTGAATGGCACATGAGGGAGTTATCCAATAGTAACTAGTTGTAGATGGCACATGAGTTCGTTTATTTGACTACCAGTGGTCATCCGTGCTCATTATCAGCCCAGAGTGATGAAATCAAGGAAGGTGCATTAATTAGCTGATGGAAGGTCCTAAAATCATGGAAGACTGACTCAAGATGACCTAAACTCAAGAATGGGGGTGCATATGCTCCTATAATCATGGAAGAGGGTGCACGAGGGGATAACGAGTGAAAAAATGACAAAATAATAATCTAGGATAATCAAGGTGATGAGGACTATGCACTAGGTGGTTAACAAACATGGTCTAAACACTAAGGATAACAAATAATGTTGCATGCCTAATGTCTAGATGGGTAATAAGTCCCAATAAAAGTGACCCAGGATGTTGAAACGCGAAAAAATTGTGAAGGGTGAATCCATGAAGATGGGTGGGTAGCACTTTTTGGCCAGAAGTGACGATGAAAATTTGAGTTTTTACACATTTATTAAGTCAAAGCTCTCAAAACTCATATACATGCAAAAAAAACAATTTGTAGGGAATTAAGTTGTATTTCCACCTATATTTAAAATAACATTATTTAATATGCCAAAACCGCATTTAATGATATGTTTGTTCTTGTAAGTTTCAAGAAAAGTTAATAAGTGTCTTGTGTGCACATGAAATAATTCAAAGACAAATGCATAATTTTTGGAAAACAAATATATATGAACATAATCTACACAAAATGCATTGGGGCGTACACAGTTTTTTAAAACTTACTTTGGAAAATTATATTTTTTTATTAATTTTCGAAATTGACCATTAAAAATTTTAATCACTCATTTTATACACATGTGTATAAATAAACTTTTTTTACTCAATTCCCCATGTAATAAATGGAAAATGGAAGTTAAAGATGACCATTTCTTGTAATTATGTGTTAAAGAGAATGAAAATAAACGGAAAAAGAAATTATATATATATATATATATATATAAAGTTTAAAGAGTGAAAATAAATAAAATAAAATAAAAGTAAAATATTTTGTAAACTTTGTAATTAGTGAAGAGTAACGATAAAGCTCATTTTTTCAAGCATAAAAGCAGTCCTTGGTTATTCATAGGGAATCCAAGGTAACTAAATACATAGCCCATAATTACTATAGTAATCCTTCCAAGTATACATGTCTAAAATATGTCATAGTAGTTGGCTTAAACAACAACACAAAATAAAGAGCGGTCCATACAGTGGTCAAAACAGACAACCAAGCATGCCAATCATCCATACAATACATTATTACCACTATAATATTGTCACAACAAACATATTGATGATCATCCCATAGGAAACAACTTCGTCAATGTTGGAAAAAATTCAGAGTGCCTTCACTGATCTTCAAATTGTCTATGAATTCCACAAAATGTAGTACTCCCTATGAATAATTAAGTGCTTCCTTATAAGATAGACGATATTCCATAGAATTATGTTCCCTATAAATGTGCTTGATATTGTAATAATGAAAAGTTCCCAATAAGGATTTAATCCGATGACACCACTGATCAAGTGCTAAAACATGTAGATCTGATTTATGAGCAACCCAATTCACTATGGTCATAGAGTCACGATAGAAATCAATTATAGGTAATCCCATCCTGTGAGAAATATAAGAAACCCCCCATAGAGCTAGCAATTCAACATGTGTATTGGTTCCTTTACCACATCCCAACTTAACATGAAAATAATGGGACAATCCAATGCACAAAACAACCCTACTCCACACGAACCACTAGCTGAAGCACCATCAATGAAACCCACTGGATAACTTAAAATAGGTGAGTCACCAATAATCCTCAGCTTGGACTATGATACAAGAACCATAAATTCCTTCAACAAAATGTCAATGGCCATACAAACCTGTGAGGATTGAGGTTTAATATCATAATAAATCATTGTGTTCCTCTTCTTCCAAAGAGACCAACATAAAAAATAAGGTAGATAAAGGAAACCATAGTCCCTTCTATACCAATGGCACAAATTAGTGAAAAGGTCTGGTCCATCCCAAGGCATATGTATTTTCAGAAAAAGAACTATATCTCTCCAAACCTTACGACCAAAGGAACAACCCACAAAAATATGATTTGTAGAATCAGTCGCACTTCCACATAAAAAACACACATTTAGACCCATCCAACCACGTTTGAACAATAGGTACGAGGTAGTAATATGGTTTTCTAAATAGATCCATAAAAACATCATATTATCAAAGGTATCTTCCATTTTCACATATGCTTATGACACTAGTTACATGCAGGTTCACAAAGGTTATGTGAGATGATATTATACACATCTTTTGCATTAACCTTGCTAGTGGTTTTATTGAAATACCATACCAAAACATCTTCATCCATAGGTAACTTGATACCTTCTCCATTCAGGGCTTGAGTATAACTATCCCATTCCTCCACCCAATTTCCAGCCAGTTCAATATCCTCAGCCGAGAACCAATAATCTTCAGAAAAAACAACACCATCACAATTTCGAACTTGGCTTCAATACCAAATATCCCATGAATTAAGAAAAGAAAGTAGCCCTGGAGAGAGGGAATAATCATGTTCCATCCCCAAGTAGGGGTTAATACCCATCCTAATGTCTTCACCGATTCCAACCTTCCAACACAAAGATCTACTAATCCAATGATACAATTTTATAAAACTATTCCAAATCAAAGAGGTACGTCTAACAAAGAACTCCTTTTTCCTTACCCAGAATATTAGTGACCGATTGTGCAAATACTTCGTCATAATCACCTTATTCCACATACCCTTACCTATCAACACGAGCCACATGATTTTCATACAAAGTGCCATACCAAACCAGTTTAAGTTTTTAATATCCCAAACAACAAAGGAGGTCGATTTAGCAAGAGTCTCGCAATTCATAAGATGAATATTTTTTCTTGTTGCTTCGCCACCCCATAAAATGTTTAAATTTTCTTTCTAAGGATATTCATAATGGAAATCAGAATAAGGACTAAGGACAACCAATATCCCGGAATAGACACCAGAACAACTCTAATGAGGACCAAACGACCTCCCAACGATAGAAAACTATGAGACCAGTGTTTTATCATGTTATCAATTTTTTTTGACAATCCAATGCTAGTACATAGTTCTATAATTTAGAGGTTTAAGATAAAAACCCAAATACTTCAAGCCTACCTGAATTGGATAAATTTGATAAGGGAACAATGACTAAATGAGCACTGATTTTTCCTCTAAAATACCATTACAGAGAAAGACCAACTTCTTTATACTGATTAGCATGTTCTATGCACTACAAAATAAGTTTAAAATGTTTGCAAACACTTGCCACTCGCAATCCCCTCCAACGCCAAAAAGTACCACATCATCCACAAAAAAGAAATGAGTGGTTTATAGTGATGAAGAAAATTCTACCCTGAGCATCTTACCCAGAATTTTGGATTCATTAATTAAAAGGATTAAGCCTTCAATTACCATGATTAATGGATGGGGGATAGAGGGAACCCCTACCGTGACCCCCTCAAAACATTGAATAAGTTGGAAGGTGAGCCATTAATAAGAACAATAAAGAATACCAAAGACACACATAACATTATCTAGTTTGTGGTAATAAGAGACAATCCAAATTGAAGAAGGAGTTTCAAATAAACCCAGTTCACATGGTCATAGGCCTTGATTAGGTCAATCTTTAATATTAAAGCCTTCATATTTTTTAGTTTGATAGAGTGCATACATTCATGTGTTATTCCCATGGCTTCAATAATTTGATGGTTTCCTAGTAAGCCAAATTTCTCCTTAGATAAAAGCTCATCCATCTTTGGTTTAATATGATTAGCTATCACCTTAGAGATAAACTTGTAAACAATATTAGAAAGAGAGATCGAATGGAAATTTGCAAAATATATTGGCTTATCACCTTTAGGAATGAGAGAGAGAAAAGTAGCGTTACAAGATTTATAAGTATAACCTTTAGAGATAGATTGTTCAACGGCATCCAACAGGTCATCTGCTACTAAATTAAAAAATGCCAAGAAGAATTCAACAGTATAGTCATTGGAGCCTAGACTCTTGTCTTTTGCAAAACCTTTCAGTATTCCTTCAATTTTTTCCTTATTGATAAGTCGTTCAATGTTCAATGCCTCCACATGAGATAGGAAAGATGGATAACACTGAATAACCTTCAATTGATTTGTTATCAATGTAGTCCCCGAATCCTTAAAAAATAAGGAGAAACGTCTAACAACCTCAATATTTAATTCATCCTATGAGTGTAACCACTAACCCTAGTCGTTTTGTAAATACCAAATCGAATTAGAAATACGCCTGGAATTAGAAAAGGAGTGAAAAATTTGTATTTGCATCCCATTACTGTAACCAAGTTGTTAAAATTTCATCATTAAGCTAGCATTATATTTGGATCTTTACTGAGAGAATAACAAGCACAACAATCAAACACAAGAGACAATGAACGCAGTGTTTATCCTTGGGGAAACCATAAATGGTGAAAACCCTGCAACTTCCTCAGATATAGAATTAGCACCAAAATAGAAAATCCCCAAAATAGTAAGTGATCTCCCAATAGCAGTAACCTTCTTCTTGTCTAGCCCCAGTGTCTTCTCCTTCCTCAACTATGCACTACACTTGAGTGTGTATAAGTTGTGTGATAAATAGAGACTCTAGTTCTCTATTTATACTAATCTCGACATGACTAAAACCCTACCAGGGCCGACCTCTACTAGGAGAGCCTAATAACCTTAGTTCCCCGAAACTGCGGGGACTTTAACCCTTAGACAATAGGAGGGTTACCCATAATGACTTGACATGACTTGTTTACATGATAGACCTTCCCGATAGGAACATCGGGGCATGACATAACTCAAGTACATCCTGAAATAAACATCGGGTTACAATATAGAATAAATACAAGTGAAATACATTCCGAAGTTACATATACATCAACACTCCCTCTTAACTAGGAAGGTATTCTTTCGACACAATTTTCAGCACAAGTATTCTTCTCTGTATCTTCTAGATCATCATCGAGTCCTCGTCATCTTCAAGTCGCCTTCATCTTCAAGTCACCTTCCTCTTCAAGTCATATTCATCTTCAATTCATCTTCATTATCGGATCTAGATCATCACTCAGTCTGGATCATCACTGGACATCATCACTGTATCTGGATCATCACTTGATCTGGACCATCACTGGGCATCATCACTGGATCTGGATCATCACTCGATCTGGATCATTTCTGCTGGATCATCATCACTAGGCATCATCACAGGTGCTATCTCTTGATTCTTCTCGTCATAGGAACCTCTACAGAGCCAGTCCTTTTTCATACTGGATGTATCATCTCAAAGCTAGTCCTTTTTCATACTAGATGAGGCATCACAGAGCTGGTCCTTTTTCATACCGTATGAGGCATCACAGAGTTGGTCCTTTTTCATACCAGATGTGGCAGCTACATAGAGCTAGTCCTTTTTCATACTAGATGAGTCTTCTCAGAGCTAGTCCTTTTTCATACTAGATGAGGCATCACATAGCTGGTCCTTTTTCATACCAGATGAGGCAGCTACTCAGAGCTAGTCCTTTTTCATACTAGATGATTCTTCTCATACCTAGTCCTTTTTCATACTAGATGAGGCATCATAGAGATGGTCCTTTTTCATACCAGATGAGGCATCATAGAGATGGTCCTTTTTCGTACCAGATGTGGCAGCTACTCAGAGCTAGTCCTTTTTCATACTAGATGAGTCTTCACAGAGCCAGCCCTTTTTCATGCTGGATGTGTCATCTACATAGATCTAGTCCTTTTTCATACTGGATGTGTCTTCATAGAGCCAGCCCTTTTTCATGCTGGATGTGCCATCTACACAGAGCTAGTCCTTTTTCATACTAGATGTGTCTTCATAGAGCCAGCCCTTTTTCATGATGGATGTGGCATCCACATATACCTGACAATGGAAGGAACCAATCCTCTCACCATGTTACAGCTCTTACATCCGACCATGGAAGGAACTAATCCTCTCACCATGTCAGAATGGCACAACACTTACATCTGATCATGGAAGGAACCAATCCTCTCACCATGTCAAAAGGGATCAACATGAACACATCACTTCCTCTTGGGAGGAATCTCGATCTGGAGAACACCAAGCTTCTCCCTGAAGTACTCAAAATTCACCCTAGCCAAAGGCTTAGTCAACACATCAGCTATCTGTTCATCTGTCGCAACAAACTGGAGCTTCACTTCTCCTCTCTGCACCATATTCCTAATATAGTGATACTTGATCTCGATATGCTTCGACTTGTCATGGAATACTGGATTCTCTGACAACTTTACACAACTCTGGTTGTCACAATATATACAAGTAGCATCTAACTGGAGATCAAATAAATCAAACAGTAGCTTCCTCATCCATACTGCCTCACAACTAGCTGAACAGGCTGCAACATACTCTACTTCAGCTATAGTCAGTGCCACACAGGATTGCTTCCTGCTAAGCCATGAGATCACACCTAATCCCATACTTAAGCAACACCCTGAAGTGCTCTTCTTATCGATGGCACTGCCTGCCTAATCTGAATCAACATAACCCTCCAGGTTAATCCTTTGAACAACCTTATACTTGATCCCATAATCAATTGTACCCTTCAGGTACCTCAGAATATGATTTGCAGCAATCAAGTGAACATGTCTCGGATCTGTCAAGTATTGACTCAAGGTGTTCATAGTAAAGCAAATATATGGTCTCATGTTCGCCAAGTACATCAAGGACCCAATCATCTGACTATACATCGTGGCATCAACTGTCTCTGATGAAGCATCACTCAATAGCTTCAAGTTTGATGCCATAGGTGTGGTTAATGCCTTGCAGTCCATCATCCCAAATCTCTTCAGGATCTCTACTGCATACTTTCCTTGTCCAAGGAATATTCCATCTGTAGTCTGCCACACCTCCATACCTAGTAAATAATGCATCATTCCCAAGTCCTTCATCTCGAACTCAGTAGAAATCTTTCTCTTCGTATCAACAATCAACCCATCCATACCTGTCAAAAACAGATCATCTACTTATAGTAGAAGTATCACCGGGTTTCCATCTTCCACCTTGTAGTAAAGGTTGGAATATGCTTTACTCTTGGTAAAGCCCAAACTGGATAGAAAGCTGTCAATTTTGCTGTACCATGTCCTGGGTGCCTGTTTCAAACCGTACAAGGATTCTTCAATCTACACACATGAGACTCCCTGTCATGTGTCTCAAAACCGAGTGGCTGCTCCACATACACTTCCTCTTCTACTACACCATTCAAGAAAGCAGTCTTGACATCCATTTGGTGTATCTTCCATTTCATCACTGTAGCCAAAGAAAGTATCGATCTGATGGAACTGTATCTGGCTATAGGTGCAAAGGTTTCTTCATAGTCTATTCCTTCTTTTTGAGAGAAACCCCGAGCCACAAATCTTGCCCTATACTTTTCAATGCTACCATCTGTAGCATGCTTGATCTTGTAGATCCACTTGGAATTTACAACTGACTTCCCTTTTGGTCTTGGGACAACATCCCAAACATCATTCTTCATGATCGATTGATACTCTTCGATCATCGCATCCTTCCATTATTTCCGTTCTGTCGCTTCTTCATATTTGGAAGGTTCTTTATCAATGAAATCACATAGTAAAGCTACATAACTGGAATAGGATCTGGTCCTCTTTCTTTCTCTGAGATTCTCTTCTGGAACCCCATATCTTTCCACACCTTGGATAATCTCTCGTACCCAAGCAGGTTTCCTCTTGTGAGGATTCTTCTCCTGTGGTGGATCTACAGGTATTTGTGGTTCTTCAAATTCTCGATCTTCTTCTTGAGTTTCTTTGTTCATGATTGTATCATGAATTCTGGGAGCTTCTGCTTCTTCAGGTTCTTCAGCAACTTTCTTTCTGGATTTGATTTCGACTGAATCTTTGTCAAATGTTACATCACTTCTGATGTCAATCTTTTTGAACCCTGGGAAGTATATTCTGTAAACCTTCGAGCTTTCAGAGTATCCCACAAATATACCCTTCTTTCCTGAAGGATCTAATTTCGTTCTCTTCTCTTTTGGAATGTGTATGTACACAGGACAGCCGAATATTCTGAGATGGCTGACTTCTGGTTTCTTGCGGGAGAAGACTTCTTCAGGAGTTTTGTTCTCAAGTACTTTGTGTGGAGTACGATTCTGTACATACACTGTTGTTCTGGCTGCTTCTACCCAAAGATGCATAAGAAGATCTTGATCATGAAGCATATCTCTTGTAGCTTCCATGATGGTTCTATTCTTGTGAAAAAATAGCCATATGCAGTGAATTGTTATTGGAGAGCGGAACCTGCATTAATGCTTTTTATGGGCATGATGTCTTTTCTTGTTTCCCTTCTTCTTTAGATTTCTTTTGTTAGGGAAGAATCTGGATATGTGACCTTTCTCATCACATGTGTAACATCTAATAGTATTCAGATCTTTTCTAGAGTGTGAGATCTTACCTTTGGAGTGATAATTGCTCCTCCTGTTTTTCTTGGAGTGAACTATGAGAGCTTGAACTTCACTACCCATCTTCTCTTCTCGAGCTTCTTCTTGAGAGCATTCTTCCCATAGTCTGCTGAACTTGACTAACTTCTTTCTGGCACAGATTCCTTGAATGAAAGAGTCCCATGATCTAGGGAGACCATTCAAGGTGGTCATCACAATCTCTGCATTTTCCACTTCTTCATCTACTGCTTCCAATTGCTCTTTGATCTAAGAAACCCTTGTAAAGTAAGACTAAATAGTCTCAGCATTCTAGATCTTCACATTCTTCAATTGGTTTCTCAAAGTCATCTTCTTGTTTATGTTCTTCCCTTCGAACAATTTGGTTAGGGCATCAAACATAGCTTTAGGTGTCTTGAGGGAGGACACCTGTGGTATGAGATGATCCTTGATAGAATCAGCAATGATTCTCTTTGCCATAACCAACTTCTTCTTATTCAAGCCTTAGCCTCATCTCCCTTTGGAACTGGAACCTCCTCATTGATATAGGAGTCCAACTCATTCTCTTCCAGAACCAGGGAGATCCTATACTTCCAAGCTCAGAAGTTATCAGCTCCCTCAAGATTTTCATCAAGCTTGGTATGATGAGCCATCTTAAACTGAGAACCTCAAATGAAAATACAAAATATTTATATCTTACTAGGTCAAGATGTCGGATCTAGATTTGGAGCTGAAATCCTGCAATGTTGGTTCAATAGCAAATTAGGGTTTCGCTTTTCCAGAGTTCTGTCCACCCAAATTCCTTGAAATTTATCCCTAACTTTGATTTTGGGGGGGAGATTAATCTAGGCCTGGGCTCACTGAAAAATTCCTCTTCTGTGAAAAGCCCTAATTTTCGGCAGCAGTGTTGGGTCCAAAACTGAAAAACCTTAGAATTGGATTTTGCTTCGACAGAAAGATGCGCCTTAAGGAGGAGAATTGTTCCACCTTACTTTAGCTAAAAATATGTGGAGGAAGATCCACAAACTAGGAAGCCCTAGTTCCCGCAGCTGCACAGTTTCTTCTTCTCATGTTAGCTCTGATACCATGTTAGAATTTCATCATTAAGCTAGCATTATATTTGGATATTTACTAAGAGAATAACAAGCACAACAATCAAACACAAGAGACAATGAACACAGTTTTTATCCTCGGGGAAACCATAAATGGTGAAAACCCCGCAACTTCCTTAGAGATAGAATTAGCACCAAAATAGAAAAGCCCCAAAATAGTAAGTGATCTCTCGACAACAATAACCTTCTTCTTATCTAGCCCCAGTGTCTTCTCCTTCCTCAACTATGCGCTACACTTGAGTGTGTATAAGTTGTGTGATAAATAGAGACTCCAATTCTATATTTATACTAATCCTGACATGACTAAAACCCTACCAGGGCTGACCTCTACTAGGAGAGTCTAATAACCCTAGTGCCCCGTAACTGCGGGGACTTTAACCCTTCGACAATAGGAGGGTTACCCACAATGACTTGACATGACTTGTTTACATGATAGACCTTCCCGATAGGAACATCGGGGCATGACATAACTCAAGTACATCCCGGAATAAACATCGGGTTACAATATATAAGAAATAAACGTGAAATACATTCTGAATTTACATATACATCAACACAAGTAACACTACTTTTTAGCCTCCAAGTTGTCTCCTCCTAGGATAATAACAAATTATTTTGATTATCCAATAAAGTAATAGATTCAAGGTCATCCTCAGAGAACCCCTGCATGAGCCTAAAGGAACATCCTCTATATTCGTTTCTCAAGCGCATCATGTTCTTCAGTGTCCCGAAATTCCCTATATTTTTACCAAATCAAAACCACAGATTTCAATTGTTTGAGATTAGTGCTCAATCTGTACAAAGCATCAGAACCCTGCTCAACACATAGAGTAGGCCAAGTGGATCGAACTAGATCTATAAAATCCAAGTCCTTAATCCAAGAATGATTGAATTTGAAAGGAAAATTCTGAGAGATCGAATTCATTTCAACTTGGAAACAGATTGACATGTGATCAGAAATCAAAGACTCGATAGTCCAATAATGATAACGATCCACCTTATCAACCCAAGAGTCAGATACAACAACCCGATATAGGTTCTTTGAAAATATTTCTAAACCAGCTATTGGTAGGGGTTTTGGGACAAGTCAACTGCATAGCATCGTGGATGCTACGCACGGTCAAAAGACACCACGCAAGTGGAGAATGGCGCATAAGCGGAGAATAGAATATTTTTTATATTTTATGTCACCCTTTATACTTTGGACCAGATTTTGCGGATATTGGTCATGATTTTGTAGATTCAATTAAGAATTGGTTAAGAGTTAGTTAGAAGTGGATCTTGAATGTAAAGGTGCAAGCCTATAGATAGAAGTAGAAGTACAAGTGATAGATAGGGATAGATATAGAGAGATTGGAAGAGGAAATTGAAGAGCATTTGTTGAATGGTGAATTGTTTTGAATCTGTGTATCATTGCATGAAAGTAATATGACAAGATGAAAGTTGATCTGAATTACTGTTTCCTTTTATATTTTTTTGTCTTACTATTTCTGCAATCCAATGATGAATGTTAAGTGAATTTGGGACATGTATCTATGATGTGACGTTTCTTGCTTTTGAATGGGATTATCTTTCTAGATCTGTTTGAGCCACAGTATGTTTATGTTAGTTGTGAATGAATGATGCGATCTATTAAGAGAAATGATGAATGATCCTATTAATGATTAAGTAATCGGTTAGATCTGTTGAATAAATTGATAAGCTGTCGATGCACATAGTCCTATTCTATTATGCAGAAACTTGGTTCTAGTAGCTCTCCCTCGAACATATCGAGTGAGACTTCATCCGCTTCGCAGGTGTTGCTGGCAGGGTAAAACCTGTCTGGTCCAGTGCTCAAGGAGATCACAGTGAGCTAAGCATCGAAATAATGGGAACCCCTGTCGACTATATTTGTTGGCTGGGTTTGTGCCAATAAATGGTTCTATCATCGGGACCTTATTGTGATTGAGAGGAGAATATGTGGCATCCGACAAGACCCAAAATTCAAGATTGGTTCGATCTGAATCTACAAGAATTTGTTGAGACAGAAAATCAGAACCTTGGACTAACAACAGACAATTGGTTGGTGAGGTACATACACGACAGTCCACACAAGTAATTTTTCTTTGAATTCCCCATCATTTTGTACAAGTGTTTGGTGTGATTCACCTATCAAAAGACAAATTTCCAGGGAGGAGAGCCAACATCTTGGACCCCTGAACTGATCCAAGAGTTGCAGGAGAGTGACAATAAGGCATCTTGGGCTATTGAAGTCTAGATGGATAGTATCTTGGAAGGATATATCACCGAGGTCATGGTTGACACTACCAAGTCCTACAATGAAGCAGAAAGGGGATTTTTCGACGAACCTAGAGGTAGGTTCTTGTTGTATCTACAATTGTAAATTAAGATGCTTGTCTGTGAAAAGGACATACTGAAGATGCACCTCGAGTAGTAGAACTCTGGTGTGCAGAGGCTGTGGATATAGTGACAAAAGGGGGGGGACGAATGGAAAGGTAATGGGTAGATGGGTGCTAGTTTTGACGAGACTGTGAGGGAATTCGAGGAAAAAAGTGGTCTTACGAGGGGAGGAGCAAGGTTTCGACAAGACAAGAGGCAGAGGACAGGGAAAGGTCCCGTTGCGATCAAAATGCAAGACCATGAAGGAAAACCAGACAGGAAAAAGTGACCCTATAGTGACAAAGAGGATGGCCAAACTACGCCCAGGATAGCAATAAGATCAACCCCCAGTAGTAACGTGCCCATACCTCTGCGTACTACTCCACATTCAGGAAGAAACTCAAGATCCATGTCAACTTGCCCGACATGCCAACAACATTCTAGTAGTAGATCAATGTCTGTAGGAAGAAGGCTTAGGATGGCGGGCGACGACACGAAGTTACCTTTGTTCCATGGAAACAGTACTGATGATTCTGAACAGTATTGGTTTCTATGTGAGGCAGTATCGACTGTTAAGAAAACTTCAGATGATGATGTCAAAAAGGGCCAGTTGGTGACCACTCTTCGAGGTCGTGAACTAGATTGGTACATGAAATTTACACAGGTTCCTACGGGGACCCCTCCAAAAACATTGGTGGAAATCAGGATAGGACTCATTGAGGAATTTAGAAATTCAAAGTCTGAAGCACGGTACATTACAAAGTTGAAGGAGATTAAACAATTTTTGAGTACACCAAAAATTCAAGACATTACTGGAAAGAGTTAGTTTCGAGATGAGCGATGTTCAGCATAAATAATGGGTCATCGCAGCACTGGTATCTCATATCAAAAAATAGTTGATGCAACAGAAGATTGTGACACAAAGCGAGGATCTGGAGATCGCAATGAAGTTGGAGGCTTCATCGATTGGAGAAAGTGCAGCTGGGATGAACCAGATTTAGGCACAGCTAGCAAACTTGATGCTTGAATTGTAATATATCAAGAAGGGTAAAGAGAATCGCGAAGACATTTGGTGTACTCAATGTCGCACAGACGTACATACCAAAGATAATTTCCCTAATTTAGGAAATTATCTGTTATCAGGAGCACCGAACCCATTGAGTTGTGGCAGTGTACCATGGTTTCGCATATGTCAAGTATATGGGCATCAACATGAAGAATGTGGATGCATGCAGAAGATGGAACGAAGCCGGAAAAACTATACTACTCATTTTGTTGATCTGTGGGGCATAAAGACAAATACTATCATGCATATGACCTACTCCAGGAAAGAACGTATGAATCATACTATGTGAATGTTAGAATAATCAACCCATAGTTAGCTACCTTAGACATTAATTAATCCATATTCGTCTTATTTGCCTAGTTTCCATATTCCACCTTATGCAAGTTGTCCTCCACATGTCCAAAGTAGTCAAACTTGCTAAAACTGAGTCATGGAGCACTTGGGAAACCTCTTGGAATCAATTCTGCTTTATTCCTGGCCTTCCTAGCTCATGTCTGCTTTTTCTGCTTTATTGCCTGCTTTTGCTGAGTTTTAAGGAAATTAGGAAAGTTTGACTAGGTGAAGTTAACTTGTTTTTTGTCCTCATCATCCTCCACTATTTTCTCCTAATAAAAGCATGTATGAGTTGTCCTTCCATCACCTATTAGATTTCCTAATTGATTTTTCCAATTCATGAGCTCCTAGATAGATTTGGAAGTTGCTTTATGCACCTATGGGAGATTTGCTTAGATTTAGTAAGCCTGCTTTTGACCAATTTGAATGGAATCCCAATGCATTCGAATCTCTCATGTAATTATTTATTGTGGCACCCTATGAATTCACAGGGTTGGCTATTGTACACTTATTCAATACATATTAGTGTTCTGCTCCATATTCAGTCTCCTTTGTGTGTAATTTGCATGTGTAATTGGCAATTTTTGTGAGTGTAATTGTTCTAACACCTGGGTTCAATTTCCACATGGTATCAGAGCCATTGTAGATCGATTTCTCTCCTTCCAATTTGTAATTGTAGGTTCTACATCATTGACTGGGAGCATTCTACTGACTGAAGGGACAATTTCTGAGCTATGGATCAATCTCAGAAGATCATCTTGACTCCATTTAATTTCTTTGAATGGAAACCAGAGATGGAGATACTGTTGAGAGCGAAATGCCTATATAGAGTGACTATGGCAATAGAAGAAGAGCCCAATGTAGCTGTAGAGAAAATTAAATGGCACAACATGAGGGATGAGGTCTATGGTCTCCTGTGTCTGAGAATATATAGAGACCTCCTTTTCCATCTTGATGGATTAACATCACCAAATGAAGTATGGGAGAAGCTTGTTGAGATTTTTGGTAAGACAGATGAGATGAGGGGACATCAAATCAAAAATGAATTGATCTCCTTGAGTCCCAACAGCTTCGAATCCCTGTAACTCTACTTTTCCAAGTTCAAATCCCTTTTTTTGCAGCTCAAACAGTGTGGAATTGAAAAGAAGGAGGAGAAACTAGTTTTGGGCATACTCTCAAAGCTTGGCCCTGAATATTCAGCATTTTTCTCAACCTTCCATGCCACAAAGTTGATAGCTCGAGCCTGGAAAATGCCTAGCCTTGCAGATTTCATGGAATCTCTCACACAAGAACAAGATAAATTGGTGATGATGGGCACCATCAAACCTTCCAAAGACCAAGCTCTGGTTGCTAGAGATTCGAGGGTGGATTCAAAAGGCAAGAAGAAAGCTAAGAAGCCACCTGAGCAAAAGAGAGACAAGAACAAGTCTCCAGAGGAGCCCCAAGGTTCCAAGAAGAACTCCCAGAAGAAGAAGAACAAAGGAGAAATGAGCAAGTGTGCATACTGAAGTAAGGGAAATCATCCTGAAAGCTCCTGCATGAAGAAGCAAATTGACATGCTGACCCAACTCCTAGAGAATAATGGCATCTCCCTTCCTGATAGCTCAAATAAAAGGGGAAAGGAGGATCAAATTCAGAAGACAGAGAGAGAGTTCATGCATTGGTTGCTAGCACATCAAGCTCACCTAGTTTCATCATTGATTCTAGAGCTTCAAGACATATGGTTTCGACCAAGGAGGCATTCACCTCACTTGACATGTCGAAAGGTCCACCAATAGTACTGGGAGATGACTCTCTCACTGAAATTTTGGGCAAAGGGAGGATTGATCTTGACCATGGTAAGTTCAGCAATGTATTTTATGTTCTAGGTATTGCCTCGAACCTCTTATTAGTGTATCAGATGACCCACACAGGGTCTCCAAAGAAGGTCATATTCTCCCTTGATGAAGTTGAGATCACAGATATCTCAAGTGGTAAAGTCATTGCAAAAGGAGTTGCAAATCACACTTCAAAGGTATACATGTTCTCACACTTCCTACCCTACTCAAACCCCTCTACTCTTATGATTCATGCTAATGAGGCAAGCAAGCTTTGGCATGAAATATTTGGCCATCTTAACTATAAGTATCTTTCTGATCTTAGTGAAAAATAAATGGTCATAGGGTTACCCAAGATTAAGTTTTCCAAAGGAGTCTGTCAAGGTTGCATCTTAGGAAAACACCCAAAGCATAAATTTGAGAAAGCTAGTCATGAGAGAACCTCTGCACCTATTGAGTTGATCCACAGTGATGTTGCTGGCCCATTTCCTCATATGTCAATGAGTCAGGCCAAATATGCATTAACATTCATAGATGAATTTTCCAGGTACTGCTGGGTTTACTTCCTGAAACACAAGTTTGAAGTTTTTGGCCTCTTCAAAGTCTTCAAGGCTTTGGTTGAAAATCAGTCTGGGAGGAAACTCAAGGTCCTCAGATCTGAAAATGGTGGTGAGTATGTCAAGTCTGAGTTCATTCAATATTGTGTAGATGCAGGTATTCAGATGCAGCATTCTATCCCTTAAACACCACAGCAAAATGGTGTTCCTGAGAGGAAGAATAGATTACTGAAAGAGATGGCAACCTACATGATGGAGGCTAAGACTTTGCCACCAAAGTTTTGGGCTGAAGCTATAAAATGTGCAGCCTATATCTAGAATAGGGTGCCTCATAAATAGCTTGATGGTATTACTCCTTTCGAAGCATGGAGTGGGCACAAGCCAGATGTGACCCATTTCAGGATTTTTGGCTCAAGGGCTTGGGCTAGAATTCCAACAGAAAAGAGGAAGGCTTTGCAGCCCCAAATCCAAGAGCGTCTATTTGTTGGGTACTCTAAAGCCTTTCAAAAGGGTACAAGCTAATCAATTTGAGCACAAACAAAGCTTTCATTGAAAGGAGTGTTCAGTTCCAAGAAGAGCCTTTAGCAGCAGTGGAAGTTGGAGAATCCTCTTCACCACCAGAACCATTGAATCTAAGTGAAGAGATAATTGAGTTTGCTGATTCTGATATGTCTAATAATGATGGTTTAATTGCATATCCTAACAGTCCTACAAGACCAAAATGGGCAGCAAATACCATTCATGCAGTTGGAGAACTAGCTGGAAATCCTAGTGATCCTAGGAGGACTAGATCTCAGTTTGAGAGTGCTCTGTGTATGAAAGACCCTTTGTTTGTGGATAAATGCTATCTGATGGTTGAATCAGACCCACAGACATATGAAGATGCAGCACATGATCCAAGATGTCAAAAAACCATGAAAGAAGAGTTCATCTCACTCCAGGAGAACAACACTTGGGAGTTGGTCGATCTTCCCCCAAGGAGGAAGCTAGTTCAATGTAAGTGGGTTTACAAAACTAAGTTTGCTGCTAATGGTTCACCTTTGAAATATAAGTCAATATAGGTATCCAAGGGCTACTCATAGTTACATGGCATATACTACAATGATACCTTTGCACCAGTGGCAAAGATGGACTCCATTAGGCTAGCCTTAGCCATTGCAGCTTCGAAGCAATGGGAGGTACATCACATGGATGTGAAGTGTGATTTCCTAAATGGAGATCTTACTGAAGAGATTTACATGCAGCATCCTCAAGGCTTTGTTACTAATCCATCTCTTGTGTGCAGGCTAAAGAAATCACTGTATGGGCTTAAGCAAGCCCCTAGGGCTTGGTATGCCAAGATTGATGGCTTTCTGTTGTCATTAAGTTTTGTTCAATGAAAGTCTGATCCTAATGTTTATTTGAAGCTGATTCATGGTTCTTTGATGATTATTTTCTTGTATGTGGATGACCTTCTCATTACAGGAAGCTCAAAGGATGAAATTGCCTCCTTGAAGGATGCAATGAACCATGCATTTTCTATGACTGATTTGGGGTTAGTGAGCCAATTCTTGGGTCTCGAGATTGCTCAAACCAAACATGGAATAAAATTACATCAGTATAAGTATGCTTTGGATTTGCTGAACAAGTTTAACATGAAATATTTCAATCCAAGTAAGACTCCCTTCCTTTCAGGAGTTAAGCTTGAAGAAGCAGATTCTTCTCCTATGGTAAATACTACACTGTATAGGAAACTGATTGGGTGTTTGTTGTACCTTACACATACTCAACCTGATATTTCTTATGTAGTAAGTGTGGCTTCAATATACATGGATCAGCCTCATGAGATCCATGGGAGGGCAGCCAAAAGGATCCTTAACTTTGTTTAGGGAACAAGGACTCATGGGATCTTCTACAAAGCTAAATCTGATCTTGATTTGACTGGGTTTACTGACAGTGATTGGGTAGGTGAAAACACAGATAGAAAGTCAACATCAGGATATGTGTTCATGCTTGCTGAAGGACCAATCAGCTGGTCAAGCAAGAAACAGAGTGCCATTGCACTCTCATCTACAGAAGCAGAGTACAAAGGAGTTGTAAATGCAGCAACTCAATGTTTATGGTTGCAGGGGTTACTTGGTGAGTGTGGATTCGAATCAGAATACTCAACTACTATCTATTGTGATAATCAAAGTACCATTCAAATATATAATGATCTAGTTCAGAGACAGAGAACCAAACACATTGATATCCATATGCACAACATCAGACAACTTGTGCATGATGGCACCATTCACCTACTCTTATGTTCATCTTCAGAACAAGTAGCAGATATCTTCACCAAAGTTTTTTGTGAGAAGACATTCAAAAATCTCAAATCACTGCTAGGGATTGCTGATCATGCTGTGAAGCATGATTGATTACAATATTTTCAAATTTTGTTTTATTGTCCATGTTTAAGGGAGGATTTTTCCCACTGGGTTTTTGCCTCTTTCCTTGGTTAAATGGACATGCAATATGTAAAGGATGACTACGCCTTGTTGTTAGGCCCTATAATTTTTTGATATTTTACTCATAATTCAGGCTTAAGGGGGGGTGTTAGAATAATCAACCCATAGTTAGCTACCTTAGACATTAACTAATCCATTTTTGTCGTATTTGCCTAGTTTCCATATTCCACCTTATGCAAGTTGTCCTCCACATGTACAAAATGGTCAAACTTGCTAAAACTGAGTCATGGAGCACTTGGGAAACCTCTTGGAATCAATTCTACTTTATTCCTGGCCTTCCTAGCGCATGTCTGCTTTTTCTGCTTTATTGCTTGCTTTTGTTGAGTTTTAAGGCAATTGGGAAAGTTTGACTAGGTGAAGTTAAATTGCTTTTGTCCTCATCAGCCTCCACTCTTTTCTCCTAATAAAAGCATGTATGAGTTTTGCTTACATCACCTATTAGCTTCCCTAATTGATTTTTCCAATTCGTGAGTTCCTAGACAGATTTGGAAGCTGCTTTATGCACTTATGGGGGATTTGCTTAGATTTAGTAAGCCTGCTTTTGACCAATTTGAATGGAATCTGAATGCATTCGAATATCTCATGTAATTATTTATTATGGTAGCGTATGACTTCAAAGGGTTGGATATTGTACACTTATTCAATACAGATTAGTGTTCTGCTCCATATTCAGTGTCCTTTGTGTGTAATTTGCATGTGTAATTGGCAATTTTTGTGAGTGTAATTGTTCTAACACCTGGGTTCAATTTCCACAGTGAAGGGTGAATTTCATCGAGCAATACAACAATCATAGTGGCAACCTCAGGTGGTACAACCTCTACCTCAACCATATTAGACACCACCACCACAAATGCAATTTATACCGCCACAACCGCAACCATTGTTTGTGGCGCAACAACAGTATAACTAGATGCAGATGGCTCTGCCACAGTAATGGTACATTCAGGTAGAAAATTATGTTCAGCAACAACCAAATCCCCTGCCAAAGCATTTGGATCAGCCACGGTACCGACAACAAGGAGGATTCCGAGGAAGAGTAGGAGGCTTTGGTCGAGGAGGAGGACAAGGTCGCAGACCTATACAATGTTACAATTATGGTGTACTAGGACATTACCAGAGAGATTTCCCACAATTGCAATGTTCATGTACATATTGTACCGCAATTGATCACACTGTCGAGAACTTCCCACAACTAATCACAAGATGGCAGGCCGAAAATGTTCCTTACTTGTAGAATCAGAACTAGTTATAGAATCAAAATCAGCTATGGAACCAAAATAAATAGTAGAACCAGTTGCTGAACCAGAATCAAGTGCACAATCAAGGTCAAAACAAAATTCCACTTGATAACCAAAATGCAACCCATAGTGTAAATCAACCTATGAATCCACCTCTGAACCAGAATTAAGGACCAACAGTCGCGGCGATCTCAGCGGAACCCAGAGTGAAGGATGCCAATCTTGTTGCTGCTACTGACTGAGGTGCGAGAACTGGAGAAGATAGCCCTCATTCACAAATTCATTTGGCTAGCAAGAATAAGGTACAATTCGATATCAACACTGAGAAGGAGACATTCTTTGAAGCTCGTGATCTGATTAGAAGAAATCCAAGTAAGTCACATATTTATGAAATTCCCTCTGCTTTTGATTCTTCGTTGGAGGCAGGACCATCACAACAACATGGTACCTTGCAAAACTTCTTTGTGAGTTGCTTTTTGCTGGCAAGAGATCCCGATGCTCTTGTTGAGATGGAGAACCTGTTGCACCAACTAGACAGGGGGTGGAAGGATTCCACATTGAACTCATTGCATAAGAAAAATATGGGCAAAGAGATGTGAATGAACATTCAAATTGGGGACTATGAAGTAGATTCTGTTATTCTGGATCTAGGATCAAATGTGAATATTCTGACAAAACAGACATGGAAGAAGATGGGGAGGCCGACATTGGGCTAGTCTCTAGTACAAATACGATTGGCTAATCAGGCCAAGGTACAACCAATTGGGCGCATGTTGCACCTGGTAGTGGATGTTGAAGGTATGAAAACCTATGTTAATTTTGATGTAATTGAAGTTGTAGAGGGTGGAGGCTCCTATCCCGTGTTGCTAGGGATTGGATGGGAAAATGATAGTATGGCAATAATCGATTTTAAAAAGAGGATGATGACCTTTGAGAATCAATACATCAGAGTCATCGCTCCAATGGATCCAAGCGAAGGGTGAAGGATGAAGTTGTCACGGGATGGGATCATGCTTACAACATTTCATAAGATTACATCCACCCAACTGCTGATGGAGAACTTGGTTGGCACAGCGCTAGTTCTGTGTCTTATGATTCTAATGATGCGTTAGAAAACTGGAAAAATTACATGCATGAGGTGTCATTCAAGAAGTGTGGTCTGATCACGCAGACGCTATGCCATGTTGCAACTCAAACTGTTGAATTTCCATTCTATGAGGGGTTTCCAGATCTATTTTCATTCTTAATGGAGTTTGAAGAGAAGGTATAAGAACCTCGATGATTGTTGGCGCTAGAGGAACCACTAAAGACTACTCCAACACACTGATGGGTGACCCATAATAATAAGTTTAATGGATGGGCATAGTGTCGACGACTAATGATAGTTCACTTTGGTGAAAATGAAGTATATCACACTGGGAGGTACAATGGGTGGAATGACCCCAACCGTCATATAATGGAATGTCGGAATATGTGGGCATCATGAAGAAAGGATGAATGGGTTAATGCCTTTTTCCACACTTTGGATGAAATGCCAAGTTCATGGTACATATTAGGGGATTTGCGTAGAGAAATAACCACTTGCGAAGAGCTAACAGTTTGCTTTGCTCATACCTTCTGTTTTGTGGATACCGATCCCGATGTCCATAATGCACTCCAGCTCATCCGCAATGTGGTGTTGAAGGTAGTGCCAGTCACATATCTAGTGGATCCACATGCACATTGCCACATGAAGACAATGATGGAATGTTATAGTGTCTGGCGGACTTGAGGACGATGAAGAGCTACGAAATATCAATATTCTAGAAACAGAAGGGATTAGGGATTTTGTAGCACCGGATATACCAACCGATCCCATGAACTAGCAACTGAAGATTAGAAAAGTCAACATTGGGACAGAGGAAAACCCAAATTTTGAAAGGGTTGGGGACTATTGGGACAAAGAAACCATGGCGAAGATCACGGATTTGCTGCATGAAGTTCAAGATTTGTTTCCAACCAAATTCTTTGAAATGAAAGAGATCATGGGTGATTTGGGAGAGATGAAGATTTCGTTAAATCTAGACGTGAAACCGGTAAGGCAGAGGCCGTATCGCTTGAATCCATGATACAAAGAGAGGGTCAAATCCGAGCTTGATAGGATGTTATATGCTAGAAGAATTGAGCCATTCAAATAATCAGAATGGATTAGTCCGATGGTTGTCCAAGATAAGAAAATGGGTGAGGTTCAGATATGTGTCGATATGAGAAAATTGAATGACACATGTATGCATGATCTGTTTCTGACATCATTTACTGATGAAGTGCTAAAAGGAGTAGGCGTTCAGGATATGTACTCTTTCAAAGATGGATTCTCTAGTTATCACCAAATGGGGATCACAAAAGAAGATTAACATAAAACAACCTTTGCTACTGAATGTGGATGCTTTCGGTACACAGTAATTCCTTCCAGGTTGAAGAATACACCTACGATATTTTCCTGGGTTGTTGTCACTGCATTCAAATATTTTATTTAGAAATTTCTGCAAGTTTATATGGACGACTGGACAGTGTATGGTTTAATTATAGATCATTTGGAAAACCTGCGACTAATGTTGGAGAAATGTCGACACCATCAAATCACACTGAACTCAAAGAAGTGTATTTTCTGCGCACCTTTTGGGATGTTATTGGGTCACATTGTCTGCAGCAGGGATTTTTGGTCGACCCTATCAAAATTGCGCTCATTTTGATCTTTCCACTGCCTACAAATGTGAAGATGCTTCAAGCGACGTTGGGGCACACTGGATATTATCATCAATTCATAAGAGCCCATGTCGTGATTACTGCCCCTATAGAGAAGTTATTGAAGAAAGATGTCTTATTTGTATGGATTCAAGAGTGTCAAGGGAGTTTCAACACAGTGAAGGCCAATATGGTTTCTGTGCTAGGACTGGCCCCTTACGCAACTAGGAGAAGGGGACCTACATCACCCGATCGCTTTCACTAGTCAAAAATTGTCATTTGCTGAGAAAAACTATACATAGAGAGAGAAGGTCTGGCGATGGTATATGTGCTACATAAGTTTAGGGATTACTTATTGGGTGGTCACTTTAAGATGTTTACTGACCATTCTACTTTGAAGTACCTAATCAATAATCCTATGTTGGGGGGGAATATATGCCACTAGATACTTCTCTTTTAGGAGTTTTATTTTAAGATAATTATGAAGCCAGGTCGCTTGAATGTTGGCCCTGATCATTTATCTCAGATTGAGACAGGTGAGAAGCCCACAAACACTAAGGACGGGTTGTTAGATGTGCAACTATTCAAATTTGACATGGAAGATGATTATTATGATCAAATAATTCAATTCTTGATGACGGGAGTTGCACCAAAGTAATTTTCAACAAGTTAGAAGAAGCAGTTGTGGTTAAGGCTTCAAATTTCTAGTTTATCGTCGGGCAGCTATATAAAGTAGGACCACATGAGATTTTGCGGCGATGTGTCCTACCACATGAATAAGGGCAGATTCTGGAAGAATCACATGCAGGAGTTACTGGTGGAAACTATGGAGATCAAGCTACTACAAGGAAGGTGCTTCTTGTAGGGATTTGGTGGCCCACTCTACATAATGATGCGGCGGACTATGCGTGGAGTTGCAATATATGTCAATGCACTGGAAAACTATCATGAAGGGATGAGATGATGTTGGTACCACAATTAACATTGCATCCATTTGATAAATGGGTCGTGCACTTTATGGGTCCAATCAACCCACCTTGGAAGAGAACTAGTGTGCGGTACATAATCATAGCGATGGAGTATTTGACACAGTGGGAAGAGGCCGCACTAGTCGTGGATTGCACTACTGCGATAGCAGCAAGGTTCCTGTTTGAAAAAATTGTGACTCAGTTTGGATGCCCAATAATTTTGATGAGCGACGAGGGAAGTCACTTCATCAACCGCACAGTCAGCACACTAATGAAGGAATGCAGATACAACACAAGAAAAGTACCCCATATCATCCACAGGAAAATGGAACAGTAGAAGCTTTCAACAAGATATTGGAGCATGTGCTTACAAAGGTATGTAATGCTAACCGTGATGACTAGGACTTGAATATTCCAGCATTGTTGTGGGCATATCGCACTACTTGTAAGATATTGATGGGGCAGACACCGTTCAAATTGGTATATAGGAAAGAGGCATTCATGCCTATGGAGTACATTGTTCTGAGTCTACACATTTTCGCAACGTCGGGTATGGACGATGAAGCAATGGTAATGGAGTGTATGGAGCAGTTGATGCAGCTCGAGGAAGACCATTTTATTGCAGTATTCCACCACTACATCGAGAAGGATTGACAAAAGGCTTGGCATGATTGCCACATAAAGAATAAACAGTTTCAGCAAGGAAATTTGGTGTTGCTATATGACAACAAGTTCAAGAAGCATCCAGGTAAGTTACATATGCATTGGTTAGGTTCATATCTTATTAATTCTATTACTTTTGGAAGTGAAGTTCAACTACAACAGTTAGATGGTGTGATGCTGCCAAAGCTAGTGAATGGTAGCAGGCTAATGCCCTATAGGACAAGGTCAGAACCACACAATGCTTAAGGAACTACACAATAAAAAATAGTAGATAGGATGATGGATGAACGGAAGGCACACCAAGAGGAAGTGGTTTCGCAAGAGTAGGAGTTAGTAGCACAATTAGGAGGTCATATTGCGACAACCATAGGGATGCGAGCAGATGTAAAATCAATAATAAATGAAGTCAGTCAAAAGTAGTTAACCGATGGTGCTTGTGGAAGAGACACAAAATGATGGAGAATATTCCCATTTGGTGGAAAAATCGAAGGTGGATTTGGGTAGTTAATGCATGATTTGGTCATGATGATCCCATTGATGTGGTAATGATGAACATCAGTTGATTTGGTGCTATAAGAGTGAGCTCAACATGGTCATATGACACGATTGTGCATAGGTGATTTGAGTTACAGAGTTGTCAAGTTGTAGAGCGAGCTCTTGAGAAAGGGTGAGGAGATTGAGGAGGTTTCTAAGTCTAGAGAGGGTGCCTAACTATTAAGTCTTGAGAGGAATTGGTGCGACATGTAGAGTAACCCAGATCCTATAGAGATTATCATATGTCTAGTGAGTGAGATTAACCAAACATACCAGTTGCAATTATGGAAGAAGTATCCAGTATACAAGTTGGATCGTCGACGGTGCCAAAGGGGAAGAAAATTGTGCAGAATCCCAACTCTTCGACACCACAGAAGGGACGGACTAGAATGTTCAAAAGGGTGCAAGAAGAAGATACTGCACAGATGGGGAAGTCGAGATCGGGAGTGGTGGAGTCTGCAGCTAGAGAAGGGGCATCTGTCAAGGACATCCCTGGATATATCCCTCCTAGTCGGCTCGGTACGCAGGCCAAGAATCCCATGAAGAATCAGAAGTATTAGATAAGGATTCTGTCGATACCAAACAGGATGATATGAACTTTCGACATTGTTCCTACGCTGATGCAGCTAAAATATGAATACCATGACCTGTTTTCCCTAGAGGACGTTGCGAATAAACCATATGTGTCAATGGTAGCAGTCGTAGGTGAGCCGATAGAGGGCATCCCAAAGGATTGGGAGAGCGGGCTGGCTAGAGCCGTATTACTCAGGTTGATCAACATGCCGCACTTTGGGCGGCTGACCGAATTAAATGCATGCGTGAAGTAGCTTTTGGCGTGCTTCCTTGGTGAGTTTTTGTGGTTACATGAGCCAATTTAAGTCACAGTGGGGTTTATTTCATAGATAATGGGGCTACCCAAGGATGGGTGAGACCCCTCACAATATATCTATGGCAAAGATAATGACCGAAAGTTGGAAATGAATATGAAGAATCGCTTTTCTCTAGAGAGTGATAGTATCAATGATCACGCGTTACATATTGGCACAAATATTTGGCTAGTAAATTCGGGGTGGTAACATGTGTTGAGTTGTGTCCGCAAGGCATACAAATGAATTGGTCTCTTTTTCTTATGAACTAGTTAGCGGAGGACACAGTGGCCATGCAGGCGGGTGAAATACCATTCACATATAGTTGGCTCCTCATTTTGATTGTATTAGTGGCTTGGATGGATCAAGATGACTACCATGGGATGGACGTCAAAGCAATAGAGGTATGCAAGGGTGCGAGATACCAAAATTTATGGTGTGCCAAAGAAGCAGAGAGAATGGTAGACTGCTTGATCCAATTATGGATCTACTGGGAAGCGTTGTAGGCAGTAGCAGTAAGGGTTCGAAGAATGATGGAGGAAGCCATGAAAAATATCAAAGGATTGAGCATTTCGCAATTGGACCCCATGTTATTCACGTTCAAGCGCAGTGAGACCCCACCAAGAAATGGTTTCCAATGAGGTAGAAGGTGACTGATGCAGAACTGGAGGCAATGATTAATGATTGGCCTGCGGGATGGAAAGAATCAGTCAGTGTAACAGAAATATTGATAGGACCTCCAGCAGATGCACCTGTTGAGCCTAAGCAAAAAGATGACCAACAATCTGATGAAGAATTGTTAATAGAGACACCTACTGACCTGGAAGTGCAACACATTGTAACATCCATAGTTGGATGTTCTCAATTAAGTAATTTCTAAAATAACCCACATATCCGTAGATAATAAAATATGAATAAATTGATAGATAAAAAGATGATAGGATATTACAACATAGCTTGGATTTAATATGGCTTAAGCATTTCATAGTGAAGAGTTATGTCCCTTCACATTAATAGCTACTACTATAATAATTAGCAATTATTATTTTATTTAATTATTAACCTTATTTAATTATTATCCTATTTGTGTTCGTTACATTGCCACTCCCTTAGAAAGGCTTTGTCCTCAAAGCCTTATAATGTTTCTGCTTCATTTTTGTGGTGTCGCAGCTGACGAGACATGTCGATATGAACTACTAAGAGTTGAGCACAACTTCTGATATGTGGACGAATCAATCCATCCCAAATTGCTTTGTTGTGGACTGTTCGCATTCCATACTGATCTATCATTAGGAGATTTGATCACATGGGTAATGTTATCTTTCGACATTTCTGACTTTTTAGAATATATGTTTTTATGGTTGGGGTGTTGATATGGAATTTTCACAATGTCATTTTCTTTTACGAGTGTCATCTTTTGGGCATTGATCTAAGTAGAAAGTTGTATTTTTGTCTCTTGAGGTTTTAAGGTCTCATTCTGTATCTTTTCCAACTTGTTTTCTAATTGCATGTTATCATTTTGAAACTTCTTAATCACTTCTACCTGTGATTTTCTGTCATCTTCAAACTTCTTAAGTTGTTCCTTAAGATCTTTGTTATGCCTTCTGATACAACAATTTTCTTCCTGTTTGTCTAGAATTTTTCCTTCAATGTCTTCCGTACATTGTTCTGTCTTTCGACTACTTTTCAACTTCTTAATTTGTGTGACTAGTGTTTTGTTATGATTTCTTAATATGAAAATTTCTTGGAAATTGCTTGATAACACCTTGTTGACTTTTGTCAGTTCTAACTTATGTGTCTTCTTACTGTCATCATATTGTTGCTGGAGTTTTTATTTTTGTTGTTTATGATGACGTAACTCTATTTCCTGATTTTCTAACTTCATCCGAACTTGTGCCAATTCAGTATCTTTTTCCATCATGAGTTTGTTTAGATGCTTTATTTATTATTCTAATTCATTATCACATCCATATGGTGATTTGTTGTCATTTTTTGACTTTCTGATCTCGTCTTCTAAGTTTTGATTATGAATGTTTAAACATGATATTTCTTTTTCTTGATCAGATAACATTTTCGTGTTATCACTTATGATTCGTTCTAGTTATCGATTTTGGTTCCATAAGTGACGATTCTCATTGTCTCTCCACTCTTTCAACCACTTCTGCATCTCAACGTCAGCTTGTATACTTTTATTGATCGCCTTATATTTCTCTAACTCATCCACTGTTGTTTGTAGTTGTGGCTTGATTTCCGAATATGTAGGTGCCATTGTTTGTGAATTTGTTTTTACTTCACTTTTGTCTTCTTTTCTTTTTCTCTTTTTTTTCCAATAATTTTGTAAAATGTGAGTAGATTGGGTGGTTGGGAGGAATAAGTGTTACCTTCCCGACCTAGGTTCAAATCTCACTTGCTTCTTTGTAGTTATTATTATGCACTTTTTATATTCAAACCCAAACCCACTTTAAGAAACCACACGTGGTTTCACTCTTACCTTCTTCTTTTTTTTAACTTTTATCTTTTCTTTTTTAACTTTTCTTTTCTTTTCTTTTCTTTTACCTCCTTTTTTCGGGGGGGGTTACTTTTACCCTTTTTTATTTTTATTTTTATTTTATTTTTATTTTATTTTTATTTTTTAAGGACAAAGTCTTATTTTTTTGGGAAACCCAAATCTACACAAGGTGTAATAAAATATGAATAAATTGATAGATAAAAAGATGATAGGATATTACAACATAGCTCGCCTTTAATATGGCTTGAGCGTTTCATAATGAAGAGTTATGTCCCTTCATATTAATAGCTACTACTATAATAATTAACAATTATTATTTTATTTAATTATTAATCTTATTTAATTATTATCCTATTTGTGTTCGTTACACACATATTCAAGGAACAGAGAACAAAGGGGTGCATGGATCAGGCTGCGAGCAATAGCACCAGGTCAGAAATGGAAGTGCAGTTAAACCGACTCATCAAGGTCGTTAACGATGCAACTAATGTGGTGGAAAAGGAAATGAAGAAGTCAGCACAAGAGGGATTCTCATAGGTAAGAGATAAATTGGATTATGTATATGAAGTTGTTTTGAAAAGAGCACCAGAGAGTGTGACTATGCAGGAGTATGCATAAATCAGCACCGCGCCACGGGTCAGGAATGTTCAAATTCCCCCGATTGTGATTGACGCCGGAAGTGAGGACTTGAATACTTCTCTGTAGCAGTTGCATCACATCGCAATGGATATCAACAGGTTGTCTACCCACACGTTGATATACTTGTAACGAATTTCCAACCAATATTTGGAGGGGGTTTTGGGACAAGTCAGCTGTGCAACCTCGTGGATGCTGCGCAAGTTCAAAAGACACCACACAAGTGGAGAATGGTGTGCAAGTAGAGAATAGAATATTTTGTATATTTTATGTCACCCTTTGTACTTTAGACCAGATCTTGCGAATATTGGTCATGATTTTGTAGATTCTGTTAAGAATTAGTTAAGAGTTAGTTACAAGTGGACCTTGAATGTAAAGGCAAAAGATTATAAATAGAAGTAGAAGTACAAGTGATAGATAGGGATAGAGAGAGAGAGATTGGAAGAGGAAATTGAAGAGTACTTGTTGAATGGTGAACTATTTTGAATCTATGAATCGTTGCGCAGAAGTAATATGACAAGACGAAAGTTGATATGAATTACTGTTTCCTTTTATCTTTTTCTATCTTATTGTTTCTGCAATCCAATGATGAATTTTAAGTGAATTTGCGACATGGATCTATGATGCCATGTTTCTTGCTTTTGAATGGGGTTCTCTTTCTAGATCTGTTTGCTCCACAGTATGTTTATGTTAGTTGTGAATGAATGATGTGTTAAGAGCAATGATGAATGGTCATGTTAATGATTAAGTAATCAATCCAATCTATTGAATAAATTGATAAGCTGTCGATGCACATAGTCCTCTTCTATTATGCAGAAACTTGGTTCCAACAACTCTCCCTCGAACATCTCGGGTGAGGCTTTATCCATTTTGAGGGTGTTGTTGGGCAGGGTAAAACTTGTCTGGTTCGGTGCTCAGGGAGATCGCAGTGACTTGAGCGTCAACAAAGTGGAAACCTCTATCGACTGTTTTTTTTGTTGGGTTTGTACCAACACCAACACACCCATTCTTCCAAGTAGGAAATAGTTTAGTTAGTAAAATATCCAAAATACCATGCCATTGTATGAGCTAATAAAAATGAGTTCCCAAAGAATCCGACCGACTAGAAGCACCCCACACTTCCACCTCTGAAAGGGTGAAATTAAGGTCACCATCCAAAATGATATTAGGATAATTGAGGAACCCACTACCCTCCACCCTGTTCCAAAATACCTCTCTATTGTTGTATGGTCCATAGTAATTAAAACAAGAAATGGGGAAATTAAAATCTTTGAAATGACCTTCCATGAAAATACCCACATAGGTTTTAAAAATCTTTGAACTTCAAAGTGGTAAGGTTCCATCTTGACAAAATACCTCCTGAAAAACCATCAGTCACAATCGTACAATAATTCCAACCTGGTTTGACCTTAGAAAAGGAAAGTATGGCTTGTTCACTTGAGCACATAGTCTCTTGAATGAAAACCAAATCAGGTGAAACAAAATCTAAAATAGCTTTGAGGGACCTAACTTTGGGTGACCCTTCAAAACCTCAGATGTTAAGAGATAAGAGGTTCATTAGGGTACCTCAAAAGCAGGCTCTACAACTCTAAGCACCCAAGAATTTAAACAACGGGACAAAGTAGACCCGATCCTAGCCACATATTTAATGCATTGGGAAAGTGGAACAAACCCAGACACAAACTTCTCAGCCAAGTCACCAGCATCACCCGAAGACAACCCAGGCTTCTTTCCTTTCTTATCCCTATGAATTGTGACATTTAAATGTTGAATGGATGATACCAGCATATCCGAAGGTGACGGCGAGGGTTTATAAGAAAAATATCACAAGTGAGGATATGAGGAAAGCATCCTTATAGGATAAAACCCTAGTAGGGATACAGGTCTCCACCGAGTCATCACCATAGTATTTATCCTCAGAAGTGTGGCCAACAAGTAAAGGAGGGAAAAGGAGTAATTAGTAAGTTCAATGCCAGAACCCCCAAAGGTCGACCCCAAAGGATGAGCTACAGGGCCCCAACAAATCCATCGGTCATGGGACCAGACTGTTCAAAAACCTGGAGTTTAAGGAATCCTACCTTCCTAACATCCGACAAATCCAAACACAGAGGAACACTTGAAACACTTAGAGTTTCCCCAGAATAAGAAGGCTCAACACAAGGCAAGACAGGGATCAAAGCCTTGTTTAAAGCAACCTAATCCATTGAGTCAATGAAACAAACTTCACCTTTAGTTAAACCCTCATAATACAAAGGTAAGTTTCAAAGAAACATACCTTATTTAGATGAAACTGGTAGAGGATCCAACGTAGAAGAGTAGACCTATTTCACTAATTCACCATCTGAATCAAATGTTGAGATCCTAGAATCCATAAATAGTCGAGTACATTTGTTTTTCATATGACCAGTGTCCCAATAGGAATGACAACAGAAAGGAATATTCCATTAATCCAATCATTGTGCAATAAACTTATCACCCCATAAAATATCGATCTCAGCTAGAAAACCAAAGAAACATCCATCTCCACGAGCATAGTCACCATCCTTTTGTCAAAATCCCGAAGAGTGTCCTTGTCCACTAACACAAAGCGACCTATATAATTGGGAATGTAGATAAGGATTTTTCTGGTCCATAGTTGAGAAGGTAAGGCTAGTAAAATCACCCAAATAGGGCATTTAGTAATATTCTCTCTTAGTGGGTAAAAATGTGCATGCCAACGACTGAACACTAGAGACCCCTTTCCAATCGGTCACAGGTGATTCAACATCTTCAGAGCATCAAACTCTTTAAGGAAGACAAAAAATGAACCAACCATTAACCAACAAACTAATCGATGACACATAGTCAATTAAGTGTTTCCACTACTCGTTCATCCAGGAAACCAGTTCTTCTCTGTTAAACTTAAGGTACTCAAAACGACCCATTAAATATTTGAGACACAAAAAATCAACCCAGTCCATAGTTACATCCAACCCTATCACAAGATGTCTGTTAGAGTCCAAAAGTTTAAATACCTTGGACTTGTGAGGGGAACGATCCCTAACGCTTGTTAGACCCCTTGAACAAGGAGTCGGTCGTATTGGAGCCTCCCCTTTGCTGGCATCAAAAGAAGGCCATAAAATTCCATCCAGAAAGAACCGCAGCTGGTAGTCAGCTATAGTAGGGGACAACACTTGAGAACCCATTATGACCGTCTCCTAAAACCCGACCAAATCCCTTGAACTTCACTTACAAGGAAAAATAAAATAAAACAAAACCATAGAAAACAGGGAAATTGACAACCAACCAGTAACACAATTATTGAGCTATGAAAAGAGGGAATTTTGACAGTTGAAACTACATAAGTCAGAGACCCAAAACCAAAAAATATTATGTTAAGTGGGAGAATGTAATAGTGGAAATATAAAAACCCCTATTCCCACTTTTTTCCATGGTTGTGACTAAGCTCCCCATAGGAGAGGAACATACTCCTTGTCCACGGTTACACAAGGTAAGGTACAAGCCTAAGGTAAACAAACCAAGGAAAAACCTTCAGGCTATAGAAAACCACCAAAAATAGTATGAGTCAAGGGTTGGGAAAATCAACTAGCCTTCCTCTGGGGAATGAGAAGGCGGTGAAGGTTTGTAACCTGCCATGCACGACTGCCTTAGTTAGGGTTTCACCATAGCTAGAGCTCAAGTATTTACCAGCGAAACCATATTTTCTTGGAGCTTCATCGAAGTTTATTTTGACAAATAATCTAATGAAAAATATCGATACCTTTCATTATGCAACCCTTAATTTTATATTTAATTGGATTTTGGGCATTTGCTTGGGCATGGAAGAAAGGAATGCATGGTGAAAATGAAGCAACACAAGAGGCCAGGGCTATATTTTGGGTAGATATTATTGGACAATAATCCAAATAAGACCCTTTCTAGATGGACACCGATGGATAATGATCCAAGGCTCTTGTCATCTAGTGCTCCTCTGATTTCAATTAAGTCAATAATACTTAGGATAGTGGTTTGACTAGGCCAAATTGACCAAAAAGAGTGTGTATG
Organism: Pseudotsuga menziesii; assembly: GCA_001517045.1. Taxonomy (NCBI): domain Eukaryota; kingdom Viridiplantae; phylum Streptophyta; class Pinopsida; order Pinales; family Pinaceae; genus Pseudotsuga; species Pseudotsuga menziesii. Next base: position 18,957 of record LPNX010816973.1, on the reverse strand, counting down.
GTGGTAAATGTCTCCAACACCCCCCCTTAAGCTATACTCAGGAGGAGTTAGAAAACATAAAATGCATAAAAATGCTAGGGCCCCAGCAACTAAGGCCATAGGTCACCTTGTACAATGCTGAAATTGAAACAATGCTCAAAAACAAACTAAGTGAGGAAAAGAGGGAAAACCCAGTGGGAAAAACCCCCCCTCAAGCTGAACACTGAAAGTAGTCTGATCACCCTGATGGACTCACCCCCAATAGTGAATGGAGGTAAGTGAACTTCTTTTCTTAAAATCTCTTGGTGAAGATGTCTGAAATCTGCTCATCGGTCCAGCAGTATTGCAAAATGATGGTCTTGTCATGCACTAGATCCCTGATCTAGTGCATGTGGATCTCTACATGCTTGGTCCTCTGCCTGGTAACTGGATCTATGGATATATTAATAGCACTTTGATTTTCGCAAAAGAGGACATTGGACAAAGTACTACCAAGATCAAACTCTGAAAGAATGCCTTGCAACCAAACTGCTTGGATGCAAGCATTCACCGCTCCTCGATACTCGGCCTCTGCTAAAGATAATGCTATGGTAGCCTGCTTTTGCTAGGCCAGAAAATGGGGCCACCACCAAACATGAATACATATCTGGAAGTATACTTCCGATCAATAGAATCACCCACCCAATCGGAATCTGTGTATCCAACCAGCTCTAGCTCGGAGTCTGCAACATAGTGAATGCCGTAGGTCTTGGTTCCCTGAATATACTGGAGGATCCTCTTGGCTTCCTTCCAATGAATATCATGAGGCTGATGCATGTATCTTTATATAGCATTCATGGCATAATATATATCAGGCCAAGAATGTGTCAAGTACAACAAACTACCAATCAATTGTCGATAGATAGCGCAGTCCATGAGAGTTGTGCTTTTTCCTTCTTCAAGGTTGATCCCTGAAAGGAAAGGGAATGGTGCAAGCCTACATTCAACCATGTTAAACTTGAATAACAGGTCTGATATGTATTTATACTGAGTGACCATTATCCCATCATAATGTTTCTCAATTTCAAGCCCCAAAATTTTTTTTAAGAGCCCCAAATCACTCATTTCAAAAGCATTGTGGAGAGCAGTTTTGATGGCTGAAATAGAGGCAACCGTGCTACCTGTGATTAGGAAGTCATAAAAATATAAAACAATAATAATCAAAAGACCATCATACTACTGTATATACACATTTGGATCTTATCTACACCTTTGGAAGTTTTGCGAGAGAAGGAAGGCATCCATCTTGGAATACCACTCTCTTGGGGCCTGTTTTAACCTGTATAGTGACTTCCTTAGCTTGAAAACCAAAGATGGATCAGAGATGTATCCCTCAATATGCTTCATGTATATCTCCTCATGAATATCTCCATGTATAAATTCTGACTTAACATCCATATGATGCACTTCCCAGTGCTTAGATGCTAAAATTTCCAAAACTAGGCGGATGGAGTCCATTTTTGCAGCCGGTACAAAGGTCTCATGGTAGTCCACACCTTGGAACTAAGAGAAACATTTTGCCACCAGCCTTGCCTTATATTTGTAGTTTCTTCCATCAGCAGCAAAATTGGTCTGAAACACCCACTTGCATTGAACCAATTTCCTTCCCGAAGGAAGAGAAACTAGCTCCCAAGTAGTGTTTTTATGAAGAGAATTCATCTCTTCATCCACGGCAACTTTCCATATCAAATCCTTCCGAGCATGGTAGTAGGATTTTGGGTCTGAACTAATCATCAAATAACAATTTTTGGACATAAAATTATCAGGACAAGAGAGTGCAATACCTGCTCTTTGAAAATCAAACCGAGTTCTCCTTGGATCATCCGGATTTCCAATGTTATCTCCTGCAGAGGAGAGTGTCTGTCGGGCCCATGTGGGAAGATGATTTTGTACTTTAGGTTATGATTCAGCATCTGATGTTTGCTGCACACTGATATCAGAAAATAGAGGATCCAAATTAGGGTCATCACGCCCAATTTCATCATCCAAATATTCAGTAGAATAGGAAGGAAATTCAACAGTTTTCTCCTTCACTAGTTCCACCTCCTGAAGAGGCTCATCGAACTTGACACTCCTTTTAATGATGATATGTTTTGTTTTGATATAAAGTAGCTTGAAACCTTTTGATTCATCAGTATACCCAATAAATAGACATTTTATGCTTTGCGGTTGCAAATCCCTCCTTTTATCAAGTGGAATTCGAGCCCATGCAGTGGACCCAAACACCAACAGGTTCGACACATCGGTATTGTGTCTGAAGTATGCTTCGAAAGAGGTCTTTCCTTTCATGGATGAGTGTGGCACTTTGTTCTGAATGTATGTTGTAGAATGCATGGATTCATCCCACAAATTTGCAGCCAACTTCTTTGATTCCAACATATAGGTGGTCATCTCCGTGAGAGACCGATTCTTCCTTTCCACTACACCGTTCTGCTGGGGACTGTAGGGAATTGATTGTTGGACCTGAATACCACTTTGGGAGAATATGTGCAGCAACTCATTACTGACATAATCCCTTCCATGATCATATCTCAATATCTTGATCTTAATCCCATAGGCATTCTTGATCAAGGCCTTTAGTTCAACGAATTTTTCACATACTTCAGACTTCTTTTTTAGAAAGAAGACCCATGTGTACCTTGAAAAATCATCAATAAAAGTAAGAAGATACCTTGATCCATTCATGGATGTAACATGAATTGGACCACTAATATCAGAATGTATCATCCCCAATATGCATGTATCTCGGTTTGCCTTCCCCCGATCATACTTGTGCTCAGGGTGTTTTCCAACCACACAGCCCTTGCAAATTCTAGTGGTTGCCTTGATGACCGGGAGGCCTTCAACCATGGATTTTTTCTGTAATTGCTGCAAATATTTGAAATTTAGATGGCCAAACCTTTCATGCCATATCCTACTAACTTCATTTCCATGAGTTAGCAGTGTGGTGGGCTTTGCATCCGCCACAAAGTGGGAGAACTAATAGGCTTTTGCATGGTGGTTTGCAAGGCCTTTAGCAATGAGTTTCCCGAATGCAATTTTCGTTAAATCAACATCATTCAGGCTTAAAGATACTCTCTTAGGAACAGTTGTATGTGTCATCTGATAGACACTAAGGAGATTTGATTCCAGAGACGGTACATACAAAACATTTGAAAAATAGCCATTCTCAAGATCAACAGTACCTTGTCCTTCTGAAATGATGGTGGAGTCATCTCCCATGTGGATGGGGATGGATTTGCCAGTCTCCGGGGATGAAAAGGAGTCTCTTTCAGCCATCATGTGGTTTGAAGCTCCAGAATCAATCAAGAGTGCTTTGGACTTCGAAGTGCTTGCCATGAGGGCATGACCTTTTTCATGTTGTGGTTCCCGATCTTGCTGATCTCTCCTCCAAAATATTTCCAGAAGATTGATGTGATTTATATCAAGGAGAGAGGTAGCTTCATCAATCTTCTTATTCATGCAGGCATGTTCAGGGTGGAAGCCCTTCCCGCAGTATGAGCACTTGAATTTTTCCTTTCCATGATGCCCTTTCCCTTTGTTCTTCTTTGAGCTGGAAGACTCATCATGCTGCTGGTTTTCAAATTTAGGCTTAGGAGCTTCGAATTTAATTTTTGGGTTCTTCTGCTGCTTTCCTTTACCCTTTATATCTTTGGGCCCTGAGACATGGAGGGTTTGATCACGAGAGGATCTGATGATCCCCATCTGGACAAGCTTATCATGTTCACTTGTTAGGGACTTAATGAAGGGATTGAGTGTAGGCATCTTCCATCCATGGGTTGTGAGCTTCCCCACACGGAATGTAGAGACAAAAACTGAATAATCAGCTCCACATTTGTAGAGTATGGCGAGGATGAGCTGATCATCCTCCTTCTCCACTTTGCATTTCTTCAACAGTAAGACAATGTGCTTGAACTTTGTGAAAAAATCATTCAAGGTCTTGAAATTGGAAGGTTGGAGAGACATCAATTCATTTTCAAGCTGGTAAACTCTCAAATCATCCTAATTTCCATACAAGGTTTCCAATTTGTCCCAAATTTCCTTTGGAGTCTTTAATCCAGAAATATGGAAAAGAAGATCTCGAGAAATAGAGAGGCACAAGAATCTGAATGCTTCATCCTTCTTGTTCAAGAATCTAGATTTGTCTATTGCAGAACCAGGCTCTTCTTTAGTGTCCATGGTGACCCTATAGAGTCCTCTAGAACTTAGTTGGATCTCCATGTCTCCTTTCCATGAGTGGAAATTGAACAGAGTCAAAAGATCTACGGAAGAAGGCATCTGAATCTGCTGGAGTGAATGCTTTCACCTATCAAAAACCTGAAAATCACAACAAAAAGAGCAATGTAAGGTCAGACAACCTACACATTTTAGGCTTTCATCACACCTAGTATAGTCAATCAAGAAAGCTTGATCAACAAGTTCTTTACTTGGGGTATTAAGTGGTAAGCCTTGGCTTCTGGTGCAGTGCTGGATTTTTGAGCAATTGCTTAATTTTCATGCAAGATCTGTCAAAAACCTTGTTTTTGAGAGATATGAGCTTCACCCCGTCATGAGCGAAGGCATCTGAATCTGCTGGAGCGAATGCTTTCACCTATCAAAAACCTAAAAATCACAACAAAAAGGGCAATGTAAGGTCGGACAACCTACACATTTTAGGCTTTCATCACACCTAGTATAGTCAATCAAGAAAGCTTGATCAACAAGTTCTTTACTTGGGGTATTAAGTGGTAAGCCTTGGCTTCTGGTGCAGTGCTGGATTTTTGAGCTATTGCTTAATTTTCATGCAAGATTTATCAAAAACCTTGTTTTTGAGAGATATGAGCTTCACCCCGTCGTGAGCTCTGATACCATATTAATCTGTCACAGTAATCTAGGGACTAAACACAAGTCTCATCAAAGATTAATAACAATAAGGCATTAAAATGGTGTAATTGTGCTACAAAATGAGTAGCCGCTCTGTATATTCACACAAAGAATGAGTAATACAATACAAGATCATGTTGCAAGCATGAATGACAAAGCAATTGAAATTCCCAAGGAGGTCATTCGAATTGAATGAGTGAGTCTAGCTTAACTGAATGTAATCCACAGTCAACACTCAAGTTAACCACTGATCAAAACCCTAATTGACTCAACTGAGCCCGTGACTAAAGTCAGAGTGCAATAAATGACTGAGTCTAATTGAAAGTAGGTCAGACACATGTCACAACAAGCCAACCATTAAGTGGTAGCGCATCAATGACTGTAATGAACCTCGATGAGGTTAACTGAAGTGTAACTGAACATCAGAAGTGGTTGGAGGCACCCCTGTTGACTCCAATTCATTAAATAATCATTAAATAATCAATTTAATGATGGAGGGCACCTTCACTGCTCTGTTTAACTGATTGTAAACATCAGTTAGCAATATGGGGAATTAGTGACACTCAGATCACCCCCGAAGTGCTCTAGTTAGCCTCCCCAAATGTAGGAGAAGGCTAAGTTAGCCTCCTTTACTGAAGGTAGGCGTGGGTGTGATCTAGCTGATGTCATCTAGTGCTCCTCTGATGTCAATTAAGTCAATAATACTTAGGATAGTGGTTTAACTAGGCCAAATTGACCAAAAAGAGTGTGTATGGTGGTAAATGTCTCCAACAACTTTATCCATGGATGAGTTTTTCATAGTAAAGTGTGATAGTAAATCAAGGTGAATCTTCATATTAATGCAAAGTTGTACCTACACATGTGATAGTAAATGATAATGAATCTTCACATTAATGAAAAATAGTACTTGTTTGCATGATGATTTCTTAGTGTTATATTTTCATATATGTAGATTCTCATGTTAAACTTGTAATACATGATAGTAGGTACATATTTTCCAACCATAATATATGTGGAATTTCCAATCAATATGTTATTCTTTTAGGGATGGTTTAACTTGTGGAGAAGTCACTTTGTATGTTTTTATAAGGGTGTAAAATATTTTACCAATAATATAATTTATTTGTTGTTGGTTATGTAATAAAAGGTATATATAGAAAATCCACAAAGATAAAAAGTAAAGTTATGACATGGAAATAATTTACATAGATATTAAAATGTAGATGGTATTAATTCCCTCGTTTAATTAGATAAATTTAAGATTTGAGAATATTTAGTGGAGTTAGTTTATTTTACACTATTTAGTAAAATCCTATAATGGGTTTAGTGTTATGGCTTACAACCCATGGTTTTGGGTAAGCAATGGTGTTTTCCAATGGTTTTATCTAATGATGATGCTTAATAAC
>LPNX010816966.1:0-15426 GCA_001517045.1 Pseudotsuga menziesii | reverse complement strand
GATTGTTTTATTATTTTTTGCATTGCTGGAGATTCTTCGCAAACAAGGAAAAAACAAACGCAGTTAGGGTCTCTCGTATTAGTCCACGAAAATAAAAAATTGATAAAGTTAAAGTCTCGAGGATGAGTCCATGACGAAAAACCCCGACGGAGACACTGTGTGCATGGATCAGGCTAATTAATTATGAACACGTGCACCTCCTAAATACGAGAGAGTACAATTCTCACAAGTTGTATCCATACATTAAAAAAAAAATATCTCATACCATTACAGTTAATAATTGTAAACCTTTGTAACTTAAAACAGACTTTGTGACTTAAAACTATAAACCTTCGGAACAACTGTTGCGAAGATGGATAAATTTATAAGTAATAGTTTTCGTGAATTTTCTATAAGTATTATCCACTGTAGAGTTTCTGGATAAAAAAGTATATAAAATTTAATTGAAGATAATCTTATCCAGTTCTATTTACTATACATATCTACAAATTAAGTATACCGCCCTTTATCTCTTCATTCTTATCCACAAATATTAGTTGATCCCACTTTATAAAACATTTAAACTGTGTATACCTTTGCATTTTAAAACCATCCTTAATACATAAGCATTCAAGTGTATTGTTTATACTAAGGGTTACGTAAACAACAATAAAAACAAAATATGACCCTTTGCCTTATCAAACAAACAAATTTGGGCAGATTTACAAATGCAACCATACTCCATATGAGCCTTAGTTCTACCACTCCATTCAATTTAATGTATGACGTCACTTACCATCGTGAACATCACATCATGCATTAGAAAAACAATGACAGAGTAATTTCATTTACTCGCTTCGGTTAACAAATCGTTGACTACTGAGTTACATAAACCAAAGTCGCCACTAGACAAATATATCAGTCGAGAGGTAGTTTGATATTTTCTTACAGTTAACGCTACAAGTCCCCACGATGCCAAGGAAAAGTTAATACAATTTAAAGAAAGTTACAGTGCCTCCGCAAAAATTTAGGATCGAGAATCTATTGACTGGAAAATATGAACGTAAACTACGTAACTGCATGACCTCCATTTGCTGCTAGCACAAGGTAAGAAATCGTTAACGAAGCATCGATTTTGTTCTACTAAAGAAAATCAAGACTGGGTCTTTCCTGCTCGATAGGTTACGACTTTGGTGCTTGTGAAGATGGCCTTGATAACCCTTCAACGTCGATCGAAGAATCATGGAAGATCCTCCATGTATGGAAACATTAGGAACTCCTTCTTCAGAACACAAGAGAAAGGAAAGGAACATCGGTTGACTGGTCTTGGCGACAAAAAAGTTATTCGTGGCTACCGGCTTACCAGAGTTACACGATCATCATCTAAGTCTAGGCGATCAACGTATCTTCATTAAATCCAGAAAGGGGGCACACACCAAATAGATAAAAGAAAACGTTGAGTCTACAAACGGGTTTAAGGGAATCTAAAAGAGTGTTAACCTTTACAACGGGTCACTTCAGAGTGTTTGTTGAGAGCTTTAGGAAAAGAAGTTCAAATAAAAAAGCTTCGATGTTTTTTAATAATGGAAACAATACACAGAAATCAACGAGTTCCTTTCAAAATAGAGCAATTAAATCCATTGGAGAAACAATGGCGTTACGGGATAATCCGTCATGTTTTAAAATTTTAAGAAGAGAAACTATTATTCTTAATCTGACATGGATTCGATTGACTAATAAATAATCCAAGTTTTAAATAGAGAATCAAATACTAAGGCAATTCGGAGTTATTGGATTTAAATTTTTAGTCCATGTTTAATTTGTGGTTAAAGCATCTTCGATTTTAACCCATTTCCAAGGACTCGAGTCAAGTAATAACTCTACGGTTATTACAGTTTAACTCAATGCAAGTCGAGGTCACTCCTAAGGGGTTCTTTGTTTAGATTTACACAGCGTTTGGCCTAAAATAAATTCATAATATGAAACACCTTGAAAAATAACCCCAAGTTATATACTCGAAACAGTGGTCTATACATCTATGCTCGGGGCGTTTAAAGATCTGGAGGCACACGAACTATATTCTAATGTAAAGTAATGGTGAGTTAGGTTTTTAAATCTGGAAAAACTACTTCATAAAAAATTATCGAATTTAAACAATGATGTACTTAATTGAAAACAAATTCAGAAATATTACTTGGAGAAATCAGCTCCTCCCAACCATAGGAGAAATCAACTCAGTTGTTTGCTCCGCTCCACCCACGAGAAGGATCACCACTATGAACTAGAACGTAAGCAATCACTTCCTCGCGACACTCTCTTCCAGAGTCCGTACCAAGTAGATGGACTTATGAAAAGAGAGACCACTCAACCATTTCCTCTATGCACAACATCGTGTCCCATGCTATCTCAGTGCACTCCTATATATTTTTTCCCGCGTCTTATTCCCTCCCAATCAAATCTCGAATCAATCCATAAATTCCTATGATCTAGGATCTTGTGTGGCTATTGAGTTTTACATTGGATTTGATTGGTAAAGATCTCTCTCTAGCTTGCTTACACATTTTCTCTTGTGCCATGGTGGTGTCCCCTCGTGTAGCTGAACTCTCAAGTGTCATTTATTTTTATTTTTATTTTAAAAATATAGTTTGTTTTACAAAGTGTCACTTCAAGTTCTTTAACAGCCCTTACATAAAAATAATTGTCAAAAATATTTAAATAAAAAATAAAAATGTCATGGGGTTATCACATATACCATGGCAACCCCTTCGACTAGATTCAATGTATATCATTTTTGGAAATTCAGTAGTAATCTCATAATGTAGATGCAATAAAAGTATTTAATGAAAAATAGATTTGGAACAATTGAAAACTCGATCTCCCCAAATTTTAGAGTAGAGTATTGGACTCCATCGATCAATAATGACCACAAAAGTCCATTACATCGCTAGAATAGTCCAAATCCATCGATAATGACTAGATAGTCCAAGTCCAAAACCAAATCGATCTCTAGAGTAGTCCGACTCCATCTATAATGACTACAAAAATACAAATCGTAGTAATGTGGAGATGTCTTTATGAGAGAAGGTCGTTCCAAACTACGGTGAATCTACACATGGCATGAATATCTCGTAGGAAGGAGAAGAAGTCAACGATCAATACACAGAATATGGAAATAACATCCGTCGTTAGGAAGCATCGGTACTTCCAAAATACACCCCAAACAAATAGCGCATGAAGCAAAAGCATTCATATTTACATCATCAGATATTCTTAATTGCTCACACTCGTCTTTGGGGAGAGATATGATCATATAGGTGTAGCAGGACAAAGTCTTGATCATCTTGTTTCTATATTGTTGAGCACTAATAGAAATACGAATCTCCTAAATCAATTATATCCAAATAGAAGATAAACCCAAAAACAACACCATGAGTAAGTAAAAATGCCATTGTTACCCTATCATTCTCCGAGTAGGAACACCAAAGAGTCGAGAAAGATAAGAAACCCATGGAATATGTGTTGAATGGAAATCAAGGGCCCTGGATGAACTAATCCTTCCGGAGAATACTAATCTTTATTCAGTTTCCATGTGGTTTTATATAGCTATCAATTGTTTGGTTGATACTTCAGTAATCCAAAAATGCTATTCGTCGTCATTCTATAGGTAAACGTCTAGATTCTTTTAACCGCCAAAATTTGCTAAGTTCTTACGATTCCTTCTTTCACCATTATCTGATTTGCTTAAAACATAAACTTCCTAAGATAGTTAAAGCACAATGTGTAAGGTGGTTAATTAACACCATTAATGCGAAGGAATTGTGTATAAATTTTTCTTACGCAAGGTCTAACTTAATTTATTAACGACATTAACGTGAATTGATTGTAGTCCAACTTTGTTGAATACTACTTTGGATTTCTTTCATATTTAATAAATAAGAGAGCATAAATATATCCAAACTCAATGAATTGATATATTGCGCAATATCACAAAACTAACTATCATGCATACTACAATGAATTTGTGGAAAACAATTGCCACATCAAACAATATTTTTAATTTTTATATACTATGTGGTTCCCTCCAAACCCTACATGGAAATCGGCTAGTAAACTTTTTTAAAAGGATTTTAGTGTTACAAGATTGCGAAATATTGGCATAAAATCATTGGCCAAAAATTCTAACATTACTAATGGAGGTTTTGGAAAAGTTTGTATCAGATGGTCGTTAGAGTTAAAAACCCCAAGCAGTTAGAGGTTATAGTGGAAATATTTTAATCATTGCACAAATATGAACTCGTACACCCCACGTATTCGCATCGATGCGTAAAATTACAAAATCTTGACGCGCTGGTGGTTAGAAGATATAAATGTCATCCCATTGAAGGTATCTTGTATTCAAAGTCCCACTGATGATTAATCCTTGAATTTATTGATGCGATTTTCTCTTTCACACTTATGGAAAAATGTTCCCAACGCATACTCTATACAAATACACATTGGTGAGTATATTACGATACACACCAAAGTGTCCTATAACGCTGGCAATGTCAATGACGACATCGACTCTTTTTATGTGTATCAACATTGATGGGTTGACATCGAAAAGCACACCGGTGCTTACAATTTTTCAAAATCACCAATGCATATACTGCTTTCTGCACGATTATATATTGTAATAGCATCATCGACATTATCATTCATGAAATTTTTATTTCCATTGTTAAAATAAATGGTGCATTTATAACATGTATGTGCACCGATGTCAATTGGGTCCAGCTCAAGCGGTTGTGGGATAGAGGGTCCTCCCCCACAACCCAAGAGGCATGTTGAGCTCGCATTGAAGATAATTCTGATTTTTTTGTCAAGCGCCATTTTTTATTTGACATTATTCTCTAAATAATCTAAAATTTATCCCTTGTACCGTATTCAAAAAGAGGGGAAGTGTTCAGAAGGTTATCCAAATAAATTTACCTGGAAAAAGGTTTTCTCTACATTGGTGTTGTTAACTCATCAAAATGAACCAATGTAGAAAATAACTCATCAAAATAACATTGGTTACGAAAAGAGCTATAGTTGTCCGTTTAAATATATATGGGTCAATTCAAGAAGACTCGTGTTTATCGATGACAAATGAGGGGCGCAGGTGCAGGACGAATATTTTTAGGCTGATTATTTTTAGTTCTTCGATCAAATAAAGAATCTTGTTCTCCCTAGCAGACTCTTGAATTTTTCGGTCGAACGTTAATTTTGGAGAAACAGGCTTCCACTAGTACAAGATGTTCTCTACACATGCGGACAAAATTATAGTAATTTGGTTGATATAATGACTTACATGCACATACAGATATATTGTGTTGTGATAAAAATTCAAACAAGCAATTTAAAAAAAAAACAAATTTAGAAATAGCTATCCAAAATTTCTAAAAGTAAAATTGATATATATTTCGAAATCTTATCGAGTTTAGGACTAATTTTTGTGTTTTTACATCGTCTTTAGATTCATTGTGCAATCACCTCTAATTTCCTCTTGAATTCGAAGAATCCCTAATTTGCATATTGAATGTGGCAACTAAAGTGTCTTTAAGGGAGTTTATTATTGGGCATCATCCCTTCACTATTTTGTCCAATTACTCGGGTGATATGGATAAGTATTTCTACGATTTTGGACTTCAAAGAATGTTATTATGTACATGTAGTCTAGTGCACGTTCTCTCCCAAAAGCATAAATAGGTGCCCTTGTAGGAAATAAATGTGTTGCAATCTAAAACGGTCTTAAATTCCATTCCAATAACTCAAAGAAAGAATAAAAGGGTTTGCGACTCTACTTATGTATGTGCAAGCAATGCCTGGAGCATATGGATATGGAATAGAAGCTTTTCTTAAAAGAATGGAAAGAGAATTTCACTAGAATAAATCAATTGATGGGATAAACTTCGGATGAATCGACCATGACAAAAATAGATTGGTTCTGTGGTGTTGAAGTTTCTATCCTTCAATTTCCGGATGTTGATACGGGTTATGTGTTTTGATTCAGGACACAACTGAAGGAAAGAAAACATTGATTCTGCAAACGGGTTTAAGGGAATCTAAAAGAGTACTAACCTTTACGTCGGGTCACTTCAGAGTGTTTGTTGACAGCTTTAGGAAAACAAATTCAAATAAAAAAGATTCGATGTTTTTTAATAACAGAAATAATACACAGAAATCAACGAGTTCCTTTCAAAATAGAGCAATTAAGTCCATAGGAGAAACAATGGCATTACGGGATAATCTGTCATGTTTTAAAATTTTAAGAAGAGAAACTACTATTCTTAATCTGACATGGATTCGATTGGCTGATAAAGAATCCAAGTTTTGAAAAGAGAATCAAATACTAAGACAATTCAGAGTTAATGGATTTAAATTTTTTAATCCATGTTTAGTTTATGGTAAAAGTATCTTCGATTTTAACCCATTTCCAAGGACTTGAGTCGAGTAATAACTCTACGGTTATTACAGTTTAAATCAATGCAAGTTGAGGCCACTCCTAAGGGGTTCTTTGTTGAGATTTACACAGCGTTTGGCCTATAATAAATTCATACATAAACACTTCGAAAAATAACCCAAAGTTATTTACTCGAAACAGTGGTCTATACATCTATGTTCAGGGCGTTTAAAGATCTGGACGAACACGAATTATATTCTAATGTAAAGAAATGGTGAGTTAAGTTTTTAACTCTAGAAAAACTACTTCATAAAAAAATATCGAATTTAAACAATGACGTACTTAATTGAAAACAAATTCAGAAAGATTACTTGGAGAAATCAGCTCCAACCAACCATAGGAGAAATCAACTCAGTTGCTTGCTCCGCTCCACCCCCGAGCAGGATCACCACTATGAACTAGAACGTAAGAAATCACTTCCTCGCGACACTCTCTTCCAGAGTCCGTACCAAGTAGATGGACTTATGAAAAGAGAGACCACTCAACCATTTCCTCTATGCACAACATGGCGTCCCATGCTATCTCAGTGCACTCCTATATATTTTTCCCCACGCCTTATTCCCTCCCAATCAAATCTTGAATCGATCCATAAATTCCTATGATATAGGATCTTGTGTGGCTATTGGGTTTTGCATTGGATTTGATTGGTAAAGATCTCTCTCTCGCTTTCTTACACATTTTCTCTTGTGCCATGGTGGTGTCCCCTCGCGTAGCTGAACTCTCAAGTGTCATTTCTTTTTATTTATATTTATAAAAAATAGTTTGTTGTACAAAGTGTCACTTCAAGTTCTTTAACAACTCTTACATAAAAATAATTGTTGAAAATATTTAAATAAATAATAAAAATGTCATGGGGGTATCACATATATCATGGCAACCCCCTCGACCAGATTCAATCTATATCATTTTTGGAAATTGAGTAGTAATCACGTAATTTGGATGTAATAAAAGTATTTAATAACAAATAGATTTGGAACAATTGAAAACTCATTCTCCCCAAATTTTATAGTAGAGTATTGGACTCCATCGATCAATAATGACTACAAAAGTCCATTCCATCTCTAGAATAGTCCAAATCCATCGATAATGGATAGATAGTCCAAGTCCAAAACCAAATCGATCTCTAGAGCAGTCCGACTCCATCTATAATGACTACAAAAATCCAAACTATGAGAGAAGGTCGTTCCAAACTACGGTGAATCTACACATGGCATGAATATCTCGTAGGAAGTAGAAGAAGTCAATGATCAATACACAGAATATGGAAATAACATTCATCGTTAGGAAGCTCATTGGTACTTCCAAAATACAGCCCAAACAAATAGCGCATGAAGCAGAAGCATTCATATTTACATCATCAGATATTCTTAATTGCTCACACTCGTCTTTGGGGAGAGATATGATCATCCAGGTGTAGCAGGACAAAGTCCTGATCATCTTGTTTCGATATTGTTGAGCACTGATAGAAATATGAATCTCCTAAATCAATTATATCCAAATAGAAGATAAACCCAAAAACAACACCATGAGTAAGTAAAAATGCCATTGTTACCCTATCATTCTTCGAGTACGAACACCAAAGAGTCGAGAAAGATAAGAAACCCATGGAATATGTGTTGAATGGAAATCAAGGGCCCTGGATGAACTAAGCCTTCCGGAGAATACTAATCTTTATTCAGTTTCCATGTGGTTTTATATAGCTATCAATTGTTTGGTTGATACTTCAGTAATCCAAAAATGTTATTCGTCGTCATTCTATAGGTAAACGTCTAGATTCTTTTAACCGCCAAAATTTTCTAAGTTCTTACGATTCCTTCTTTCACCTTTATCTGATTTGCTTAAAACATAAACTTCCTCAGATAGTTAAAGCACAATGTGTAAGGTGGTTAATTAACACCATTAATGCGAAGGAATTTTGTATAAATTTTTCTTACGCAAGGTCTAACTTAATTTATTGATGACATTAACGTGAATTGATTGTAGGCCAACTTTGTTGAATACTACTTTGGATTTCTTTCATATTTAAGAAATAAGAGAGCATAAATATATCCAAAACTCAATGAATTGATATATTGCGCAATATCACAAAACCAACTATCATGCATACTACAATGAATTTGTGGAAAACAATTGCCACAACAAACAATATTTTTAATTTTTATATACTATGTGGTTCCCTCCAAACCCTACATGGAAACCGGCTAGTAAACGTTTTTAAAAGGATTTTAGTGTTACAAGATTGGGAAATATTGGCATAAAATCATTGGCCAAAAATTCTAACATTAGTAATGGAGGTTTTGGAAAAGTTTGTATCAGATGGTCGTTATAGTTAAAAACCTCAAGCAGTTAGAGGTTATAGTGGAAATATTTTAATCACTGCACAAATATGAACTCGTACACCCCACATATTCGCATCAATGCGTAAAATTACAATGTCATCCCAATGAAGGTATCTTGTATTCGAAGTCCCACTGATGATTATTCCTTGAATTTATTGATGCGATTTTCTCTTTCAAACTTATGGAAAAATGTTCCCAACGCATACTCTATACAAATACACATTGGTGAGTATATTACGATACACGCCAAAGTGTCCTATAACGTTGGAAATTTCAATGACGACATCGACTCTTTTTATATGTATCAACATTGATGAGTTGACATCGAAAAGCACACCGGTGCTTACAATTTTTCAAAATCACCAATGCATATACTGCTTTCTGCACCATTATATATTGTAATAGCAACATCGACATTATCATTCATGAAATTTTTATTTCCATTGTTAAAATAAATGGTGCATTTATAACATGTATGTGCACCGATGTCAATTGGGTCCAGCTCAAGCGGTTGTAGGATAGAGGGTCCTCCCCCACAACCCAAGAGGCATGTTGAGCTCGCATTAAAGATAATGCTGATTTTTTTGTCAAGCGCCATTTTTTATTTGACATTATTCTCTAAATAATCTAAAATTTATCCCTTGTACCGTATTCAAAAAGAGGGGAAGTGTTCAGAAGGTTTTCCAAATAAATTTAGCTGGAAAAAGGTTTTCTCTACATTGGTGTTGTTAACTCATCAAAATGAACCAATGTAGAAAATAACTCATCAAAATAACATTGGTTACGAAAAGAGCTATAGCTGTCCGTTTAAATATATATGGGTCAATTCAAGAAGACTCGTGTTTATCGATGACAAATGAGGGGCGCAGGTGCAGGACGAATATTTTTCGGCTGATTATTTTTATTTCTTCAATCGAATAAAGAATCTTGTTCTCCCTAGCAGACTCTTGAATTTTTTGGTCGAACGTTAATTTTGGAGAAACAGGCTTCCACTAGTACAAGATGTTCTCTACACATGCGGACCAAATTACAGTAATTTGGTTGATATAATGTCGGACACGCACATACAGATATATTGTGTTGTGATAAAAATTCAAACAAGCAATTTAAAAAAAAACCAAATTTAGAAATAGCTACCCAAAATTTCTAAAAGTAAAATTGATATATTTCGAAATCTTATCGAGTTTAGGACTACATTTTGTGTTTTTACATCGTCTTTAGATTCATTGTGCAATCACCTCTAATTTCCTCTTGAATTCGAAGAATCCCTAATTTGCATACTAATGTGGCAACTAAAGTGTCTTTAAGGGAGTTCATTATTGGGCATCGTCCCTTCACTATTTTGTCCAATTACTCGGGTGATATGGATAAGTATTTCTATAATTTTGGACTTCAAAGAATGTTATTATGTACATGTAGTCTAGGTCACGTTCTCTCCCAAAAGCATAAATAGGTGCCCTTGTAGGAAATAAATGTGTTGCAATCTAAAACAGTCTTAAATTCCATTCCAATAACTCAAAGAAAGAATAAAAGGGTTTGCGACTCTACTTATGTATGTGCAAGCAATGCTTGGAGCATATGGATATGGAATAGAAGCTTTTCTTAAAAGAATGGAAAGAGAATTTCACTAGAATAAATCAATTGATGGGATAAACTTCGGATGAATCGACCATGACAAAAATAGATTGGTTTTGCGGTGTTGAAGTTTCTATCCTTCGATTTTTAGATGTTGATACGGGTTGTGTGTTTTGATTCAGGACACAACTGAAGGAAAGAAAACATTGATTCTGCAAATGGGTTTAAGGGAATCTAAAAGAGTACTAACCTTTATGTCGGATCACTTCAGAGTGTTTGTTGACAGTTTTAGGAAAACAAATTCAAATAAAAAAGATTCGATGTTTTTTAATAACGGAAACAATACACAAAAATCAACGAGTTCCTTTCAAAATAAAGCAATTAAATCCATAGGAGAAATAATGGCATTACGGGATAATCTGTCATGTTTTAAAATTTTAAGAAGAGAAACTATTTTTCTTAATCTGACATGGATTCGATTGGCTGATAAAGAATCCAAGTTTTGAATAGAGAATCAAATACTAAGACAATTCAGAGTTAATGGATTTAAAGTTTTAATCCATGGTTAATTTATGGTAAAAGTATCTTCGATTTTTACCCATTTCCAAAGACTCGAGTCGAGTAATAACTCTACGGTTATTACAGTTTAAATAAATGCAAGTTGAGGCCACTCCTAAGGGGTTCTTTGTTGATATTTACACAGCGTTTGGCCTATAATAAATTCATACATAAAAAACCTTGAAAAATAACCCGAAGTTATTTACTCGAAAAAGTGGTCTATACATCTATGTTCGAGGCGTTTAAAGATCTGGAGGAACACGAACTATATTCTAATGTAAAGAAATGGTGAGTTAAGTTTTTAACTCTGGAAAAACTAATTCATAAAAAAATATCGAATTTAAACAATGGCGTACTTAATTGAAAACAAATTCAGAAAGATTACTTGGAGAAATCAGCTCCACCCAACCATAGGAGAAATCAACTCAGTCTTTTGCTCCACTCCACCCCCGAGCAGGATCACCACTATGAACTAGAACGTAAGAAATCACTTCCTCGCGACACTCTCTTCCAGATTCCGTACCAAGTAGATGGACTTATGAAAAGAGAGACCACTCAACCATTTCCTCTATGCACAACATGGCGTCCCATGCTATCTCAGTTCACTCCTATATATTTTTTCCCACGCCTTATTCCCTCCCAATCAAATCTCGAATCGATCCATAAATTCCTATGATATAGGATCTTGTGTGGCTATTGGGTTTTGCATTGGATTTGATTGGTAAAGATCTCTCTCTAGCTTTCTTACACATTTTCTCTTGTGCCATGGTGGTGTCCCCTCGCGTAGCTGAACTCTCAAGTGTCATTTCTTATTATTTATATTTTCAAAAAATAGTTTGTTGTACAAAGTGTCACTTCAAGTTCTTTAACAACTCTTACATAAAAATAATTGTCGAAAATATTTAAATAAAAAATAAAAATGTCATGGGGGTATCACATATATCATGGCAAACCCCTCGACCAGATTCAATCTATATCATTTTTGGAAATTGAGTAGTAATCGCGTAATTTAGATGTAATAAAAGTATTCTATAACAAATAGATTTGGAACAATTGAAAACTCGTTCTCCCCAAATTTTATAGTAGAGTATTGGATTCCATCGATCAATAATGACTACAAAAGTCCATTCCATCTCTAGAATAGTCCAAATCCATCGATAATGGATAGATAGTCCAAGTCCAAAACCAAATCGATCTCTAGAGCAGTCCGACTCCATCTATAATGACTACAAAAATCCAAAACGTAGTAATGTGGAGATGTCTTTATGAGAGAAGGTCGCTCCAAACTACGGTGAATCTACAGAGGGCATGAATATATCGTAGGAAGTAGAAGAAGTCAGCGATCAATACACGGAATATGGAAATAATATCCGCAGTTAGGAAGCATCGGTACTTCCAAAATACACCCCAAAAAAATAGCGCATGAAGAAGAAGCATTCATATTTACATCATCAGATATTCTTAAGTGCTCATGCTTGTCTTTGGGCAGAGATATGATCATCCTGGTGTAGCAGGACAAAGTATTGATCATCTTGTTTCGATATTGTTGAGCATTAATAGAAATGTGAATCTCCTAAATCAATTATATCCAAATAGAAGATAAACCCAAAAACAACACCACAAGTAAGTAAAAATGCCACTGTTACCCTATCATTCTCTGAGTAGGAACACCAAAGAGTCAAGAAGGATAAGAAACCCTTGGAATATGTGTTGTGTGGAAATCAAGGGCCCTAAATGTACTAAGCCTTTCGGAGAATACTAATATTTATTCAGTTTCCATGTGGTTTTATATAGCTATAATTGTTTGATTCATAGCTCAATAATCCAAAAATGCTATTCATCATCATTCTATAGGTAAGCCTCTAGATTCTTTTAACCGCCAAAATTTACTATGTTCTTACAATTCCTTCCTTCACCATTATCTGGTTGGCTTAAAACATAAACTTCCTAATATAGTTAAAGCACAACGTGTAACGTGGTTAATTAACACCATTAATGCGAAGGAATTGCATATAATTTTTTCTTAAGCAAGGTCTAACTTAATTTATTAACAACATTAACGTGAATCGATTTTAGGCCAACTTTGTTGAATACTACTGTTGATTTCTTTCATATTTAAGAAATAAGAGAGCATAAATATATCCAAAACTCACTGAATTGATATATTGTTCAATATCACAAAACTAACTATCGTGCATACTGCAATGAATTTGTGGAAAACAATTTCCACAACAAACAATATTTTTAATTTTTATATACTATGTGGTTCCCTCCAAACCCTACATGGAAATCAACTAGTAAATTTTTTTTTAAAGGATTTTAGTGTTACAAGATTGGGAAATACTAGCATAAAATCATTGGCCAAAAATTCTAACATTAGTAATGGAGGTTTTGGAAAAGTTTGTAACAAATGGTCATTATAGTTAAAAAACCCAAGCTGTTAGAGGTTATAGTGGAAAAATTTTACTCACTGCACAAATATGAACTCGTACACCCCACATATTCGCATCGATGCAAATCTTGACGCGTTGGTGGTTAGAACATATACATGTCATCTCAATGAAGGTATTTTGTATTTGAAGTCTCACTGATGATTATTCCTTGAATTTATTGATGCGATTTTCTCTCTCACGCTTATGGAAAAATGTTTCCAACGCATACTCTATACAAATACACATTGGTGATTATATTACGATACACACCAAAGTGTCCTATAACATTGGCAATGCCAACGACGACATCCGCTCTTTTTATGTGTATCAACAATGATGGGTTGGCATCGAAAAGCACACCGATGCTTACAATTTTTCAAAATCGCCAATACATATACTACTTTCTGCACCATTATATATTGTAATAGCAACATCGACATTATCATTCATGAAATTTTTATTTCCATTGTTAAAATAAATGGTGCATTTATAACATGTATGTGCACCGATGTCGATTGGTTCTAGCTCAAGCGGTTGTGGGATAGAGGGTCCCCCCCGACAACCCAAGAGGCATGTTGAGCTCACATTGAAGATAATGCTGAATTTTTTGTCAAGCACCATTTTTTATTTGACATTATTCTCTAAATAATCCAAAATTTATCTCGTGTACCGTATTCAAAAAGAGGGGAAGTGGTCAGAAGGTTTTCCTAATAAATTTACTTGGAAAAAGGTTTTCTCTACATTGGTGTTGTTAACTCATCAAAATGAACCAATGTAGAAAATAAGTCATCAAAATAGTATTGCTTACGAAAAGATCTATGGCTGTCCATTTAAATATATATGGGTGAATTCAAGAAGACTCGTGTTTATCGATGGAAAATGAGGGGCGCAGGTGCAGGACGAATATTTTTCGGCTGATTATTTTTATTTCTTCGGTCGAATAAAGAATCTTGTTCTCCCTAGAAGACTCTTGAATTTTTTGATCGAACGTTAATTTTGGAGAAACAGTGTTGCACTAGTACAATATGTTTTCTACACATGTGGACAAAATTACTATTCAAAATTACAGTAGTTTGGTTGATATAATGTTGCACACGCACATACAGATATATTATGTTGTGATAAAAATTCAAACAAGGAATTTAAAAATAAAATTTAGAAACAGCTACCCAAAATTTCTAAAATTAAAATTTATATATTTCAAAATCTTATCGAGTTTAGGACTATATTTTGTGTTTTTGCATCGTCTTAAGATTCATTGTGCAATTACCTCTAATTTCCTATTGAATTTGAAGAATCCCTAATTTGCGTATTCATGTGGAAACTAAGGTGTCTTTCAGGGAGTTCATTATTGTGCATCGTCCCTTCATTATTTTGTCCAATTACTCGGGTGATATGGATAAGTATTTCTAGGAATTTGGACTTCAAAGAATGTTATCATGCACATGTAGTCTAGTGCACGTTCTCTCCCAAAAGCATAAATAGGTGCCCTTATAGGAAATAAATGTGTTGCAATCTAAAACCGTCTTAAATTCCATTCCAATAACTCAAAGAAAGAAGAAAAGGGTTTGTGACTCTACTTATGTATGTGCAAGCAATGCTTGGAGCATATGGATATGGAAATAGAATTTCACTAGATTAAATCAATTGATGGGATAAACTTAGGATGAACCGAACATGACAAAAATAGATTGGTTATGCGGTGTTGAAGTTTTTATCCTTCGATTTGTGGATGTTGTTACAGGTTGTGTGTTTTGATTCAGGACACAACTGAAGTTTGTATATTTGGAGACATTGTTGAAGGTTCTCGCGACCTCTTTCAAGGGTTGATTATACGACTCAATGTGCAGGAGAGAATCAAAGCAGTTTCCAGAGAAGAAGTTTAGAAACGTTGTCCGACTTTGGTTTTCCGACGAATTTGGTTGAAATTCGATGATTGTTTTTTTCGAATCCAAATTTCGTGATGTTCAATTTGTGCTTCCAAATTCATAAATGGATTCAACACACTCGAAAACATATGGCCACCCATATTCCACGAATTTAAACACTGCTATTTGGA
>LPNX010816942.1:0-10248 GCA_001517045.1 Pseudotsuga menziesii | reverse complement strand
CATTTTTATCACTTACCCACACAATGTTTAATAGATTTTCACACATTGAACATTTTTAGATCACTTACCCACACAGGTTGTAGAACACCTAGCTTGTGTTGAACACCTACTTTGAAATGATGATGAAGTACTGTAATTGTCTCAGCAATCTTGCGAAATGAAGTAGGGTGGTTCGACGATAACAGCAATAACAGCGGTCTGGTGTCTTCTCGCTTGGCGTCGGACGCACCATTAGTGAGAAGTTTGGTGGTAGATCGTGGGAGCATTCTACTGCAAAACTTGTTGCTCATTGTGGCAGCATTTATAATTGCATTCATCGAGCAATGGCGTATCACCCTGTGTTGAAAGCTCTAATCTAAGTTCGTTATCTATCCTAACGGTCATACCGTTAGAGGTCAGTTATACATTATGTACTATAGTACCATTGTGTACTATTGATTAATGGAGCAAATTTGTGAGCCTTTTCTACCAGTTATATTTTCATTCTTGTTTGCTCCCTATTTTCTTAATGATTTAACAGTGGTATCAGAGCACCATTAGATCAGTGGCCTTGATTGAGAGAGCTCGTGTGAACATTCAGAGCGTATGATGACCATCGACCAGCAAATGGAAGAAAGCTTAACCGACCAGCATTTCGAAAAAAAAAAAGAAAAAAAAAGAATAGTAAGTCAAGGAGAATAACGACTACTGCGTAGAATTCATGGATTGTGCCACCAGATCTTTTTACCCGTTAAAGGAAGCCCGCTCTTATTACTGTGAATAAGTCTGGTGTAGTTTATCGAAGGAATCAAAGTCCATTAATGGAATGAACTCGAATGAACTAGTTGAAGGAAAATATAAAAGTGGTAGAGTATCTCATGTGATCAAGAGAGTGATCCTATGATTCTTTTTGTGTCTGAAGAAGGCCAAGTTTGATGCTGTAAATTTGCAACAAGCAGTGACATTTGCAGCTTCATTGAACACAAAGATTGAAGATATTGCAGCCAGTTTGAGTGATTGAAGCCACTAAAATTTTAATATGTAGAGAAATTAAAACAGAGTTTTCAGCATTTAGAATTTAAAAAAAAACAATTCAACACCTATTTTCTGAACTTGTACCTGTTCAGATTGTTATCCTTGCATTCTGTGTTTCTGCAAGTTTTGTGGTACTTACTATTATTCATTTAGTGAGTACTAAATATTGTTGAATTGAAAAATGATTGTAATTGGGTGCATTTTTGGTTGAACCCAACACCCATAAAGAAAGAGTGAAAAGTTAAAAGTTTCTAGAACCATCAATTAAGTAGAACACATGAGAGTCTACTTTTCATGGATCTTGATACAATTTTTGTGATCAACAGAAGGCATTCGAGCTTCTAGTTGATATGGTTAATGGTAATCCTAAAACCACCTCTTGGTTAGTGGTCATCCCAAAACCACCTCTTGATATCTTTGATAGTTTTATGGTCAACTTAAAACCATTAGTTTTTGGTCAACTCGAAACCATGCAACTTAGTAGAAGTCTTACTACTTCTACTAGATTTTTGTGTCAGAGAGATTTTCAGCCATTAGTAGCTAAGCTTTTTGAGTTTTACTCTCTCAATTTGCTTGACACATTTGATTGTCAAGTAGGCAGTTTTTCAGGCAATACCGAACTTAAGATTAAGAGGGGATGTTGAAAGCTCTAAGCTAAGTTCGTTATCTATCCTAACGGTCATACCGTTAGAGGTCAGTTATACATTATGTACTATATATGTACCATTGTGTACTATTGATTAATGGAGCAAATTTGTGAGCCTTCAGTTATATTTTCATTCTTGTTTGCTCCCTATTTTCTTAATGATTTAACACCCTGGTCATACTGGCCACTTATCCCTTTCTTGTCATTTCCCAGATGTGTGAGGTATGCAAACTAGTGCCCATTATCAGTAAGAAGCTTCTGATTCTCGTTACAAAACCTTTGATTTTGGGTATCATGTCTGTGTTTTACCTATCATCTATCCATTTGAAGAACAAATTTATTAATAAGCTTAGAGAGATATTTAACTTTACAGTTTTAATGGTTTTACATTTTTAAATAATTGAATTATATTGAGTTTAATAGATACTGAGTTTAGTAAATTGTAATTAACATGAATCTATACAAATTTGAACACTTAAGATTTCAGCAAAGAAAATAATTTTGAACAGTAAAGATTTGGTTTTCAGCAAATACAAAATTTTGAACAGTAAAGATTTTGGTTTTCAGCAAAGGCAAAAGTCTGAACAGTTCAGATTTGGTTTTCAGTTAAGAAAATCATTTTGAACAGTACAGGTTTTGGTTTTCAGCAAAGGCAAAAGTTTGAAGAGTTCAGATTTGGTTTTCAGTTAAGAAATCATTTTGAACAGTAAAGATTTTGGTTTTGAGCAAAGACAAAAGATTTGTTCTTCAGCAAAGTTAAAGTTATAATTGGTTAGGTGCAGCTTTCTAGTTAGAAAGTTAATTAAGGTTAGAATATTTTAAATTAAAGTTGAATTAAATTTATTTCTATATTTATAACAGTTTATATTTTAAAATTTAGAATGAATTAGTCCGGTTTTTTTTTTTCATACTAAATATTAAATAGCATGAAAAAGACCAGACAAGTAAGTCTAAATTAAGATATCCAGTTGCTACATATTATTTATGTGAAGTTTAGGTATTAACCCATAACTATATATATATATATATAACTTTAATGAAAATGTCAAATATTAAAAAACATTACATATTGACAAATCTCCTCATTAGAGTCAAAGTCTTTTGACTCTAATGAAGTTTTAAGGATTTATGAGGTATTTTGAAAGAGTCACTAAAGAAACGTATCAAAGACTAAGAGATCTAAGATGGAAGCCATTTCCCAATTGGTTGAGATTGGGTTCTATTTATAGGTGAAATTCTACATATTTAGAGCGTCTAGAACTCTATGCTCAAGAGATATTTTTAACACCACATCAATGTTTCAGCTACCTATAATAAATGCTACTTATGGAAGATTGTTACTTCTGGAACACTTTTAACAGACTTTTCTAATAACAATTATCATCTTTTAATCCTATTTTTAACACTCCAACTTAATGTTTATTAGAGATACATTATTAATGGCATACTTCTTTAAGCCTTAACATGCTTCTATACTTTTCAAACTTTACAATGCTCAATGGTTTAGTGAATATATGTGCAACTTGATCTTGTGTTTTACAATACTTCAATATGATATTTCCTTCTTGTGTTTGCTCACGAACATGACGATGATGGATTTCTATATCTTTGGTCCTTGCATGAAAAACTTGATTTTCCGTCAATTGTATTGTCTTCAAATGATTATCACAATAAATAGTTGTACTAGCTATTGTTTGAGAATGATTTAGTTCATCAAGGATTCCTCTTAGCCATGTAGCTTCTTGTGTTGCAATAGTTGCACATTTATATTCAGCTTTTGTTGATGATAAAGAAATTGTAGCTTGTTTCTTACTACTCCATGAAATTTCTCCCGAATCAATCTAGAAAACATATCCAGTAGTTGATCTTCTGTCTTCAACATCTCTTGCCCCCAATCCGAGTCTCTGTATCTAGCTAGTTGAACCTTTCCACCATATTGATAATCTAGTCCAAGCTGATATGGTCCTTTGATGTATCCAAGGATTCTTTTAGTTGCTTTCCAATGTTGAAGATGATCTTCTGCCATAAATATAGAAACCATTCCAACTGCATATGCAATATCTGGTCTAGTGGCTCTTAGATAGAAAAGACTTCCCACTAGTTGTCAATATAGTGTACCATCAAAATTTTCACAAATAGATTTACTCCTTATCTTAACCCCTGTATTAATTGGAGTGGGAGTTTCCTTGCAATTCTCCATCTTAAACTTTTTTAATAGATAAGTGCATACTTTTGTTGTGAAAGAAGAATCCTATCTTTCTCTTTCCAAATGCAGATGCGAAGAAAGTAATGTAACAACCCTAAATCTGTGATATCAAACACCTTCTTTAACCGCTTGCAGCCATATACATGGCTTACTTTGCTTCATGTAACTATCAAGCCATCTATATATATGACAACAATTATGATATCACCATTACAATTTTTGACATAAAGATCACGATCATAAGGACTTTTGTTGAATCCTTCCTTTAAGAAATGCTCATTGATTTTGGAGTACCAAGCTGTGGGAGGTTGCTTGAATCCATACAAAGACTTCTTTAACTTACAAACAAGATTTTCTTGGATGATTTTTCTAAAACGAGGGGGTTGTTGCATATAGATTTCTTCATGTAAGTCACCTTGAAGAAAAACTCTTTTTAAATGTACATTTGATGAATCTCCCAACCAAATTTTGCAGCTAGAGAAACCACTATTAGCCTTGTAGGTATTTTAGTAACAAGAGCAAATGTTTCATGATAGTCAATACCTTCTTTTTGTGAATATCCTTTTGCAACCAACCTGGACTTATGCTTCTCAAATTTTCCATCAGAGGTGAACTTTGTCCTATGTACCCACTTGCAACCATTGAGATTTTTACCTTTTGGAAGAGAATTAAGCTCCCAAGTTTGATTCTTTATTAGAGAATCATATTCTTCTTTCATTGCAACATCCCATTTAGGGTTTCCTTGAGCTTCTTCAAATACGTGTGGGTCATCAACATTCATCACTCTAGTCATAAGAGCATAGTTAGCATAATGCCTTGGACCTTCTTGATAAACTTCTTGAATACTCCTTGTTTTTATGATCGAATCATTATTTTTATCTTGTGTACCTGCAACAACAATACTTTATTCACAAGATTCAGAACATTCTTCATTAGTCATGTAATCAAATTTTTCTTCAATAGTTGGGTCACCAAGAGTGGATGAAGACATAGGAATAAAGGAAGAAGATTTGGAAGATATTACGCAACTTTCATCAAATATCACATCTCTCCTAAATAAAAATTTCATTTGTATGAGGATCATACAACATGTAGGCCTTAGATGATTCACTATAACCAACCTAATACATTTGTGACTTTTCTTGTCTAGTTTCTTCCTTTTCTCTTTAGGCATATGAACATATGCATCACACCCAATAACTTTGGAATGACCTACAATTGGTTTTCTTCCATTCCAAGCTTCTCCAGGAGTTTTATGTTTGACATCAATTGTAGGTGACCTATTGATAATTTATAAGATGCAACATTTACACCTTCAGCCCAAAACTTTGGATCCATATTTCTAGCATGTAACATACACCTAGCCATTTCCATAAGGGTCCTATTCTTCCTTTTAGCTACACCATTTTGTTGAGGTGTATAAGGGATTGTATGATCCCTTTTAATTCCATTATAGTTACAATAATTATCAAAACCTTGTTCACATATTCTTTTCCATTATTTGTCCTTAAAATATTAATGAAATTTCCACTTTTTTTTTTCTACAAAGGACTTGAATTCCTTGAACTTATCAAGTACCTCATTTTTTTGTTTTAAAAAATAAACCCAAATCTTTCTGCTATAGTCATCAATAAATGTCAGAACATACCTTAAACCTGAAATGGATGGATGTTCTAATGGTCCCATAAGGTCACGATGAACCAAATGAAGTGGAATCTTTGCCCTCCATGATTTACCCTTTACAAACTTTTCCATATGTTTCTTTCCACACATACATCCTTCACAAGCTTCTTGGTCTTGAAAAAATTTATGTAGTCCATACACCATTTCAAACTTTTTCATTAGACAAAGACTTTTACAATTTAAGTGACCCGTCCTTTCATGCCATAATCTAATCACATTATTTGTTTGTGCAACCAAAGCCTTTCCATTTGAAGTAAACCTTCCAAATTTATAAAGTCCATTTTCTACAAATCGAGAAGCAACCACCTTATAATTATCATTAATATCTTTAATTAAGCATTTGTCTTTATAAAACTCAACCTTGTAACCTTGATTTGCAATTTGAAACATCATCTCCAAGAAAAAAATTCTCCTTATTGCAATCATTATCTCACACAATAAACTTCTCCTTATTATGTGACATATGACGAGTTGCACCAGAATCTGTGCAGAATCTATAACCCTTTCATATTTATTTGAGCATTATATCTAAGAGCAACACAAAGTGCATTACCTTTTTCTCCTATAGAGCTTTTATGCCTTGGAAACTTAAGTTGTCTCTGTTTGATTTTTCATCGTTTCTTGTGATAATCTTTTGCATAATGTCGTGGCTTTCAACAATAATAACAATTGTTATTAAATCTATAATAGTGCTTCTTTTCTTCAAGATGGTTTGAAAAATGGTCTATCTTGTCATTTGGCTTATTATTAAATTTCTTTGTGTATTGAAATGATCTTCTCTTGGAGACAAGTGAATGATTTTCATCACTTGATAGCTCCCTTTCCTTTGCTAACCGTTGCTCTTCCTACAATAACTTAGCAGTAAGATCAGATACTTAAATAGTAGGAATTTTATGAGCAGTATCAAGCCATCTAATGAATGGTTGATAAGAACTAGGAAGGCTATGAAGAATGATATGCACAACCTCCTTTTCAACCAATGTTTTGCCAAGACTTTCTAATTCATTTTGCAAATCTTTCACCTTCGTTAGATGAGGTGCAATTTCTTGATTATGAGACAAGTTCAAATTGTGTAAATCACTAGTGAAATTTAATATCCATGACTCACTAGTATTATGACACAAATCTTCAAGAATTTTCCATATCTCATTGCCATCTCTCAAATTCTTAAATTTAGCAAACACTTCATGAGATACACAAATTTTAATAGGTGCACAAGCTTCCTTGTTTCTTTGTTCCCATTTTTCAAGAAACCTTTATTGAGTGAGAGGCATCCATTTTCCATTAACCAAATCATATTGCTTCCTCATTGTTAAAAATCATTAAATATTTTATGAACCCATTCATTATAATTCTTTCCATTTAACTTAATTTTAGGAATTATGGCCATATTTATAGCCATATTAAAAACTTCTTAAAATTGCCTCTCAATCATTTTACTAAATAAATAATGCCCCTTCACACATAAAAATATTCACCCAAACAACAATTACTACTCCTTCAAAAATAACTTAGTTAGCCAAAATTTAAACATATAATAACACGTGTAATTACTACTCCTTCAAAAATAACTCAGTTAGCCAAAATTTAAACATATAATAACACCTGTAATTACTACTTCAAAAAAAAGACTTAGTTAACCAAAATTTAAACATATAACAACAATATTATAACTAGCAAATTACCAATTTAATTTGCTACAAATAATTTAAATATAAAAATTTACTATGAGAGGCTTCACGTGAGTGAATGATTTCCCAACAACTACTTCATCGTGATGCTTTCTCCATTGAGCAAACTCCAAGGCTCTGAAATAGCTTAGCACATACTCACTTCACCATTGTGATCTGCACAGAAATTCTTAACACCATTAAACATAGAATATCAAATTTAATTGTTATACTTAGCAAAAAAACATACTAAGCACAGTTGAACATTTAAATGACAGCTTAAAAACAATTTTGGGATCTCACAACAATATATTCCAAGCACCCAGCTACTACACAGAAATTATGTTAACATGCCACTTCACAATTGTTAGGTCATCTGCTCAGCATCACACCACAGCCCATCGCCCAGCATCACCACCCTTGCTCTCTATCAACCACGCAGATGCTTCACAGGCTCTATTTTCTTAAAGCAGCTTCTTGGCATTGACGGCAGGAACATCCCAATAGCCCAGCATCATCCCGCTCTGATACCATGAATGAGTCACTGAAGAAACATATCACAGACTACGAGATCTAAGATGGAAACCGTTACCCAATTCTTTGAGATTGGGGTCTATTTATAGGTGAACATTTTTACATATAAGAGCGTCTAGAACTCTTTGCTCGAGAGATATTTTCAGCTACCTATAATAAATGCTGCTTCTGGAAGATTGTTACTTCTGGAACACTCCTGAGTCCTCACCGACTTCTCTAATAAACATTATCATCTTTTAATTCTAGTTTTAACCCATTTAATCTGGTACGGAGTATTTAGGTGAAGCTTTTGAAATTTATTAGGGTTAGGGTTTGTTTGAATTTAATTTGGGTTAGGATTGCGTTGCGTTTATTAAAATTTCACAGCGTTTAAGCAGTTGTGTGCGGATTCAAACTGATGCGTACTAATAGCATACTATTCATGTGAAGCTTCTGAGCCTTCATAACAAGTTTCTAAATTTGGGTATCCTGTTTCTATGTTTTTCCATAACAGAGGTTCTTCATG
Organism: Pseudotsuga menziesii; assembly: GCA_001517045.1. NCBI lineage: Eukaryota > Viridiplantae > Streptophyta > Pinopsida > Pinales > Pinaceae > Pseudotsuga > Pseudotsuga menziesii. The sequence goes on along the minus strand of LPNX010816942.1, from coordinate 1,990 downwards.
ACAGGATATGGGGGAAACCTGAGCAAAGCATATCTAAAAGCCAATATGATGGCGACCGAAGGAGTGAGTAATATACGAACAGTGGCGGCATTCTGCGCCGAAGAGAAACTAATCGACATGTTCAGCTTAGAACTAGAGAAACCACGGAGAAAAGCTTTTATGAGCGGTCAAATAGCAGGATTCTTCTACGGATTTTGACAGTTCTCTATGTTCAGCTCCTATGGTTTGGCCCTATGGTATGCCTCCACTCTCATCAAACACTACGAAGCATCATTTGGGTCTGTGATGAAAACATTCATGGTTCTTGTTATTACTGCCCTGGGCATGGCAGAGACGCTGGCTCTCTGTCCCGATTTAATCAAGGGCACCGATGCTGTGAGCTCCGTATTTGAAATTGTGGACAGGAAAACAGAAATCCCTCCCGACGACCCAAATGGCGAAGTCCTGACTCATGTACGAGGGTTGATCCAATTGAAGCATGTGAATTTCAGCTACCCCGCGAGGCTTAATGTTAGGGTTTTTGAGGACTTCAATCTTGTAGTGAAAGCGGGCCGATCTGTGGCACTGGTTGGTTCCAGTGGCTCGGGGAAAAGTTCGATTCTTGCTGTGATATTGAGGTTCTATGATCCAACTGCAGGCAAGGTGATGATTGACGGCAAAGACATCAAGAAATTGAACCTGAAATCGTTGCGTAAACACATAGGTTTGGTTCAGCAGGATCCTGCTCTTTTCGACACTACCATATTCGAAAACATCGTTTATGGAAGAGATGGAGCCACAGAAACCGAGGTCATTGAAGCTGCTAAACTGGCCAATGCCCACAACTTCATCAGCAGTATGCCAGATGGGTATAGGACAGAGGTGGGTGAGAGGGGAGTTCAGCTGTCAGGGGGGCAGAAACAGAGAGTAGCCATTGCTAGAGCAGTGCTCAAAGATCCTGCTATTCTACTTTTAGATGAGGCTACCAGCGCCCTTGATGCTGAATCTGAGAATGTTGTGCAACAGGCATTGAACCAGCTGATGAAGAACAGGACTACAATTATGGTAGCCCATCGTCTGTCTACTGTTCATAATGCGGACGTTATTGCTGTTTTGCAGGACGGTAGGATTGTTGAGCGAGGTTCTCATTCCAGTCTGCTCGACAAGGATGGTGCCTATTCAAAGCTCATCAGTGTTCAACAACATCTATGACTTAGCTAGTGACTTAGTTATTGCAGTGTTTTATTTTATTTTTACTGTAGGGATTTATATCTTCCAATTTGGGAGTGAACATATTCATATTACTGTTTATGTTTATGATTTATATCTTACTGTTTATGATTTTTCTAATATGACATATTCATATATTGTTTTTATTATACCTGCCTCCGGCTGGTATATTGCAATCGTTCGATTTCAAACCCAGTTGACTTTGGGCATTAGCTGGTGTTTTTTGACGCCTCTTTAAAAAATCAAACCTGTTTTCCTAAGTGATACTTTGGCGTTTGCAAAATATTTTTTTTAATTTTGTTAAAAATCTATTTTTCTAAGCAGCTGATTGGTTGATAGGCGATGATGTCAACATTGGGGTTTGGTATCTGGATTTCAGTCAACATGTGGCATTGGGGTTTGGTATCTGGATTTCAGTCCACATGTGGCAAGATGACATCATAATATAAAATTAAAAAAATAAAATTTATATCCCATCCCATTGCCACCGCCATTGCCACGCGTTCATCAGGGATTTGTACATGCAGAATTTGCAGCTTGAAGTCTTGGTTGTCTCTGCTTCGGATGAGTTTCTTGATGGTCCAATCGAATGCATTTTTGTTGCTGATGGAAGGATGAGGGTACCTTCAGAGAGGACTGGTTCACGCCCATCAGTATACGAGTTGGACCTTCTTGCCCTCCTTCCATTCTATTCTATTCTATTCTCTCTGAAATTTCTTGCGCCTGACCTCCTTCGCAAATATTACTCCACTTCAATCGTGCTAAAGACATATTCAAAATA
>LPNX010816934.1:72205-106157 GCA_001517045.1 Pseudotsuga menziesii | reverse complement strand
CAAATTTTCCCGTCGTTAAGGTGTGTCTACGACCTGAATTTTCGACTTGGAACCTAGGGTGTAATAATTTCAAGGTCTTACTGGTGGGGCCTTGGCCTTGGGCTCCTCACCAGAAGACAAATACAATAATATTCAAAAGTTTACAGATCATTCAGGGGTTTATGAGAGGGACATTACATTGACTAAATACACTATGTTTTCATTCTTAAATTTACCCGTCTGCCTCTATAAAATTATCATCCGAATAGGTATATGCTCACTGCTAATAGGTAAAATTGAAGTTTGCAGGAGCAACGCCACCTAGGACACACTTCAAGTCATGCGCATTCATTTTCTTTTTCTGTTCGGTTGGCTTCGTTGTTTGGTTGCTTGCTTTTCACCTACTGACTTAGAAGGATGAGGAATACCAGTTGCTTGCTTTCTCTTTACCTACAGACTAAGAAGAGGGAACCTACAGACTAAGAAGAGGGAAGGAAGGCCAGTGAGTAAAGAAGTCAGTCACTTCGTTTACTGGCACAATGGAAGAAGTCACCCGGTTCCAGCAGGAGCAGGTGGCTTTGACAGGCAGGAGCACACGGCTTTGATAGCCGTCCAGTTTGGCCTTGCATCATCCACATAAATTGTAAGTGGACACATGAAATAGAGAAGAATAATGGAAAATCGGGTTTGTGTTTACTACAATTATGAGGAAAATAATATATGTTAACTCAGTTAAAACTCATTCTCATGCCAATTTGGTTGGAAACCACCTTTGAAGTCTGAATGTGTATGTATGCTAATATTCAAGTTAAACAAAATATAGCACTTGTTTTACTTTTTTTTGGTTGGGAGTACACTTTTAACCAGTTATCATCCTTAACGACTCTCTCATCCTTGGTAATGTGCTTATAATTTTCTTGTTATGAGCATTGAAGAATCTCGACAAAACCTGAGGTGGCGTTTGGGTGGGGTCATGGTTGGGATGAAGAGGGTTTAATAAACTTGTTTGAGCAATTACCAACTAAATTATTTTCCTAGGAAAGTTACCACTCAAAGGGTAAATAATTGACATCGTTCTGGAAAGGGCTCTTAATTTGTTGAAAGACAGAAACCATGATCTAGGGTCATCTCCCCCAAAGTAACATCATGTAGAGAATTACTAAATCATTGTTATTGTACATAACTTCTCCTGATTTTTTTTGGAAATTAAAATTTATTAACATCTTCTTCATCTTCTAGGTTGTTGCAAAAGGACCAGCCTTGATTGTTGCTGTTATGCAGACTTCAGGTTCCATCGCCATATGTGTCTTGCTCTTTATATGTAAAATGATGGGCATCTACAATGACCAGTAAAATTCGACCATCTAGGCATTGAAGTCCTAAGAGGTGGATATGTAGTTGAGATTTGAGACACTTATTAATAATGGCAGCAGCCCAGAAAACGTTTGTTATGCTGGTTTTTTGTGTGATAGCTATGCAGGTAAATTTGTTTTTATTAAGGATTGTAAAATCTTGATAATAGTATAAATCAGCTTTATTGAAAATAGTTATCTGTGAAGCAGGGTTTTGCCTTGAAGATAATGCAATGTCAATTGCTACAAATAGGTATGCTATTCCTTATTGGGATTATGATACTGTATTCAGTATTGGGATTATGATACTATCTGGAAGATTGAATGGGATTCATATAATTAATCGATAGGGTATTGGTTTTTTTATTTTCTTGATCAATGATTTAATGATGAAAGTATCACTCTTGTTGCTTACAATTGATGGATGGGTGGAGTTGCTTGGTGATGCGTTCCATGATTTTGCCTTTAAAATTTACTACATATCCTGGAGAATCATGGCTGTTGGTCCCAAACTTTCCACCCACTGTAAATACGCATGTAAATAGTTGGCAGTTTTTGCGTTGAGCCTAACATTGGGTTTATAGGTTCACTTATCTATGGGCTGTAACTAGCATGAATAGCATGCATGAGGGAGAGAGCTCTAGGGCACTCCTTTCACCTCGTCATTCGTGGTCGCACAAAATTGTTGCCTCGCGGTCCTTAATCAATACGATACCCCTATATTCTATGTAAAACACCTTAATCATTTATTTATTCAACTTCCTCGGTTAGCTTCACCATGCAAATCTGGTCAAACTCATTGGATATTGCATGGAAGATGATGAGAGGTTGCTAGCATATGAATATATGCCAAGATGTAGTTTGGAAAATCACCTTTTTTCAAGTTTAGTTGCTCCAGATTCATGGGATAAAATATATAATAATATTTTTTTTAATGGAGGAGCTATTATTCTCTTGCAAATAACCGGTTAATATGAACCTAATAAGCTAATATAAAAATAACCCATTAATAAGAACCTAGTTCATAAGAATCTAATAAGCTAATATAATATATTATAGTAAGTATGCATAACTATATATAATGTATGGTTTATATAGTATTAATTAGTATAATAACTAGATAATATAGGGTATAATAATATATATACTTATATTATAATAATTAATTAATTACTTAATGTATAAACCATACATTATCTCCTTTTATTATAATATAGGAGAGAATCATATTAATTAATATTATTAATTATATCGTATATTCTAGTATTTATGATTAATTAATTAATATATGTTAATAGTAATTAGGTTTACTATACTATCCTGAATATATTAATATAATCATATTAGATAATAACTGTGATTATATAGTGTTTTTTTCTACTATATGCACCTGCATAATACATGTTTAAATGATATTTAATAGTGTTTATATTAAGACTATATAGTGAGAAAAAAACAATTTTTCTATATCAAAATAGCAAATTAAATAATGTTATTTTTTTAATATGAAAATATGCTCAAGTTTGATTCATTTTCTCCTATGTGCACCTTAGTATGTTTAAATAAATAAATAAATAGTGTTGATTTTGTGATATCAAAATATGTGATTTATTATTCCAATATGTGCTAAACTTTTGATACTTTTAATTTTTGTCTTTAACATTTGCAATTGAACCACCAAATTTCATTTATTCTTATAAGGTAATCCATCCCTAAGCTTTGCATAGCCAACTTAAATGTCCACATACCTACTACTTCACTTCAATAATGTTTTATTGGTCTTTTACAATTGCAAACAAGCAGCAACTATAGGTGCAATGTCGGGGACATTGCCACCTCATAGCTCTTGTTTATAATAATACATGAATTTCAATTATATTGAACGATAAAACGTGAATATATTTATATTAAACATGTCATAAACCAAATAATAATGTATACATATATTATATTTTGAATCCAACCACATGAATCACTTGTGACCAAACCTTAGCATCCACGTATTTAAGATATTGTTAAACCCTTAATTTTTAGAAACGGTTAGCCTTTACTACACTATTACGGTTTACTTAGCACTCATGATAACTTAACACTTGTATGTACGAATAAACGTTACGCTCATAATATTGATACAATGGTAAGGTCGTGATGATAATCATTCCTAACAATCTAGACGTGCCTTTCCCTTGGTCAACACTTTTGCTACATACAAGTTTTACAAACGTACTATAGGGCGGTGGGTTCATCATAGCCTTCGCTCCTACCAACTTGATGCGTTTATTATGGTGGTGAAATAGTACTTTTGGTTATGGATAGTACTTTTGTGTTAATGGTGATCTTAGTCATTTTGGTTACTAGGGATTCTTTTGAGTAACATTGGGCTTGGCCCAATATTGGTTTAGTGTATATTTGATATACATTTATAAACAATGCATGTGATGAGCATTTTGGAATGGTTTATTGGGAAAAATATGTTGTTCCTAAGTGATGAATTGTTTTTATATGTTTCGTTCAGTTTGAACCTTTGATTTCTTTTTATTATCAACTATTATGTGTTGGCATAGACAACATCCCTTTCAGTTACATTGAAAGGTTCCCATTTAAAATTCAACTATTTCTCATCTTGAGTATAATAAGTTTTGAGGGTCATGTTGTTTTTTCAAAACATTTGGATTGGTGTGACATTTTTTTGTTTATTATTATTTACTTGAATATTGCGAATAAGAATGGCCGAGGGATTAAATAGTTAAACTCACTAGATTCATCATTTGACTCATTATTCTTTTCATTTTAGGATTTCATGATTGAAAGCATGGAATCTTAAAATGAAAACTACTAGGTCTCTTGGGTAATAAAATGTGTTTAATTTTGCAGCCTCAAAATAAAATGTAATTTTGATGAAAATAAAAAGTAACCTATGTTGTACCTAGAAATCAAATTATGAAATGATATGATATGACATTTATTTAAGAATTGATATGTAAGATAGCTGTATGTCATAAATTTAAGAATCGAGAAGTAATACAGTTGTATACCATAAATTATTGATTGTTAATTAAATTATATCATATTTTAATTACGAAGAATTGTTTTATTTAAATACTTTTAAGTGTTCAAAATTTTTGATTATTTAATTTTTATTATAATCTATATATTAAAAATTACATTTGATATTTCAACATTGTAAATAAAATTTGTTAAATATAAAAATAGTTATATAGTTTAAAAATATTAAAAAAATAGAAAATATTTTTTATAAAATAGATTTGTTGATATTCTAATACCTACATCAAAAGATGACTCCTCAATTAAATTTTATTGATCTAAAATTCTAAAAACATGTATAATTCATTGACACATATTATGAGCATACCTCTTATTTCCTAAAAGTTTGACAAATATTTAAAGCTTAATTTGGACATATTTTATTTAATACATTTATCAAGCTTGCATTTTATTTGATTTATTTAACTTTTTTAAATATAGATTTTTAATAATAAATATATTATATTAAAAATATATTAATTGAAAATGATATATACCTAAATTTTATTTTGTATAATTTTTTTCCATTTTATACAAATCTTATTAAAAGTAATTATTAAATGAAAATGATATATTCTTAATAAGTTATATCAATCAATTAATTATATAATATTATATTTTAAATCATAATTAATTGAAAACAATATTTGTCAAAGACATGGATAACACATTAGTGTTTATACCAATTTACATTTAATGTATAATACCAAAATCCATATTAATGTATTAGGTGACGATAATCTATATTTATTGCATTTTATGGTTTTTATTTTCCATAAATAAATTAAAAATGAAATTTATTTATTGAATACTTTAATATTAAATTGAAATTTCAATAGATTTCTTGCAATTGAAAAATAATCAATTTCCTTATCTTGTAACTTTTTTATTATATATTAAAATTGGGGTTAATAAACATTAATACTATCATCATAATTATTAAAAAAATAACAAGATAAAAATAGATTTCTTAATATTATACTATAAAATCAATATAAAATATTCCAAAATGGTATGATAAAATCAATATAAAATATTCGAGAGGAAAAAAACATAATTTAATGACAAACAAACAATTATTATTAACTGTTTAATAGTAACAAGAAAAAAGATTTTAATTTTCTAATTATTAATAATAAATAAATTCAAATTTTTATTTATATCAAAATATATATAGGTCATACATAATTATATTTCTCTATTATTATGAATATTCTATATTATTTTTATTTTAACAAAATTTTAGTGCATTACTAAAAAAATGTTTTACACAGAAATTGTTTATACCAAGTAATTGGTATTTTTATAACAAGCAATTGCTATAGTTACCAGAGTGATTATATCTAGCACAATACATTAGGAAGGTATGCACTATACTAGAATTAACCACCTCATTTTGGCTTTCTTCTTGCAAGTGGAAGGCAGTGGGAAAACTAAGTTTGCAGCCCAGCAATTGCCACAAAGTCCAAGAGAAAACTTGAATCACAATCACACACAATATTGAGAGAGATGCAACTTTTTTATTTATTTTTATTTTATATTATAATAATTAAATCAATATTTTGAATATAGAAATAAAATTTTTAATAAGTAATTTTTATATTTTAATGATTTTATATTATAATAATTAAATCAATATTTTAAATAAAAAAATGCTTATCAAATTACAATATAATATTTTTTTATAAAATCCTTAACATATTCTTATTTTACACTATATGTGATGTCTACAATAAACTTCTAACTCTTTTTTTTTCATGATGGCGTAAAATATAGACTCAAAATATTAAAAAGAGTATATTCACTCACAAAACGAGTGACAATTAAAATAAATTATGAAACTCTTACCTAGATCTTTTCATTAAATAGTTTTTGCCCATAATATTTAAGCGACGAAATTAACCTAGAATTTCCTTTCTAATGCGTGTCCCTTGTCCCTGAACACACCGATGCTTGTGATGTTGTATTCAATAATAAAATAACTTAATTTGGGTTCTACATTTTAAAATCTTCTACCAGGTATGCATGAATCAACCTTTTCCAGTGAGATATGATCATTCGTCCTCACATTCTCGATGAGGACAATGGATTCAAAAGAAACTCTTATGCTAAATAGTTCGATGGCAATCCAATCCAACCTTTTAGAGCTATCTATAATTATTAATATTGTGAGCAGTCCACATCAATTGTTTATCGACAATACTGTTTGAAAATGAAAAGAGAACAAACTTGCGGATCGATCCATATTTTTTAGTATATGTGACGGTGCGCATCCATAATTTTTGTTTGTTAGTTGGCCGGTTACAAATAATCTACATGTCGACCATACATAAACAGATCGTACGGCCGAATATATACGCAATATTATTCGCTTATTGATTTGTTTAATTAAATTGCAAGCACACAAATATAATCATGAATAGTTTACTCATATCTTTCCAAGAGTTTTTTGGTTTCACCTACATTTCAACAATGCTTTGTAATGTTTCAACAATGCTGCGTAAGAAAAAGCTAATATTTAGAAACAATAATCTTATTGGAGTGGAGTAATATCCTGAATTTTGGACCTAACACTTCTGGGCATGAAATCCACTGATTATGATGTTACCTTGATGTTTATTATGATATACAAGGTCGAAGACCACATTACATATGAACATGACGATTTATTTGATATAGTAGGCGTAAGCCAATTGCATATATATATATATATATATATATATATACACACACATATATATATATGTTTACTTGTGTTGGGCGCGGACCCTGAAGCATGATTGATGAGATGTTTTGTGTTGAGCGAAGAGCTCTGGAGCACATGGGTAAATTGATGTTTTTTGTTGAGTAAGAGGCTTTGGAGCACATGAGTACTTATATTTGTGTTGAGCGAGCAGCTCTGGAGCACATGAGTCTTGAGACATTTGTGTTGAGCATGAAGCTTTGGAACACATGAAAAGATACTTTGGAAGTGTTGGGCATAAGACTTAAAGCCCTCCATGTTTTTGTTGTGCATAAGCTCTGGAACATCGGATCCTTGGCCATTGTATCCCTAGGTGTATTATATAAGTACATCCTAGCACTAGTGTTGAGAGAGTAGCTTTGGAATTGCACTAATTTTGTAACTCCCTCTTTTTAGCTTTGATTATGGGCTCTCGTACTTGAGAAAATATTGATCTCATCTGACTTATTTGTAAGTGATTAAATAAAATTTTGAATTTTTGTATTCTCATAAGAACTACTATATTATATGAGGAAATCCAACATGCAAGGATGTTTAAATTTTCCTAACCTAGTAGACCTAACCATCTACCTCATGACCTTAATAGAGAAAGTGTCGTAAGTCTAGGGATCACAATATGTGATACACTAAGACAAATGTTACCCAATAATATATTATTGTATATTTCATACTGAGTATGTATAAAGAGTACACCTAGTAATAATATTAATAATGTAAGAAAGAAAGAAAAAGTTCCATCTATTACTATTATTACTAAGATAAAAATTAAATAGTATAAGACCTATAAAAGTCCAATTAGGAACTAGTTAAAAGTTCATGTGTTATAATATTAAAAGCACTAAATTAAATTAAAAAGGTCAAATCAAGAAATGAATTGATTATTGATTTAACTTCCCCTTTGACTCAAAAGTCCATGTATAAAGTCCCAAGCGCAAGAGAGGCTTGGGGATCTATTGGAGAACATTTCCCTAAGAGGAAGAAGGAGGAATTATCTACACGTGATATACAAACTAGGGAAACCTCACATGAGGACCTCTAAGCTACTTGCATATTGGAACTAGCTAGGGGGGATCCAGATTAAAACCTGGAATGGTTACAGGTCATGGTTGGGTGGAACGTGTTAGTTCCCAAGTGATTTATTCATCTAAACAATAGTCAGACCTTCATATGAATTGTTAATGCTTGGTAATTGAGTGTGCAGGTTTTAGAAATTAGAAGAGCTTCAATTTATAGGTATGAGGTTCTAAACTACCTATTTCAATTCCTAGAATAAGTATTGGATAAATTATGCAAGGGTTTATATTAAATGTTCTAACCCTATGTATTATTGTTTTTCCTTGTCAAAATTATTATAGGGTCTACGTATTAAATTATAGACCTTAGGCTGTAAATTTAATTCCTCTTTCAAGATTTATCAAGGGTTTTTTTGCTTCTCCATATTACTTTTGTATGCTCTTTTACACCTTAAACTCTATTCTTTTAAAACTTAGGTTTTATTTCTAAAAACAGGGCTTGTATGTTTTATTTGTGTAAAAACTCTATTGGAAGATTTCATATTGCAAGTAGAGCCTTGGTTAATCTAAAGACTAGTTGAGTTCCAGGTTTAAAGAAAACTAATTGTAGATTTTAATAAACTCATATATAATAAATAGAAAAAATATAATTTAATAATTACTTTATATATATATATATTATATCAAGTATAAAAGAGGAGTATATTTCTAAACTACCAACCCTATAAATACATCTAAGAATAACCATAATATTTAAATACTAAAGCTAAGATAAAAACCAGCAAAGACCTATGAGGGTCTGAACAAATAAACTTATATTAATAAGCACGAAAAACATTATCTTTCTTTTTAAAACAAATATTATTATAAATTGACTAACAATCCATGTATCGAGACCATATATATGGTCAACGATTTAATACGATTATATTAGCTACATCCACAAAGTATAAGCATTAATGCTAATATCAACATTATGAAGCCTTTGCATAAATAATAAATCAAACCCTCTCATATTAAATCCACATAACAAAAATCACATGGCATAAAGTAAAATGTCCAAACATAAAACTACTTACAACAACCAATTAAAACCAACCATAATATTATCACAGGATTAATTTACAAACTATATAATTGCACAGAGGTCGCAGTATTGACCCATGTGGGCATTCAAGACCAAATAGGAGCCCATATAAATATAACTCTCATGACAGTAATTGATGTAGAAGGAAATCCTGTAAATTCCTTAACATTCCACAAAGCCATGTTATACAAATCTTATACGTAGCTTGTATTTAATATACCAAAATTCATTACACAGATGTAGTAAGACCTTTAGATTTTTACGGATGCTATAATCCATGGCCTTGGCCCCATACATAACCAATAGTCAACTAAAATAACTATGCAATACTTAAAACCCTGTCAAAGAAATAAACTACAACAACAATTTCCAACACAGGGTTTATACCCACAGTCGGCATTACATTCCATTTAAGCATGATAAAAATAACTACAAGTCTGAACCTAATTCACTATCAGAGCTTCAACGATGACTACCAATTCCATTCTCGGCATGGTCCATAGCCATAACATTGTACACTAGTAACCCACAAAATCAATGCATACTTGAATTCCAAATTCCCACAGTTAACAAGGTTACAACCATAGAAACCAAACAAAACTTATACTTCATCAAACCCATTCGTTTTAATACATGAAAGAGTATTTTACACATTCGTGCTTACAGACTTGCATCATTGCAAGAAATGGTGCTTCCCATGGCTAGTTGCATAAACAAAATATTAAATAAAATACAGAGAGCATGTCATGGAAGTACCCAAGTGTAATATCCCAAATTTTTGACCTAACACTTATAGACATGAGCCTATTGATTATGATGTTATCTTGATGTTTTTATATACTAGGTCGAAGACCCCACTGCGTATGAACATGATAATTTGTTTTATATATTGGGCATAACCTAATTGTTGATGATATATATATGCTTATTTATGTTGAGCGAGGAGCTTTGAAGCACATGAGTAATTGATGTTAGTGTTGAGGAAGAAGCTCTAAAGCACATGAGTATTATATTTGTGTTGAGAATGAATCTCTTGAACACATGAAAAGATAAATTAGAAGTGTTGGGCATAAGAATTGGAGCCCTCCATGTTGATGTTGAGCATAAGCTATGGAAGATCAGATCTTTGGCCATTGTATCTATAGGTGTATCGTACAAGTACATCCTAGCATTAGTGTTGAGCGAAGAGCTCTTGAATTGCACTAAGTTTTTAACTCCATCTTTTTAGCATTGAGTATGGGATCTGGTAAGCGCTATGAGTTACTAGAAATAATTAATGATTCCTCAATGAAAACAACTCAAGAAAAATATTAATCTCATCATACTTATTTATAAGTGATTAAATGAAATTTCAAATTTCTGTATTCTCATCAAGTACTAAAGAACTACCATGTAATATGAGGGAATCAAACATGCAAGGATGTTTAGAATCACCTATCCTAGTATACCTAACCATCTACCTGATGACCTTAACGAAGAAAGTGTCGTAAGTCTAGGTATCACAATATGTGATACCCTAAGACAAATGTTAACAAATAATATATTATTATATATTTTATACAGAGTATGTATAAAGAGTACACCTGGTAATAATATTAATAACATGAGAAAGAAGAAAAAGTTCCATTTATTACTATTATTACTAAGATAAAAATTAAATAGTATAATGCCTATAAAATTCCAATTAAGAACTAGCTAAAAGTTTCTATGTTAAAATATTAAAAGTATTAAATTAGATAAAAAGGGGTAAATGAAGACTCATGAACTAAATCTTGATTTAATTGCCCCTTTGATTGAAACGCATGTCTATAAAGTACCAAGTCAAAGAGAAAATTCGAGATCACATCATATATTTTTGGAATTATTCTTCCTGCTAATTCTCAAGAAAGAGTTCTTGGAGAACATTTCCCTAATTGGAAGAAGGAGAATTGATCCATACCAGATATACAAACTAGGGCATCCTCACCTTAGGAGATCTAAGCTACTTGCATGTTGGAACCAACTCAGAGGGATCGAGATTGAAACCAAGAATGATCCTGTGTCATGGTTGGGTGGAACGTGGTAGTTCCCAAATGAGTGAGTCATCTAATACAGAGGTCAGATCTACCTATGAATTGTTAATGCTCGTTAATTGAGTGTGCAGGTTTCATCCATTAAAGGAACTTTAATTTTCAGGTATGAGGTTTTCAACAGCCTATTTTATTTTCTAGATTATGTGTTGTCTAGATTGTGAAAGGTTTTATATTATATGTTCTAACCCTAGATGCTTTTGTTTTCCCTGTCAAAAATTATTTTAAGGGTTTACATTTTCAATTATAAACCCTAGACTGTAATTTAATTCCTATGCTAGATTTATACAAGGTTTTGTTCTTTTAGCTTATCTCTGTAATTTAATTTATGTTTAAATATTTATCGAGGGTTTTGCACTTTTAAGTTTTACTTCTGTCTTATATTTGTTGCTTAAACTGTGTTTTCCTACAAACTTGGTACTATTTTTAGATTAATTACATAATGTACCATTGGCCTATTTTGTCAGNCCTTCAAGGTTTGTATAAATAAGCTTATGCCAATAACCAAATCATTCCCATAAAAACAAATATTATGATAATCAATTAATAGACCAAGTATCAAGACCATCCATTGGTCCATGATCTATTTCTTTTCCTAATCAAAATATATACCAAAGCATGCACAATTATGCTTATAATCATCATCTTAAACTATTGCATAAATAATAAACCAATCCATCTAAACTTTACAATATGCATAGTAAAAATCGTATGCCATAAATTTCAAAGCCCAACATAATAAAACCACTATATATACATACATACATACATACATACATACATACATACATACATACATACATACATACATACATACATATATATATATATATATATATATATATATATTTTAACGGAAACTATAAAACGTTTGATATTAAACGGGCTGTGCACAACAATACATTACAAAAAAAACGGATGCTGAGAGTTCTTGCTGTTGAAAAAAGGAGAAAAAAAATAGGTCCAAATGGATGACCATAAAACTCCACACAGAGTTTTTACATAGCTTCTAAGGACTGAGGTAGTATATACCCTAATAAACTGCTGACTAAGGAAGAGACAAAAAAACATAAGCTATTAAAACCATTAAAAATTGCTTGGGTGCTTCATGGGTTGAACAACCGACTCCTCCTCCATAGGGTGAGCTGCTGATGCAGGATTTTTGTGAGCATGACTACCTTGGTTGATGCTTACTAAATGCTAGAGGTCTTCTTGAATTCTGTCCACCTTGCCCATGATTTCCTTGAGGTTACTCTATGTATCATCAATCCTGGAGTCATGATTACTTATTTGGTAAGAGGTGTAACTGACCACCTCCCCCATATTCTTTACCTCTTTGGAAATTTCCTTGTTGTCCATAATGCCAATAGCCATCATTTCATACAAACGGCTGAGATTTTTCTTAATTTCTGCAAGCCAAACGTTTTCATTTTCTTGGTCCATTCCGCCTTGTCCGGGATTGTGAATGGCAAGAGCTAGTCTGGAGAAATTACTATGGAGATCCCGAACTGTACCTTCAATATATTGAGCCTGTTTGGCACCAGAAAAACCACAAAGAACCGATTTGAGAGTGCTAAATTCCTGCAGGAGAGAATCATGCTCTTTCTTTCTTTGACAGGAGAGAGTTCCAACCGCTCCTTCCTTCCACCATGAGCAATTACATCCAAGAATCGAGTTGCTGCCTACTATGAAAGACTGATCATCAATGGAAAGACTGAGCCCATAACTAGAGTTCGAACACCATAGGGGACTGCTGTCTTGAGGAGAGCAGAAGCAGGTAAAGAAAGTGTCGAGAGCCAACCTTTCTTTCAATAAAACCCTGGTAAGAGGTAGAGACTCCCATGGGATCCCCTTCAAAATTTCCTCATCTATGCCTAAGATAATAGCGAGCAGAGTCCTCTCCGGAGAAAACACAAAGAGAGCAGAGAGCACACCATTATTGAAAGGTACTTGGGGGTGAGGAAGGCTTCGAGAGGAAGACATAATGAGGAGGTTGAAAGGACCTAGAGAATGCAAGTCATAGAAGCATTTATGCTAAGGGATATGGGCATTGAAAGTGTCAAGGATCGAGGAAAGGCCAGTGAAGAGTGGGAACCACATGGCAGCAGAGAGAGGAGGTGTAGGACGATGCATTAAAATAATAAAGCCTTCACATAAACCCATGAGAGTGGGTTCAATACGGTGAGGACCAAGTCTTGCATCCCACAAATTCATTAAGGAATGAGTTTTGGGTGTGAGTCTAAACCATTTAGACAAAAGTGGCCTTTGGGTAGTGAGGCCCCCACATTAGCCAAGGCATGAACTACAGCATTGTTTGTGCAAAGGATATGGTAGAATTCATAGTGCTTAGATAGGAGAGGAATGATTTTATCATACAGACATCGACACTTTATAGAGTCGGTGGTGTATCCATTGAGCATTTTATATATGATGTGTCCTGAATCTCCAAATATATCTATCCTGAAGAGATCAATGTTAGCTAGAATTTTCATTCCCTGATGGAGAGCCAATCACTAAGCCTCATTGTTGGTCCTATAGCACAAACCCCAATCAAAGGTTTGTTCAATTCGTCCTCCAGGATCTAGAAGGATCCCCCCCGTGCCTGCCACCCCCTAATAAAACCACAATATTATTACATATAGAATAATCACATAAAACCACGTAATTATACAAGAGATTGCAAGATCGAATCGTGTGGGCACTTAAGCCTTAAATCAGAACCCATACAAATAATAAAAACTCATTACAGTAAACAACCAAGGAACAATTCATGTAGGGTCTTTAAACTTTATAACAAATTCATGCTTTACTATTTACACACAGGTTGTAAATCAAATGTAAATTCTTACACAGAGGTCGTAACACCCTTTATAAATTATATACGATATAATCCATGGCCTCAACTCCATACTTAAACAACCAGTCAACCAAAACAATCATTCAAATGGTTAAAACCCTGTCAACAAATTAACCTACAACCACGATTTCCAACACAGAGTTTACACCCATGATCTTCATTATTTTTAAATAAACATTAAAAATGAACAGTAAGTATGCACCCATATATGCTATCATAGATACAATGGTGAGTGTCGAAGCCATTCACCCCATGGCCCCAAAATCCATCAACGTTAATTGTTAGTCACTTTTCTAAACAAGACAACCAAATGAAGGTAAATTCCACATAAACCACAAGAATAATAACCATGGAATGAAATGCAACAATATAATGACATCAACGCAGCATAAATTTATACACATAGTCTCAATAAATCCATTATCAAGTTTACACAGTCGCTACCATTGATCCATTGCACCATTGTAAGCAATGGTGCTATCCATTTACACATAACTTAAACCATAAAAGTATTTATACACAATAATTGCTTACAACATTGCACCATTGCAAGCAATGGTGCTTCCCATGACCAAAATCATAAACCAAAATACTAATTATAAAATAAACACAGAGCTTGTCAAAGTTACCAAGGTTCTCTTCACTGCTAAAACCACCATTTTAAATACATTTCAATACATTAGAAACTCAGGCCTGAAGGCCATCAAAACCCCACAACAAACCCCAAGTTTGTCACTACACAAAATGCATAGTTCTTCCAGACACAGTAAAACCCCAAATCAAACGCATCTATTAGAACCAAACTCATTCAAACCCCAACCAATGACAAGTTAAACTCAGTCTTATCCTTGAAGCCAAGAGGTGACAAGTAATGACTTGTTAACAGGCTTATCAGAAAGGAATGACTTTACCCACGGCTGGAAGTTGAAGCTACGAACCATGCCTCTCCTCGCCATCCCTGTAACCTGCAACCACATAACAATAACATTAATGAGAATTATGAATCGTTGAACAAGCTAAGAAAAACAACAATGCTGTGAAACCCAAATGTTACCATACCTATCATTATCATGGAGGTCACATTCTCCATACTGTAGAGGAGGAAACAGTAAGTAGCTAAGCTGCAAATGACCAGACCCATCGTCGAGCCAAGCCCTAAGTTGGGTTACCACACTTTCTAATGCACATTAAAGGCTCCAACCTATTGTCCATTAATGACCTCCAAACCCACTTCTATATAGTTCATGAGTGATTTAATATCACATGTCTCCATTCCATGTGATGGAATAAACCCACGATGTAAGGTTTAAACTTAGGCTTTAAGCCCTAATTCCATGGCATATGCAATATGACATGGAGCATTACCACCAAGGTTTCTGGTAAGTATATTCTATCCTTTCAGTAATAATAAAAATCAACCTTATATGAAGTATACACTAGCGAATAATAAAGTTGTAATTATTTACAACATAGTAAATAATTATCACATAAAAAATAACTCGTTAATGCATAAATGAATAAGACTATAGTGTCCATGTCACTAGCATACGGTCTGTAATACGCAATAATAACAAACACTGTAATAAGGTAGGGATTCAATTTCAAGCACTAGCAACCAATGAACAGCACCTTCCATTAAGATTTATAAACAAGCTATCTATCTCTAAGTATACCTGCACATAAACATGATAAGAATTCCTTAGTTAGACAGAACTAAAAGCCAGCCTGTTGCAACAAGTATAAACTATTACCTGTCGGGGTCACAAGGGAAAACTAGTCCCGCCAGTCCACCCCTTTGTTTCCAAGAACAAAGTTAAGTTACAAACATGTAAACAACTGCAAGCGCATGCTATAATCAATGAAATACATAATCAAGTATCTAACATACACACGAATACATAACTGTAAGAATAGGATACTAATTAACATTTTGACATCATAAGTAAAACAATAATGATCATAACGGGAAGTAAGGAAGTATGATGGAAGAACAACTTATGACAAAACAATAGTACAAATAGAGTACGACATATTCCGCAAGTTCAATAATGTCCATCATAGGTAGTTTTGACTAGCTTAATAATTTTTTTTATTTTCAATTTTTGGGGACATTACAGTAGGCCTCTTCTATACACATAGTGACTAATAAAATCATCTACATCTAATTAATACAAGCCCAAAGGAAAAATAAAATCCCCAACTATTAAACCGCAAATTCCTATAGCATGTAAACACAAAACTTCTCTAAGTTATAGTCAAAACCCCAAAACCCAAAATGCATCCTAAAATACTAGACTCAAGAAATCCAACCCATGATGAGTGACCTCTAGTCACAACCATGATACCATATGAGGGAACCATTAAATACTTGCATAGTGGGCTTTCCAAAGGAGGAAGGCATTTCCTTGGTTTTTCCCATGAGCTTTGACTCACTCCTTTACTCGCTCCTCTGCAACCTAGCAATAGAACAGAGCCAAGTCATGAAAATTATACATAATATCCGCATTGAAGTCAACAAATGATACAAACAAAAAATGGAAACCATCTTACCTGTTTGTCAATATCACAACATCGCCTTCCCTCACGCAGAGTAGGAGCAAAGAGCAAGTCACAAAGAGGAAAAATTCCAAACAAACACTTAGGCCAAGCCCTAAGCTTGCCTACCACATCTCTTCAGGAACATTGAAAGTGCCACCCTGGCCACCATTAATGTGCACCATCCCCATAGTCATATAGTTTATGAACTATATCGTAAATCTTGTCACCCAAACCAACATAAGGTTTAAACCCTTGTATGCATCGAATACTATAGGCTATAAGCCTTAGGACCATGCACATTGAATTCTTAGTCCTTAACACCTAAGACCATGGCATATGAAATATGCCATGGTATATATATGTCAAGCCAAGATTTTTAACAAAGAGTTATAAACTTGATAAACATATAATAAAAATATATGTTGGTCGTTTTATTAAAATAAACATATAATAAAAATATGCTATGACATGAACAATTCTTAATAAATTACACCCGGAATATTCAGTGTCATGTAAATAACAAGTTTGTGTCATACAAATAATAGGTGCAATAGTGACCTCATCACTAGCCCAAAGTCTAAAAATAACATCCAACGAATGTCCCTAGGACAAAGCTGCAAAAGTGAGTTCTAGAGATCCATGGGGACTTCACTTAGTGAACCTCTCACATAGCACGTACGATCATGAGATATTAAATAATACCCTTAATTTCCATAGATATTGAACCAAAATCTTTTTGTTGAAACCCCCTCCCAATACTTAAAACTTCCTACCCACCCCTTTTTATACCTCAATCCTTTTAAACCACCCTACCCACCCCCACCTTAAACCCCTCTTCTCCCCCAATACCTGCAATATATTGGTTCAATTTTTGATAAATTTAAAACCCACAATATGAACTAATGTGATAGGATATTGGTCAACAAGTGAAGACCCCATGTACAAGTCAAACGTTTAGCACTCCTTGACAAGTTTTCTATCACTAAGTATACCTACACGTAAACGGGACAAGAGTGCATCAGTTCGACAGAACTAAGTAAAACCGTTGCATCAAGAAGAAATTGTTACCTCTCAAGTAGTTACATGGAAGAACTAGTCCCGCCACTCCACCTCTTTATCCAAACCAAGTTAAGTCAGAATCATGTTTACAACATTAAAAACATGTCAAAATTAGTGAAGTACATAATCAAACTATCTAGCATACATAGTATGGTGTAACCATAACAATATCATATTAATTAACATTACAACATCATAATTAAACACATTAATAATCACATCAAAAATTAAGGAAGCAATACGTAAGAACAACTTATGATGAAAGAAGCAGTATAAATAGAGTACGACACATTCCGGGAGTTCAATAATGTCCAACATAGGTAGTTTTACTAGCATACTATTTTTTTATTTTTATTTTCAATTTTTGGGGACATTACAACTGAGTTTTCTATGGGTTATTCTTTCCTTGAATTCCTCGAGGGAAACACTTTCTCGGATTTCTCACCTGAAGAATGCTCATAGTCATCTATACTTGCAACATTCACCTAGAGATGCTTTCATTCTCTTTGTAAGTTCTATCCATGTGTAATGGTTGGTATTTTTTTTATGTTAGGGGAATCAACAAATCTACACTGGATTGGTACCACTATATTTCTAGATACCCCACACACGTGAAAAGCATGAGACTCGGGTAAAGCATGTTGCGATTTAAAATCCCGAACTCTAATTTACAACATGTGAGTTCATATCCTTTGACTTCATGTTGGATAACTAATAATGAGCCTAGGTCATTAGTGTTTTTTGTTGATCTGTCACTGTAGGCTACTTTGCCTATAATTACCTCTTCAAAAAGCATTACAAATATTTCCTTTGGTTTCTTTCCATGAAATTATTGGCATCACTGATTATTTGATAAATGAACTATCACTTCTTTCTAATATACTCTTTCCTTGGTGAATGTGCTTCTAAATGTAGGGTTCTTGAACTATTGTTGTATCATTCGTACAACTCATTTGGCTGTGGATAACAATTTAAATTATGTTTCCTCTACTTCCAACCACATAACAATATTGCACAAAATTGGCTTGTGTACATTTATTCTCATTACACTAGTAAAGTAAACCTATATCTTTTAAAATTCTATGATTCTACAATTTGGATAGGAATGGGATGATTTTTTAAGCACTATTTTTATCAAATCTCATTGGAATTTTGAAAAATCTAGGTTACAGTTGTTAAGCATAGTATTTTGGATGTTACTAGGGATTTTGAGGATGTTGAATCCATTTTTTTTATCAAAATTATGATTACAACATAGTTGCATTATGATTTTGAAAAATAAAAAGCTCTCAATTCCAAGAAAAATGACCATCCGATACAAATCTCAGAAATTCTAAACATCTCCATTTATAACCATCACTCCATCACAAAGTTCCAATGTGTGCGAAAATATAATAGAAGTAAATAGAAAATAATAGAACTAACCATGTGTGTGTGCAAGCTGATGAGGGTCTCTTTTGACGTGTTAAATGCAATCGAAAACTCAAAAAGCAGGCATCCATCAAATTACATGGATATTTTGAGACACTTACACAATGAATCTTGCAATGAGTAAAAAACAAAAATTGTAAGAAATTAAATAAGGTTTCCAAATATATAATTTTTTTCTATTGAAAAGGTTCTTAACGATCTATTTAGTTAGATATTTTTAGAAAGCACTTTTTATTTTTGGGACAAATGATAAGGTATATGCTTTGTGGGTGCAACCCTTGAGCGAATAAATCATGGAATAAACTTGCAAAAACTGGTAGACATATAGAGAAAATATAGTACTAGTGCATGACTATTTTTCCAATAGTAAGAATAATATGTTTAATTTTTTTTTAATTATGCAAGTGATCAAACCTTGAAAATATTATGTCAATTGTGGGTGCAACATTTGAATGTCTTAATGCAATTATTTGGAAATGGGTTTTTTATAGCATGGAGAGGTCGATGTTCTTTAGTGCACCATATAATTTGTTTTCAAAATAGTTGAGAAACGAAAGAGATATGGATGAAACACTAACAGTGTGTTTATTGAGTTGAGGAGTGATGAAAGAAGATAAATAAGAAAAAAAACAGAAAAAATCATATATTCTTGTTAAAAATTACATATTTGGAATCTGCAGGAAAATACCATATATGTTTCTAAAATTTCATAAAAAATGTAGGTGTGCAACATATTGTAACCAATGAATAAGCACGAGCATATTGAAAATTTGGATATAAAGCCCAATTAGCCATGGTTTGTCATACTCCAAGGCATAGGCCTGTTGAATCCAAAGCAAAGTCCGAAGCAGACACATAGGCATAAGAATTCAATGTCATCATGGGTGGAGGCTCGGCCTTATCATTTGGAGGGAATACATTTTTTCATTTAAATAAAGCATGCGCTCGTTATATTAAATAAATATGAGTGCGTTTTTTATTGAATAATAATGTGTGCACATTGTATTGAAGCATAACATAAGTGCATTTTTATTGAAGAACAACTGATGCGTGTTTTATTGAACCACAGTGCACACACATTTTAAATAAATGAAAATTTTGAGGTCATCTGGTTATCACTCCATATTTTAGAAACAAAGTATTCCTATTAAGTTTGTGTTGAAGTTTGCAGGGTGATAGAGCTATTACAAGCTACACTTCTGCAGGTAAGAGGTTTACCCTATATCATCTTTTATTTATGCTTTTAAATATGTTTAGAAGATGAGATTACAGTTATCAAGATTTGTATTTAAAGTTGTAAATCATCCTTTATCAACTTGAATAAATTTTTTAAAATGTTTTACGGTTTAGGATAGAGTCTAATATTTATCTGCTATAGGGATTTTGGAAATCTATTTCCAAATCTTTTAAAAATGTCTTAGTGTTTAGAATAGAATCTAGGATTTAGCCCTTAAAAATAATATGACAAACCATTTCCAAAACATCATGAACAGGGTTGTATTCACACAGAGCCCTCACACATAGATATCATAGATATTAGAACATAATAACCACTCAAAATCAATAAATTATTTAACCATTTAAAATAGGACAGAGTCTCTTCCAGGAGAAGATCACTCCAGCAGAGAAAGCTCATGCTAGAGATCTGTATATTAAGTCTAGATTATACACTTAACACTTGTACAAAAAATCACACAATGTTATAAAATTAGATAAAAAACAAAATGCTTACATGCCAACTTTCGACATAAATAAGAACTGTAGGTCTTTTCATGATAGGTCAAAACCCTTGGAGTGCCAAATCTACTCCATTAAACGTTTCAAGAACTACGAGTTTAACTCCATCAACTATGCATAGCGTTGGATGGAAGATTGTTTAAAGTTTTAAAATAATTAAATAAAAATACATAACCATTTCAGACAATTTAATGAGGGTATCACGATATCAAACCAACCATCGAATTCTGTAATAAATTCCAGCATTGGCCATGCTTCAAGCATTGCTAATACAATGATTTAACACAACATTAACAATTAAATAAGAGAACAAACTAAGGGCTTTACATGTGCTTATGTATAGAAGAGAAACAAACCAAATGTCTTCTACTCCAACAAAAATTACTAACAAATTTACCCACCATACCATTGCTTGAAATGGCACTGCTAACACAGAGTGTCCCCACCCTCAAATAAATTTCATTGCTCATCATTAAGAACACTTTTCCCATATATTCTTCTAAATGAATAGAGAAATAATTTCAAAGCACCAATCATTTCACGCTAACAACATTTAGATATGGGAATGTACATAATACATTCAAAAATTTAAAATGCAGAGATTAAAACCCATGATTTATATCCTCATTCATCTAACTAAACAACATTAAAAAAATATGGAGCACATAAAACACAACGATTATACAACTTTGTAATTCCAGAATAGGTTTAGCTAGGTTCGGTAGTATTCACCCACAGTCGAAATTAAATTATAGTTTCATCAAACGCCTAAATAGGCTCATAAACATTAAACCCCTCAAAATTTATGAGCCCCATTTTTCATAAACACTAAACCATACACAATTTCCACTACATCGTTCCATTTCGTAAGCCATGAAAACCACAAAAAACGTGTCCCCAAATTCCTCTTTCGAAACTCAGAACAACTAACTAGAGGGAAAGGAACATGAACTTGGCCTTACCAAGTTCGCGTGAGGGTCTTCCTTTTTCCCTTATTGCAACCCTATTTAAAACGTTGCATTATCCACGAAACTAGTCTAGATATCACAGCATGCTTCAAATAAAATAAAAAAGAAAATAGAGTTAAAGAAATCCACATGGATGAGGCTTATACCTGAGCAACGATGGCGTATCTATAAATCCACAATCCACATTTCTTCCAATGAAAACACAACTAGTGAGCTCATTTCCCTCACATTTGGAATGTAAAAGAATGTTTCAAAATTTAGGGTAAACAAACTTATGCCTGAGACATCGTGGAAGGTGACCATGAGGCCTTCACATGGCCTTCATTAAAACTTCAACCACCTCCACTAATACTTTGATCTAATACCCACTTCCTATAGTGAATAGTTAGATTTCTCCTTAGTGCAAGTAGGTTTTCCTCTAGGAATACATCTCCTTAGTTTCAAAGGTTAGAACTTAAGTTTGGTCGTAGTACCTGGAAGCAAAGAATTTTTCATGTATTAGTTCATAACAAACTAAGTAAGCCCAGGTTCACAAGAAACCTTCATACCTTTTTTGATGAGTCATTTTTAAATACAACAACCATTTTTCCCTTTAGAATCATAGGTAAGTTAGCCATGACTTGTTAGCTTAAACATGACTAGGTTACGTGTTAAACATCCATCATAAACAAATAGGAAGTAAGAAAACTCTGAATTGCACCAGAAACATCATTAAAAAAAGAAACAACATAAATATACAAGAAATGTCATTAAACAAATAAATGACATAAACATCACCGAAAAAAAATAGAACACCATGTCTATGAGAGAAATCCAAAACATGAATACAAGTACTTTTCCTAATAAGTTTACACAATGCTGAAGTTAATTTTACATGAAACTTAGATCCTAAAATTTTTATCGACCATACAATTTTTTTATTTATTTATGGATTTAAGGGACATTCCATTGTGTTTTTCTTTGTAATGTAATTTAGCTTTTTATCTTGTAATGTGATGTGAAAAGAATAAAAATACTCATTAGTTTTAATTTTCCCAATGGCCGCAATGTGTTGTAACTCTTCTCTGATGTCATTTATAACAACCCAAAATATTCAATCCTATTTTTTTAATCATCATGTTTGTTTAATATGCTATCATACCCGTCACATAGAGTGTTATTCTAATATGGTCCAAGATAAGGAGATTGAAATTGACGTTAATATATCGGTACCATCTGAAGAAATGTATACTAAACATAGAAAATTTTGTCAATGAATAGATCAATTAGCATATGTCCAACAGTGCCATGTCTTCCATGTGTCACATGTTGGAATACAAGTACGGAATTCAAGTACATGTCCAATGTGAATGCAATGTCTAAGAGAGAGATCTAATCATAGATTCTTAGCACTTGAGTGATGCAGGACTCATTAATGGTGCTCTTGTAGTTGTACAACAAATTGGCACTAGCAACAACACTATGGTCTATTGAATCTAAATCTGTTTGAAATTCAATTTCCCATAATAATGTCGAACATTAAATAGCAATAGCATACACTATGGACCATTAAATCTCATCGTGTTTGAGATCCATTAGTCTATAATGTTGCAATAGTCTACAATGCTACAATGTGGAGAGGTTATATAATTTTCACTTCTTTAGCTAGCATCAGAAGCCAAATGTAGGGTCTCATCACAATAATTTAGTCCAAATGTTATGTTGTGATGTTAACATATTTATCTATTTCATTGGCCAAATATGGTAAACGTCAATTTTCATTAAAAGTGTCAAAAAAAATCACAAAAGAAAAAGTATGCAATTTGTTATAAGTATTTTATTCATCAATATGATAAATGTCGAGTTGTATAAAGAGTTTCTCGTAAAGAAGCAAATGTGTAATTGTAGTCATTTTAACTATTTCCTTAGGAAAACTATGATAAATGTAAAATTACATAATGTATAAAAGTGTCATTATTGTGCATCATTGATAAAATGTGTTAAATGTAGAGCTGCAAAAATTGTATTAGAAAGAAATAAATGTGTAATGAGTTTTTGTTCTTTATATTTTTGTTAAAAATATAATTTGTTGGGTTAATTTTTTTGTAAATACGTTTTCAGTTACAAATAAGAATAGATATGTATTTTGGTATATGAAAGGTCATACGTGGCATCCCCTTTGGTATAAAATATTTATATGTTTTCAAAAATAATCAATGTGGTAGGTATTCATGCCTATCTAAACTTGGTTCTTGCGATTTTTATCTTCTCACTTTTGGTATGTCAGCCCTACATTCTTCCAAGATGGACATGATGTGTATCATTGTTGGCCTTGAAAAAAGACAAATGTTAAACTAGAGAAACTGGTAAAGCACTAGAATCTTGTTAGTTTATTCTTGCACAATGTAATACTAGACTAAATTAAGTTACATTCAACTAGACTAAATTAAGTTACATTCAACACTTTAGGGAACTCACACGATATTGATGGACCTTTTACATGAAATTGTAGTTTTTAATAAGCCACAATTGATTTGAGAAAACAAAACATGTTCACATTCCTTAGCACTAGTTTTGGAGTGGCCTGAGTCATATGGGTCAATTAACATGTGCACACAATTTGTAGTTACAAAACTCATGCACAATTTTTAGTTACAAAACCGAGGAGTGTTTTGTAGTTACAAAATACTTGCACAATCTCCAATTACAAATAGTGTACGATATTTGTTGAATATGTTATAAAAAAAAATGAGACCTTGCTCCCTCATTATCGCTTTCTCTCTCCTCCTTTTCCCTCTATATCCCTCCCTCCCTCCTCGCATTTCCACCACTATATTCGTCTCTCTCTCTCTCTCTCTCTCTCTCTCTCTCTCTCTCTCTTCGGATCATTAAATTCATGTCGCATTGAAATGACCTAAAAAACACACTAGAATCCAAAACGAGACCTCTCTTTGCTCAAATAGGTCATTTATTAATTGATCTCGCACTATTGTGAGAGTACCTAGAAACAACATCCTCTAATTTGTTGGCAATCAAATTTGTATACTTGCACTTCATGTTTCTTTTCCATACCTTGGATCTAACACCTTTGTTGCTTGTGAAGCCAACCCATAATTTGAATTGATATGACCACACCAATTCAACTTAACATGTTACTTTCAATGCTGATCAAACTCCAATTTTGTGTCACTGCCCACGACTCGAACCCGCCTAGATCCAAATCCTAGGCTCTGTCAAGCACCAAGATGGATCAAATCTCCCAAGATGCAAACCTCTTCTCGAATATCTCTTTGTGTGCAATACCTGAAAAGAAGTTTGCACCTCGAAATATTTGATCCCTCTAGGCTTTTGATAAAACCTAATATTTCAATCTAGACTTGATATTTCTTAATACATACTTATCATAGTATAATAATGGCTTGGTCTCTCACACACAATTTATAATAATACATGAATTAGAATTATATTCAACTATAAAACATGAATATGTTTATATTAAACATGTGAGAAACCAAACAATAATATATACATATATTATATTTTAAATCCAAGCACATGAACTCATGATAACTTAACACTTGTATGTACGAATAAATATTACGCTCATATTGTTTCAATGGTAAGGTCGTGATGATAATCATTCCTAACAATCGAGACATGCACTTTACAAATTTTACAAACGTACTATAGGGTGGTGGGTTCACCATACCCTGCCGTGCGACCAACTTGATGCGTTTAGTATGAAAGTAAAATAGTACTTCCACGCTATTTGTAAGGTGGGGGGTTGCATTGTCCTTAATCTCCACATGGCCTACATGCCCTTTTTGGATTTAAAATTATAGTGCAAGCTATCGATTACCCTTTTTTGAGGTAGTATTCAAGACTTTTGAAGTTTATATTTACTTTTGAAAAAATAATGGAGAGGCTCCACCTCCTCCAAGCAGCCATGGAGCTCGACTCCCATACCACTAATTTTAATCTCTAAGCTCAGGATATTAAGACCGACTCCTTTTTATTATCAACTATTATGTGTTGGCTTCTATAGAAAACATCCTTTTAGTTACAATGTAAGTGAAAGGTTTCTATTTAAAATTCAACTATTTTTTATCTTTAGTATAATAAGTTTTGAGTGTCATGCTTTTTTTTTTAACAATTGGATTAGTGTGATATTGATTTGTGAATACTAATGAATCCGGGTTAAATAGTTAACTCACTAGATTCATCATTTGATTCCATAATTGAAAGCATGGAATCTGAAAATGAAAACAACTAAGTCTCTTAAGTAATAAAATATGTGTTTTAATTAGCTAATTTTGTAGAATTGAAATAAAAGATAATTTTGATTAAAATAAAAGGTAACTAATGTCTCACTTATGTTCTACCCAGAAATCAAATTATGAAAATGATATGATATGACATTTATTTAAGATTTGATATGTAAAAGAGTTGTATGTCATAAATTTAAAAATTGAGATGTAAGATAGTTGTATGTCATAAATTTAAGAATTGTAATGTCCGAGAGTTATATACCATAGATTGTGGATTGTGAATTAAATTACACACTAGTTTAATTAGGATAAATTATTCATTGAAATATTTTTATTTGTTTATAAATATTGATCATTTAATTTTCATTGTAATCTATATATTAAAAATTACATTAAAATCATTTACAATGATATTTCCACATTGTCAATACAATTTCTTAATTAGAAATAGTCATATAATTAAAAAATATTAAAATCATAAAATATATTTCTTTATCAAATAAATTTGTTGATATTATAATACTTACTTTAAAATGACTCCTCATTTAAATTGTATTGATCTAAGACTCTAAAAACATATATAATACATTGTTACATATT
The DNA here is from genome assembly GCA_001517045.1 of Pseudotsuga menziesii. Lineage (NCBI taxonomy): Eukaryota > Viridiplantae > Streptophyta > Pinopsida > Pinales > Pinaceae > Pseudotsuga > Pseudotsuga menziesii. Next base: position 79,432 of record LPNX010816934.1, on the reverse strand, counting down.
ATGAGCATATTTTTTATTTACTCAAAATTTGACAAACATTTAGATTTTAAGTTAGACTTATTTTATTAATATATTGTTTAAGCTTACATTTTATTTGATTTACTGAATATTTTTTAAATATTTTTAATCATAAATATGTTTTATTAAAATTATATTAATTCAAAATGATATATAGACTAAGTTTTATTTTGTATATATTTTTTTCGATTTTGTATAAGTTTTATTAAAAGTTATTATTACATGAAAATGTTATATTCCTAATAAGTTATGTCAATCAATCAATTATATAATCTTAAATTCTAAATCATAATTAATTGAACACAATATTTCTCTAAAACATGGATTACACATTAGTGTTTATACAAATTCATTTTTAATGTATAATAGCAAAATCCATATTAATGGGTGGCAATAAGTCTCTATTTATTGCACTTTATGGTTTCTGTTTTCCATGAATACATTTAAAAATGAAATTTATTTATTAAATACTTTTGATATTAAATTGAAATTTTAATAATTTTTTTGCATTTAAAAAATGCAATTTCTTTATCTTAAAAATATTTATTATTATATCTTAAAATTGCTGTTGATAAACATTAATAATATGATCATGATTATTCAAATAATAGCTATTGTATTTAAAATATATTTTTCAATATTATACTACAAAATCAATATAAAATATTCAAGAGAAAAAATGGAATTTAATGACAAACAAACATTCATTATTAACAAATGAAAAAAATACTTTGAATTTATAATTACTAATAATAAATAAACACAAACCCATATTCATATATTATCTTTCTTTTTTTAACTTATTTTTATATATGTTAACATTAATAACAAATAAATTTAAATTTTTTATTTTTTTGAAAATATATATTTTTAATAAATTATATTTATTAATTGATATATTTCTACACGTTATATCTATCAAAAATTATCATTTTTAGGTTATACATAATTGTATTTCTTTATTATTATTAATATTCTATATTATTTTTATTTTAACAATATCTTAGTATTTTAATGCATCAATTAAAAAAAATATTACACCTAAAAGTTTTTTAGTTTATACTTAATAATTGGTATCTTTATCACAAACAATTGATATAATTGCCTTAGTGCTCATGTTTACCGCAATACATTAATATGTTATGAAGGTATGCGCTATTCTAAAATTAACCACCTCATATTGGATCTCTCAAGGCAGTGGTCGTAGAAAAAACTTGAATCACTGACAATATTGGGAGGGAGATAACTTTTATATTTTCCTAATTTTATATTATAATAATTAAATCAATATGTTGAATATAATAATTTTTATAATAATAAAAGTAATTTTTTATATTTTAATGATTTTATATTATAATAATTAAATGAATATTTTAAATAAATAAATTATTAGAAAATTAGAATTTATAATTAATTATATAATAAGATTTTTTTTCCTTATATAATCCTTAACATATTCTTATTTTACAATATGTAAGGTGTTTACAATAAACTTTTAACTTCTTTTTTTTATGGTCTAAAAAGATTTATATTCACTCACAAAACAGTGACCATTAAAGTAAATTATAAAACCCTTACCAATAAATAGTTTTATACCCATAATATTTAAGTGACGAAATTAATCTAGAATATCCTTTTCAATACCTGTCCCTTGTCCGTTAGCATACTTGTGCTTGTGATGTTGTATGCAATAATAAAATAACTTAATTTGGGTTCTACATTTTAAAATCTTCTACCAGGTATGCATGAAGATTTTCCAGTGAGATATGATCATTCGTCCTCACATTCTCGGTGATGACAATGGATTCGATGACAATTGAATCCAGCCTGTGAAAGCTGTCTATAATTATTAATATTGTGAGTAGTCCACGTCAACTGTTTATCGACAGTGCTCTTTGAAAATGCAAAGAGAACAAAGTTGCGGATCGATCCATATTTTTTTAAGTGTGACGGTGCGCTTCCATAATTTTTGTTTTTTGTTGGCTTGGTGCAATTAATCTACATGTCTACTCACATATACCCCATGTCTTCCCAAAGCCGATTAGAGAGACCATAGAGAAACAGATTGTCCGGCCGAATATATAGGCAATCTTACTCGCTTATTGATTTGTTTAATTAAATTGCAAACACACAGCGTATAGAAGACACGACACAGAGTTAATCGGTGAATAGTTTACTCATATCTTGCCAAAAGTTTTTTTTGTTTCACTTACGTTTCAACAATGCTTTGTAAGCAAAAGTTTATGTTTAGAAACACATAAATTCAAGAAGAATAATCTTATTGCACTACGTTGTTTATGGATTATTCTTTCCTTGAATTCCTCCCTGGGAATGCTTTGTCCGATTTCTCCTTAATGCTCATAATCATCTATGCTTGCCACATACACCTAGAGATCGTTTCACTGTCTCTTTGTAGGTTCTGATATCCAGGTTTAACTGTCGATATTTTTTTTTCTAGAAGAATCAATAACTGGAGACTGGAGACGTAGGTGTGTGCCCTACACACCCTACAAACATGGGACACTGATAAAGCCCAATGCTATTTAAAATCTTAACCTTTAATTAACGTATCACTTCTTATCAAGTAAACTGCCAATAAGTTAGCATATAATAATTGGTTATTATTAACTCTGTACAAATATATATCACTTCATATCAAATGAATAATTGGTTATTATTAGATCTGTAAAAAATATTAAGTCCTTCTTTTTGGAAGGTTTGACTACATGTTGGATCAACGAATACTGAGCTTAGGTCGTCAACGTTTCTCGTTGGTCTGCGAGTGCAGGCTACTTTGCATCTAATTACCACTTCAAAACCCATTACAAATATTTCCTTTCGTTTATGGGCATCACGCATTATTTGATAAATGACCCATCACTTCTTTCTAATAGACTCTTTCCTTGGTGAATGTGGTTCTAAATGTAGGGTTCTTGTGCTCTTGTTGTACTGTGCGTAGACCTCATTTGGCTGTTGATACCCAATTTAAATTTTATTTCCTCTACTTCCAATCACACAACAGCATTGCACAAAATTGGCTTGTGTACGTTTATACTCATTACTTACACTTTAGTGAAGTAAACTTATATCTTTTAAAATTTTATAATTTACTGTGTGTAGACCTCATTTGGCTGTGGATACTCAATTTAAATTTGATTTCCTCTACTTCCAGCCACACAACAATATTGCACAAAATTGGCTTGTGTAAGTTTATCCTCATTACTTACACTTTAGTGAAGTAAACTTATATCTTTTAAAATTTTATGATTCTACAATGTGGATTGGAATAGGCTGATTTTTCAAGCATGATTTTGATCAAGTTTTATTGGAATTTTAAAAAATCTAAGTTACATTTGTTAAGTTTGGTATTTTGGATGTTACACGGGATTTTGAGGATGTTGAATCCATTTTTACAATCAAAATTAAGTTGAAAACATAATTGCAGTCTGATTTTGAGAAATAAAAAACCCTCGATTTCAAGAAAAGAAATGACTATCCTATACAAATCTTGGAATTTCTAGACATCTCCATTTATAACCATCACTCCATCACTAAGTTCCAAAGTGTGGGAAAATATAATAGAAGTAAATAGAAAATAATAGAAATAAACATGTATTTTTTCATTTCTGTAACATTCTCAAAACAATATGCTTTTTCCATTTCTTTTGAATTTCCTAGAGAGATAGATCTTTGTTTTTCTCTTAGCTAAATTTAGTACAATGTCCTAGCCAATTACAACAACAACTTTAAATGAGATAGGTGATATTTGAATGAAAAATTTTGTGAGTCTTATATTGCACGGTAAATTGCAATCACATGGGCTTTAACGCAATATAGCATCTGTTATGTTAAGACTAGTAATGTCAAGGGTCACTTGCATTTATGATCAGCAATCTCTAGTAGTGATTTGAGATTGCTGAAGGTCTTCTCACAATAAACTTTGGGCTAGCCTTCCGCCTTTCGTCCTTCTGCCTTCCTTTTGTGAAACTCGGGAATCAGAAAAACAATTTTTTTCCTTAACCTTTTTCCCATTTTCTACCTCCCACCTTCCGCCTCCTGCTTGCCACCATTGCTCAGATCGACGAACCATCGGCTCCATTGGATTCACGACAGTTAGTTAGGTAGGTGTTTGACCATTTATAGTCTATAGTATTTTGTGACCCATGGTGTTTACTCATGGATTTGTTGTTATGTAGTTTTATAAATACTAGTCTATGTAATGTCCCCAAAAATTGAAAAAAAAAATTATTAGGCTAGTTAAACACCACCTATTCTGAACATTGTTGAACTTGCGAAAAGTGTCGTGTAGTCTATCGTACTGCTGATTTGTTGTAAGTTGTTATTACATACTACTTCCTTCATTTATGATTATTCTATGTTTATTGTGTTTAATTATGATGTCGTAATGTTATTACGATGCTATTCTTATGATTACGCACTGTTGTGTATGTTAGTTACTTTCATTAAGTATTTCATTGTTTTTTCACATATGTTTATTACCCTAAGCATGTAACTGACTTATATTGGTTAATGGATAAAAAGGGGTGGAGTAAAGGGACTCATTCTCCCATGTAACTACTTGAGAGGTAATAGTCTCTACTTGACTCGGATGTCTTACTTAGTTCTATTTGAACTAATACATTTTTATTCTGTTACTTACACGTATAATTATCAATGAAAAACTTGTTACGCACGGATGAAAATTTGATCACTAGTACTTGTAGTTGCAGCTAGTGACATTTACAGGTTGTTTATTATTTCTCCTTACATACTTGTGTTACTGACAAGGTCGCTACCATACCTATTATTTGCATGACACAAACTCATTATCTAAGTGACACTTAGTATTCATGGTCTAATTATGTTTGACTATTCATATCCTATCTTATTTGTATTTTTGTTTATTTTATCAAAAACAATAACATATACATATTACATGGTTGGCAGGTTTGTAACGTCATTATTTAAAAAAAATATTGTCTTTATACTTAACAACATACCATGGCATATTTCATATGCAATGGTCTTAGGCTTAAATCCTAAGGAAGTTGATGAGCATAGACCTAAGGCTTATAGCCTATAGTGTATAATCTATGTGATAACTTATGCCTTGTATTAAACTTGGAGTGGTGAATTTAAACCATAGTCATGGACTATATGAAACTTTGGCTGGTGTACATTAATGGAGGCCGCGGTGATGCTTTTAATGCGTCCTCGAAGAAGTGGCGGGAAATATCAGGGCTTGGCCCAAGAATTGGGTTGGCATTTCGCATTACTTTGTTCTTCCTCTCGGCTCTCACTTGGGGAAAGGAGAACAACTTTGTTGGTTTAACAGAGAGGTAAGAAAACCATGGTTGGTTTCAGTTTTCATTGGCATCATTATTGTTTTGAAACTGTAATACAGTCATACATATTATGACTTGGATTTTGTTGTGGTATGGTTGCAGAGGAAAACAAGGAGTGGTCAAAGCTTGTGGGTGAATCATGGCAATTCCATCCTCCTTTGGTAAGCCGACTGTGCAAGTTATTACTGATTCCTCTTTCGGTATCATGATTGTGACTGGGTGTAACTCTCATCGTGGGTTGGGTTTTCTTGTGGGTGTGCACAAGAAGTTGAGGGTCTCTTTTGGTGCGTTAGATGCAATACAAAACTGAAGAAAAATACATCCATCAACTTGCATGGATATTTTGTGACACTTACATAATGAATCTTGCGATCAGTTACAAACAAGAAATGTAGGAATTTGAATGACCCTTCCAAATATATAATTTTTTTCTATTGAAAATGTTGTTAACTATATCAAGTTAGATATTTTTTAACGGAAACTTTTTATTTTTGGGACAAATTATAAGGTATATGTTTTTGTGGGTGCAGCATCTGAGTCTCTAAATGATGCAATAAACTTACAAAAACTGGTATACATATAGAGAACATATAGGACTAGTGCATGACTATTTTTCCAATAATAAAAATAATATTTTTAAATTTGTTTTTATTTATCTAAGAGATCAAACCTCAAAAATGGTACGTCAATTGTGGGTGCAATGTTTGAATGTCTTAATGCAATTACTTGAAAGTGGGTTTTTTATAGCATGTAGAGGTTGGTGTTCTTTAGTGCACCATACAATGTTTTTTTTTAAATGGTTGAGAAACGAAAGAGATATGGACAAAACACTTATAGTGTGTTTTTTGAGTTAAGGAGTGATGACAGAAGATAAATCAGAAAAAAATAGAAAAAATTATGTATTCTTGTTAAAATTTACATATTTAGAATCTGGAAAAAATACAATATATGTTTCTAAAATCTCATAAAAAATGGAGGTGTGCAGCATAATTAGACGAACCGCTAAACACGAGCATATTGGAAATTTGGATATAATGTTGAATTAGCCATGGTTTATCATACTCCAAGGGATAGGCACGTTGAATCCGAAGCAAAGTACAAAGCAGACACATAGGCATAGGAATTCCATGAAAGCATACGTGGAGGCTCGGCCTTGTCATTTGGTGGGAATTTTTTTTTGAATTTAACCAATACGTGAGTGCGATTTAGGAAATCCAAACCCATGCATGATTTAGTAAATCCAGAAGAGCACGTGATTTATAAAATCCAAATGCATGCAGATTGTAGTTAGCATCATTTTCATCATTATCATCAACACCATCATCATCATCATCATCATCATCATCACTTTCATCATCACCTTCATCATCATCATCATCACCATCCTCATCCTCATCATCACCATGATCATTGGTCATCACTCATCCTCATCATCGCCATGATCATTGCTCATCGATCATCATCACCATCCTCATTCTCATCATCACCATGATCATTGATCATCGATCATCATCACCGTCCTCATTCTCATAATCACCATGATCACTGATCATCAATCATCATCACCATCATCATCATCACCATGATCATTGACCATCCATTGTCATCATCAACATCACCATGATCATCATCACCATCGTCATCTTCATCATCTTCGTCATCACCATCACCATCAAGATCACGAACATCATCAACACCGGTGTTGTCATCATCATCATCATCATCATCATCATCACCTTCATCAACATCATCAACATGATCATCATCATCATCAACATGATCATCATCATCACCATCAACATCATGAACATCATCATCACCATCAACATCATGAACATCATCATCATCATCATCATCATCGTCA
>LPNX010816934.1:22205-67205 GCA_001517045.1 Pseudotsuga menziesii | reverse complement strand
GCACAAGACGAAGTTTCAAATCCCACATCAAGTCAAAGTGATAAGTTACCATCTCAAGACGAAGCTCATGAAGATGTGTTGTACATGGAGCCTACTGTTGAAGAGGTGTTGGACATGGAGCCTACTGTTGAAGAAGAAAATATTATCCGGACCATCGATGAGGATGTTGGACTTCCACCATCCAACTACTAGGAAGAGAATGAAGGACAACAAGTTGCTACTAAAACACCAGAGTATATTGTTAATGCACTAAATGATAGAAATCCGACCCCCTTACCTCTATTAGAAAGCACACGTTGAAGAACTCCGAAGCATATACAAGTTGATGAAGGACTCCTCAATTCCATTGAAGGTATGCTATCTAAACATAGTATTGCTTATCAAACTCAACAGATATTAAATAAATATTTTGTTTCTAAATGTGATGGAGATAAATGTAGATTATTTTTACCATTGTTAAAATCTAGGGGCATGAATATTGTTAGGAAATCGTTAGGGATAAAGATGATAAAGCCTTATAGACCAAGTTTTCATATAGTTAAAAGCTTAGTAGATGACTTTGGTAAAATTGGTAAGAACATGCGGTCAGAGTACCGCAACGCAGCTCGCCATGTGTTGTCACAAGGAATTGTAAATAACAACACCAGGGTCCTTTGTTTTTTCAAGCCTACATCTAAACTAGTTAATTTGAATGTAAAAACCCTCTGTAGGTGTTCTATTAGAAGAGAACATCTTGACACAACCACCGAGAAAGATTTTTGGGCCTTTATTGGTCAGTTTCCACGTCGTGACATGAAGCTAGTTGATGCAATAAAGGGACTGGTGTAGAGTTTTTTCCATGATCACACAAGGCCTTCTTCAAACCAGAAGGATGTACTAAAACTGAGAAGGGGTCCAAAGGACCGTGAACCACATATTAAGCATCTTCTTGATATAACACAGATAGAACTATACAAGAAATTTAGGAATGAACATAGACAATTGAATTTGGGGCAATGATCTTTTGAGAAATGTAAGCCATGGTATGTTAGAATAAATACTCTTCATAACACTTGTTGTTGTAGATACCATGTAGAATATGAATATTACTATGAAATGTTTTGTACGTTCGTCATGTGTTGCATACTAACCATGTGTAGGATAGCTCGTTGACAATACCATAGACCTTATCAAGAGAATTCATTCATAGTATCATATGCAATAGGCCCGAGGGGAAAACTTACTATACAAAATCTTGTTTGGATGGAACTTGCTCCAATTGTGCTAGAATGGCATTATTGAGCCAATGTATGCACGAGACTAGAGACAATGAATTTGGGAATATGGTTACAGACATGAAAAGTTTCAAATATATCAGCTATGAAATAGCCCCAAGGAAAGAAAGCAAAAAAATACAATTGGTGACATCTTAGGTACATGCATTTATCTATAAATTTGTGTTTGAACGGTTGCATTTCATTCCTTACTTACAAAAAACCTAATATTGAGATCATTTTCTGTCAACAGGTACAAGTTAGTGTCCTCGTCAAGGAATTTATTGAAAAGGCACATCAATATGTTCAGCATGTCCACTTGGCATGATGGAAGGATGAGAAGTGTAGAATATGTAGAGATACATTTCCTTGTGGTACTATACTTTCAGTTGTTGATTTTGACGAGAACTACACTCTGCAACCTCAAAATGAGATCCAAAGTCAGTATTATCACGCTGATTCACGAAGTTGACTTTAGTGTGCATGTACTAAGATCATTGAAACCTTTAAATATAATAGTTTTTTCATGCACAGTTTCCATTCTATGCCCCGGGTAGGGATTCAACAGGTGTCCCTGAAAGCCTATAGGAGGTGGGATTCAACATGCAACAGAATCATGACCGTTGCTTGGATCGATGAACCATTGACTCCATTGGATTCATAATATCAAGATAGTCCTAGGGTGGCCCTCTAATCTAGTTCCATGAAGCAGAGACCATTATTTTAGTCAATTTTGGAAACTAGGGTTTTGCTCAATAAGTGAATGTGAAATTTTTACACATGGGGGTCAAATTCACATATTGGTTGACCATGAAGGTTTGGCTAGCATTACCACATAACAGATGCCTAAACACGCTTATACGACCCACTGGAATCCCTTTTTATGGACGGTTTCCATTCTATGCCTCGGGTAGGGATTCAACACGTGTCTGCGAAAGCATGTAGGAGGTGGGATTCAATGTGCCACAGAATCATGACCGTTGCTCGGATCAATGCGACGTCGACTCCATTGGATTCAAGACATCAGGATAGTGCTATAGTAGCCCTATAATCTGGTTCCATGGATAAGAGACCATTATTTTCGTCAATTTTGGAAACTAGGGTTTTGCTCAATAAGTGAATGTGAAATTTTTGCACATGGGGATCAAATTCACATATTGCTCGACCATGAAGGCGTGGCTAGAATTCCCACATAATACATTCCTAAATACACTTGCACGACCCATCGAAAGCCCTTTTTTATGCACGGTTTCCATTCTATGCCCCGGGTAGGGATTCAAGAGGTGTCCCTGAAAGCATGTAGGAGGTGGGATTCAATGTGCCATAGAATCATGACCGTTTCTTGGATCGACAAACCATCGGCTTCGTTGGATTCAAGAAATCGAGATAGTGCTAGGGCTTCCATCTAATATGGTTCCATGGAGAAGAGACCATTAGTTTGGTCAATTTTTGAAACTAGGGTTTTGCTCAGTAAGTGAGTGTGAAATTTTTGCACATAGGTGTCAAATTAGCATATTACTCGACCGTGGTGGTGTGGATAGTGTTCCCACATAATAAATGACTAAAAATGCTTGTACGAACTACCAAAAGTCCTTTTTGATGCACGGTTTCCATTCTATGCACCGGGTAGGGATTCAAGAGGTGTCCCTCAAAGTCTAGAGGAGGTGGGATTCAACATGCCATAGAATCATGATCATTTCTTGGATGAACAAATCATCTGCTCCGTTGTATTTCAGACATCAAGATAGTACTAGGGTGGCCCTCTAATCTGCTTCCATGGAAAATAGACCTTTATTTTGGTCAATTTTGGAAACTAGGGTTTTTCTGAGTATGTGAATGTCCAATTTCTGCACATATGGGTCGGCTTTGCAAATTCCTTGACTGTGAACATGTGGCTAGCATTCCCACATGGAACCTGCCTAAAAATGCTTGCATGACCCATTGAAATCCCTTTTTGATGCACGGTTTCCACTTTATGCCCCGGTTAGGGATTCAACGGGTGTCCCTAAAATCCTATGGGAGGTGGGATTCAACATTACATAGATTGGTGACCGTTTCTTGGATTGATGAACCGTCAGCTCCGTTGGATGCAGTACATCACGATAGTGCTAGAGTGGCCCTCTACTCTGGGTCCATGGACAAGCGATCACTTTTTTTTGTCAATTTTGGAAACTAGGGTTTTGCTTAGTAAGTGAATATGAAGTTTTTGCACATAAAGCTTAGCTTGAAGGCAATTGTAGATCTTCCCCTCATATAGGAGATGTGAGCATTTGTATGATGAAATAAAAGAGGAGATAATGCCATTACATTAGTGACCATGTAATGGAAAATATTTATGTTTAGAAACAAGTGGCCATTCTATTATGCCATTATTACAAAATATATATATCTTCACACTACAAATGCTTCAAAAATACCATGTACATTAATCACACATAACTTTCATCTCTTTCAAAGTGGTTACTAGAGGCCATTCATCAAATGCCATGTACATTAACAAAATGATAAAATAAGGTGCAGGACATACATAATGTGCACGATATAGTCATAACCATTATTTTAAAACAACCTTATAATACTCAGATACTTTTAGGTTTGATGTGTATCCCATGTGTTCGTTAGATGAAAGACATCGTGCCAAAAAATAATTTTATTTATGTAGACCACACTGGTGCATCATTTAAGTGTGTCAACTTCGCGCATCCTTTAAACTTTTGTTAGGTTGTTATGTGGGTAAGGTGCTTTTGTATTCCACCAAGTTGGATTAGTTGCTTAGCTTTGTTGGGTGCTTAAATGTGTATTAGACCTATGTTCCATCTTTTTTAATACAATTTGACATTGTTAATATAACATTGTATATGCAATTGGATTGTGGTAAAAAACAATTAAAATGTACGTTTTTGTCATTACATAATTTATTGTAATTGTGCATTGTTCTCAAATTTATAACTGATATCTCCATACAATCGTAAAATATATAAAAAATTGAGAAAATTACACATAGAAACATTCTTCACCACACATGTATAATCACACATAAAAGACTGAACCATGAATAGCTCAAGAGCCTTGATATGAAATATTTTTTATAACATGAAAGTTATAATACAAAAATATAAGGCCTAGATCTATGGCCTATCAATGTACATGTATCAAAAACATATTTGATGTACATGTGCAAACAAAAGTACATCTGTCCTCGACCGTACCCCTGTACTCTAACTCTGGATTGTACATAAAAATACATACTTGTCCTGGACTAACACATAAAAATTCTAACTTTCTCTTGTTTTTCCTAGACCCTGATGCTCTTCGTCTCTGTCTACAACCACTGTGCATCTCTGGCGAATGCAAACCACTGATAATATTTCTTGATCAGGTAACTGAACTAGTACTGTCCATCAATAACAAAGTTTGAAAATTTAAAATATCACTCAATTGTAAATAAAACAAAGACTCACTGCATCTATTGGGGGTATAGGTTCTTGTGGTGTCGAGGGTGTAGGTGCCTCTGGTGTGCTCTACCTTGCAGCAAGCCTCATTGTCATGCTTCTCTGCAAATAAAAAGAAAATGTCAATTATCTCAAGAATTATCAACATGTACATGAATGAGAAAGTACTAATCTATTATGTAAAAAGTGAACATCTCACCGAAAAAACCATTTCTAGGGGATGAGGCTGGTACTCTTTAGTAGTAAGAGGAGCTGTAGGTCGAACATCAACCTCAGTTGTGTGCACTAATGGACCAGGGTGTTGCTACATTCACACAATAATTAAATAGTTAGACATCATGCATGTCCAGAAACAATACAAATGAAATGTACAATTAGAAATATTAAAGTAGATGTACCTCACTGTGACTTATCCCTAGTGTAGATGTGACATTAACAGCGACATCAACAACCCCACTAGGGTTAGGCATGGATGACTCTACATCTTGATGCTGTAAACATGCGAAAATAACATTAAGAAAAACCACTTGTGAAGTGAATGCATAGCTAACCAACAACTGCCATTTGAAGTGTGTACATTATCGTGGGATGAGTAGGTTGATCCTCATGCACACCTGCTCTGTTTAAGGAAGAGGGCCCTCGTCTGGTGTAAACAACCCCCTTATCTATGTTTGGACTACGGGGAGATCCAAATCAAAGAGGCGGTACAGGGATCTGTGATGACGTCTGCATTAATAAAGTGTTACCGTAGTTAGACATGGATTTCAATGGATGGAATAATATGTACTGAAAAAATAAGATGTTGTAATATACTTACCCCTTCCTGGGACATATCTCCACCATGGGAGTGACCACTTCCATCAATTTCTTGCCCCTCTTAAGATGCCTCTAGCATCTGCAAGTTTAAAAATTATATTTATATTAGTGATCTATAAAGGAGTGTACAGTAAGAAATTTAAATAATTCAAACAAGATTAAATAATAACCCATGTACTTACATTGTTCAAGTAGTTGTAAATTCCACCTTGGACTATGTCATTGATATCAATGTCTCCAGCATCACATTCTAAGTGGGGTTCTTACAACTTCAAAAATTGTAAATATTAGACATTTTAATATATTAATCAAGACTAACACATGCATTAACAAAACTATATGTAATAACAAAATGAAAAGTGTTTAAATATTACCATAATTGTGGTTCTTTGGGCCTTGGGTACAACCACATCGGGTGCAATACCACCCCTGTGAGAGTCATCAATCTCCTGCAAGAGTAAATATTTGCAATATATATTACGAATCTTTTAATATGTTAGATATAGTATGGAACAATTAAAAATTGAACAAAAACGGAGTTTTAAAACAATGTCCTTACCTGACCACCAGTCATCGTAGTGGTACCATGTCTTGGTCTAGGACCATAACAGGGTCCCCCCCCACGATGTGTAGACATGTGGCTCGCTTTGAGGCACATGGGATGTCAGTCTATCCCCACCAACAGATGTCCCTCCACCACTAGAAGCCGATGGTTGTACACCGGCAGAGGAAGAGGGCGGTCTCTAGTCAATAGTGGTCATGTGCCGAGAGACCATTTCAGCTAGAGTAAAAAATGCATCTTGTGTCTAGGAAACCATGTCATGTGCAAGAGGGATGTCTTCCCTTGGTAGCTGGGCACAGGGTGCAGGTATCTGTGGATTGGCATCTCTATGCCTAGCATGGGGTCAGTGTTGGGGCATTCCCCTACCAACACCCTGGAAGCCCAACATGTCAAAATAGTTGACATGTTTCCCCATCACAAACTCTGCATACAATTTTTAGAGGAAGTACATTGGTAGTTCCCTATTATTTTGAAGGGGAATGTCAAAAACCATGTACCACCTATCCATCCAATTGTTTGTGATGGGTGGAAAAGTGCACTACTCAATAGAAATATGTAGCCTGATGATCTACGGAATGTCATATGTCCTATGAAGTCTAAACAATGAATAGATGGCTTGTTTTGTTATTTTCATCTTTTTTACCTCATTGTAACTCAACCCATCAGCATATTGTTTCCTTTTCCTCTCCCTATAAGATGGGATGCTATACAACGCATCATTCAATCTTGTGATCGTATCAACAATAGACAACAATGAATCTGACAAGGAGCGGCGGAGCTCATCTCCACCCCTCCAAGCCAAACCAATCTCTCTCAAATGGCCAATAAACCTTAGTATCTCCGCATTGTTATGATCCATAGTAGCCACTGCAATCATAAATACAAATAAAATATCATTAGAAATATAAACACATGATATAATGACATATTTAGGAACTGAAAACTATATAACTATTGACATATAAACTAAATCTATCATGTAAATTTAAAAATTGATCTTGAATTTTACAGTAAAGAATAAACATTTAACATTTTTTCATTTCATATTTATGTCCTAAATTCAAGTATTAATTCTAATTTTTAAGTACATGCATGTTTACATAAATTGTCTTGAGTGCATATGTTGATTGCGAAGCTTCTCTAGCTTATTTTAAGGCTTGGATTATGAAGTTTCGTCGAAATTGTGAGGTGCTGATTATTGCCTTTGCAGGACCAGCTCCCAGATTACGGGTAGAGGAAACAACTAGACCCTAGAATAGGTGGCATAATGTGCTATTGATGAATAAAATCCCAGTATAGGCAACGATTTTGCTAGATATGTAATTATTTGTTGTAGTGTGATGTTTTTTGGTCTCCAAAGGCTATTTAGCATAACTTTATGGATTTTATGGTTGCAAGGGTTCCATTGGATTAAATATCATGTATGATCTAGTATGTGATTGGCATGTTTAATCAAATACATCAACCTACCTATGTATCTTCACGTTCATAGAATCTATTGTTGAACTTTGTTGTCTTGACCTTAACCAAAAAGTACCCTTCGTTCAAGACGAAATATTTGTTAAAAGCATGGGAATCTTCTAAACCTTATTTTGACACTTGGATTGGGAAGTTTCATCAAAACTATAAGGTGTTTATTGATGTTCTTGGAAAATAAACTTCGAGAAGTTTCATCAAAATTATAAGGTGTTTATTTGTGGATTTTGGTATGGATTCACAAGGATCCTTGTGAATATGCATATGGAAATAGTGAAATTCATTTGCTTTTTGAGTTAATTGGGGTTTTGGTTTTCATTAGGCATGGGAATTTTGTTAAATAATCAAAATTATTTAATTTTTATCATTAAATTGGGGAATTGGTTTCAATTGGCCAATTACATTGGGGTTCTTGTTTCCATTGGCCAATTCCATTAGGTTTTTGTTTCAATTGGCCAATTCCATTGGGTTTTTGTTTCAATTGGGAAATTCCATTCGGTTTTTGTTTCAATTCGGTAATTCCATTGGGTTTTGGTTTCAATTGGCCATAATTTAATTTAATATGGTTTAATTTTTCAATCTAGGGCAAATAAATTGATGAAGAAAAAGAAAAAAACATGAAAATAAAAGAGGAAAATACCTCACAAAGGGGAGGTTTATCCAAATGTGGAGATGGAGGGATTTGGCACACCCAAAATCATGTTTGCACAGTCACGATTTTCTCATCATTGGTCCAATAGCCACATGGTGAGGAGAAAAAGACAGCGTCGGCTAATTTTAAAAAAAAATAGGCTTTCCAAATCGCACCTCCGTTTTAGTCAAGGAAATCATGCACGTGATTTTTTTCACTAAAACAAAGATGCGATCTGTCTTACTATCCTAGTTGGCATGCCTATTGCCAGATTTGGGACTAGGCTTGGTAGGTTCAGGATTGCTTGGGATGATTTATTTCTTTTGGATTAAGAGTGATTGGATTCACTCCACCATTGCATCTAAAAGGTCCCTCAACTTCTTGCACACACCCTTGTGTCTTGTAATTGTTGGATGCATTTGGGTTTTGGGGTTCCACTGTTACCTAGAGGCATGCTGTGTGTAAATGCTACTGCATTAGGGTTTCAGTATTTGGGTTTCATTTTTTTAGTCGGGCCTGAACTTATTAAATGTATAGGGTTTTATTTAAGGAACTCTGTGTATCAACGACGCCTCGGTAATTTTATGAAGTAATTATGATTTTTATTTAATGTTTGGTTAAGTTGTAAACAATGGTAGAACCATTGCTTGCAATGGTGCAACGGTCGACGGTAGCGACTGTGTAAACTTGGTGATGGCTTATAATAATACTGTGTTTATATAAATTTATGTTGCGTTGATTTTTATTTTAATGATGTTCTTCATTCAATGATTACTATGCTTAGTCTGTGTAGGTTTGCTTCCATTATTTGCTTTAGATGAAGGAATGTAAACGGTGATAGCGTATGGCTTGGGTACATGCCATGGATGGCATGATCACTCTCCATTGTAGTTGCGATGACGAGATGGACCCAGACCATACAATGGGTATTTATAATGTGTAAATGAATATGTATTACAGACTATTGGTTATTTTGTAATAGGGTTTATATTGTTGTATAACTATTGATTCTTATAAATAGAAGGACGAATCCATAGATTATGGCGTGTGTAATTTTTAAAGGGTTTTACAACATCTGTGTAATGATTTTAGGTTTGATTATAGCCTATAGGTAAGTAGTAAATCGTGGCTTATAAAAATTAAGAAGACCCTATAGGATTCGATCCTAGGTCGTATAATGTAATGAGGGTTTATTATAATGAATGTGATTTGGGCATTTGACTCTGTTAGATTTTTATCATTTAAACTAGAATTATCTTAGGATATTTAATTGAGAGAATAACAAGCACAACAATCAAACATAAGAGACAGTGAACACAAATATTTTCCTTGCAAAAACCATAAAGGATAAAACCCCACAACTTCCTCAGAGATAAAATCAGCACTGAAAGAAAAACCCTAAAAATAGTAAGATGATCTCTTGACAGCAGCAGTCTCTCTCTCTTGTCCCAACAACTTCTTCTCTTTCAGTTATGTGTGACAACTGAGTGTGAGTAAATGTATGATAAATAGAGAAGCTCCCTCTCTATTTATAATTCCTGACTTGACAATAACTCACTAGGGCTGACTTCTCTAGGAGAGTCTAATAACCCTAGGGCCCCACAACTGTGGGGAATTTAACCCTTGATCAATAGGAGGGTTACCCACAATGACTTTACATGACTTGTTTACATTATTAAATCTCCCGATAGGAACATCAGGAAATGACATGACTCAAGTACATTATAGACACTTTCTGGAATAAACATCGGGGTACAATACATAATATATACAAGTGAATACATTCCAAATTTACAAATACATCAACACTCCTTCTTAAATAGGAAGGTATTCTCTCGACACAATTTATCAGTACAAGTCTTCTTTTTTGTATCATATGGCTCATCATCAAGTTCTCGTCATCTTCATCTAGATCTCGATCATCACTTGATCTGGATCATCACCACTGAGTCTGGATCATCACTGCTGGATCATCAGTGCTGGATCATCTCTGGGTCATCATTGTTGGTGCTATCTCTTGATTCTTTTCATCTCAGGAAGTTCTATAGAGCCAGCCCTTTTTCATGCTGGTTGTAGGCCTAGATTTCACGTAGGTTTTTATCATATTCAACACTTATATCTGACCATCGAATGAACCATGTCAAAAAGGCCCACCCAACACTTACATCTAAACATGGGAGGAACACATCCAAGAACCATGTTAGAAAGGCATGCCCAACACTCACATGTGACCATGGGAGGAACACATCCAAAACCCATGTCAGAAAGGCCCATCACTCACATCTGATGTCATCTTGTCAGTAAGGATCTACACTTACATCTAACCATGTGTAAACACATCATGCTAGAATGGATTTGCACTTAGATCTGACCATGTGTAAACACATCACACCATAATGGCTCTGCACTTACATCTGACTATGTGAGAACACATCGCATCAGAATGGCTCTTAGTCCGAGACTAATTATTCCCCATAACTGAAAAGGTACCTCCATTCTCCCAAATAATGGCATTCAACACTTATATCTGATCATGTGGGAACACATCCCACAGTCACCTCAGAATGGCTCAGTGCTCACATCTTCCATGGAAGAAACCAATCCTCTCACAATGATAGAATGGCTCAGCCCTCACATCTAACCATGGAAGGAACCAATCCTCTCACCATGTCATAATGGCTGATGTGCTCATCACTTCCCCTTGCATGGAACCTAAATCTGGAGAATGCCAAGTTTCTCCCTGAAGTATTCAAACTTCACTCTGGCTAATGGCTTAGTCAACACATCAACTATCTATTCATCTATTGAAAAATACTGGAGCTTCACCACTCCTCTCTGTACCATATTCCTGATATAGTGATATTTGATCTCGATATGCTTCGACTTGTCATAGAACATCGGGTTCTCACACAACTCTAATTGTCACAATATGTACAAGTAGCATCCAACTGGAGATCAAATAAATCAGACAGTAGCTTCCTCAACCATATTGCCTCACAACTAACCGAACAAGCTACAACATACTGTGCTTCGGCTGTACTCAGTGCCACATAGGATTACTTTGTGCTAAACCAAGAGAGCACAGCTGATCCCATACTGAAGCAACATCCTGAAGTGGTCTTTCTATCAATGGCACTACCTGCCCAATCTGAATCAACATAACCTTCCAGGATAATCTTATGATTGACCTCATACTTGATCCCATAATCAACTTTACCCTTCAGGTACCTCAGAATATTCTTTGCAACAATCAAGTGAACATGTCTCAGATCTGTTAGGAACTAGCTCAAGGTGTTCATAGCAAAGAAAATATCTGGTCTCATATTCATCAGGTACATTAATGACCCAATCATCTAACGATGCATTGTGGCTTTAACCGCTTCTAATGAAGCATCACTCAATAGCTCCAGGTTCGTTGCCATAGGTGTGGTCATGGATTTGCAATCCGTCATCCTAAACCTCATCAGGATCTCTACTGCATACTTCCCTTGTCCCAGGGAAATTCCATCTACATTCTGCCACACCTCCATGCCTAGAAAATAGTGCATCATACTCAAGTCCTTCATTTCGAACTTGGCAGCAAGCTTCCTCTTCATATCAACAATGAACCCATCCATACCTGTTACAAACATATCATCTACATACAGTACTAGTATCACTAGGTTACCATCTTCAACCTTGTAGTAGAGGTTGGGATCTTCTTTACTCTTGGTAAAGCCCAAACTAGATAGGAAACTATCAATTGTACCATACCATGTACTAGGTTCTTGTTTCAAGCCATACAGGTATTTCTTCAATTTATACACATTAGTCTCCCTGTCATGTGTCTCAAAACCAACTGGTTGCTCCACATACACTTCCTCTTCCAGTACACCATTCAAGAAAGCAGTCTTGGCATCCATCTAGTGTATCTCCCATTTCATTACTGTAGCCAGAGCAAGTACTGATCTGATGGAAGTGTATCTGGATACAGGTACAAAAGTTTCTTCATAATCTATTCCTCCTTTCTGGAAGAAGCCATGAGCTAAAAATATTTCTTTATATTTTTCTATGCTTCCATCTATAGCATGCTTGATCTTGTACATCCATTTCGAAGTTACAACAGACTTCCCTTCTAGTCTTGGAATAACATCCCAAATATCGTTCTTCATGGTTGATTGGTACTCTTCGATCATAGCATCCTTCCATCGTTTTCTTTCTACCGCTTCTTCATAGTTACAAGGTTCTTTATCGATGAAGTCACATAATAGGGCTACATAACCAGAGCATGACCTGGTTCTTTTCCTTTCTCTGTGATTTTCTTCTGGAGACACATATCTTTCTGCACCTTGGATAGCTTCTTGTACCCAAGAAGGTTTCCTCTTGTGAGGATTCTTCTCCTGAGGTGGATCTACAAATTCTTGAGGTTCTTCTAATTCTCGATCTTCTTCTTGAATTTCTTCATTCATGGTTGTGTCATGAATTTTGGGTACTTTAGTTTCTTCAGTATGTCTCTTTCTGGATTTGTTGTAAGCTGAGTTTTCGTCAAATGTTATATCCCTATTGATGTCGATCTTCTTGAATCATGGGTAGTATATTCTATAATCCTTCAAGCTTTCAGAGTATCCCTGTTGTATCATGATTGAAAGCATGGAATCTTAAAATGAAAACCACTAGGTCTCTTGGGTAATAAAAGATGTATTTAATTTTGAAGCCTCAAAATAAAAGGTAATTTTGATGAAAATAAAAAGTAACTTATATTTTACATAGAAATTAAATTATGAAATGATATGACATTTATTTAAGAATTGATATGTAAGATCGTTGTATGCCATAAATTTAAGAATTGAGATGTAATACAGTTGTATAACATAAAATGTTGATTGTTAATTAAATTATATCATATTTTAATTAAGGTGAATTATTTCATTTAAATATTTTTAATTGTTCAAATTTATTGATCATTTAATTATAATTATAATCTATATATTAAAAATTACATGTAATATTTCAACATTGTAAATAGAGTTTCTAATACCTACTTTGAAAGATGACTCCTCATTTAAATGTTATTGATCTAAAACTACAAAAACATGTATAACACATTGACACATATTATGAACATATCTCTTATTTACGATGAGAATTTGGACATATTTTATTTAATACATTTACAAAACTTGCAATTTATTTTATTTATTTAACTTTTTTATGTATATTTTTAATAATAAATATATTTTATTAAAAATATATTAATTAAAAATGATATATATCTAAATTTTATTGTGTATAGATTTTTTTCATTTTATATAAGGTTTATCAAAAGTCATTTTAAACCAAAATGATATATTCTTAATAAGTTATATCAATCAATCACTTATATAATATTAAATTCTAAAGCATAATTAATTAATAACAATATTATCTTAGTGTTTATACAAATTTATTTTTAATGTATAATACAACAATCCATATTATGTATGGGTGATGAATAAGTCTATATTTATTGCATGTTATGGTTTCTCTTTTCCATAAATACATTAAAAATAAAAGTTATTTATTGAATACTTTGATATTAAATTGAAATTTCAATAGATTTGTTGCAATTAAAAAAAAATAATTTCCTTATCATTTTATTTTTTTATTATATATTAAAATTGGTGTTAATAAACATTAATAATATCATCATATTTATTAAAAGAAAAAGCTGTTATAGATAAAAGTAGATTTTTAATATTATACAATAAAATCAATTATAAAATATTGGGAAATGGTATGATAAAATCAATGTAAACTATGAAATAGATAATTATTATTAACTATTTAATATTTAGAAGTTATTAGCAAATGAAAAAATATTTTAAATTTCTAATTATTAATAATAAATAAACACACATCTATATTCATATATTATCTTTCTTTTTTCCAACATATTTTTTGAAATATCATTATTATTAATAACAAATAAATTCAAATTATTATTTATATGAAAATATATATAGATTATACATAATTATATTTCTTTGTTATTATTATTATTAATATTCTATATTATTTTTATTTTAACAATATTTTAATGCATTTTAATGTTTTACACAGAAATAGTTTATACAAATAATTAGTATTTTTATAACTACCAATTGGTAAAGTTACTCGAGTGCTTATGTTTAGCACAATACATTATGAAGGTATGCACTATACTACAATTAACCACCTTATTTTGGCTCTCTCTTTGCAAATAGAAGGCAGTGCGAAAACTAAGTTTGCAGCCCAGCTATGGCCACAAAGTCCTCGAGAAAACTTGAATGAGAATCACACACAATATTGAAAGGGATGCAACTTTTATATTTTTTTATTTATTTTATATTATAATGATTAAATCAATATAGTAATAAAATTTTAAATAAGTAATTTTTATATTTTAATGATTTTTATATTATAATAATTAAACCAATATTTTAAATAAAAAATTATTATAAAATTAAAACTTCTATGAAATTAGAGCATAATCTTTTTTTTATTTATAAAATCCTCAACATATTCTTATTTTACACTTTCTGTGGTGTCTACAATAAACTTCTAACTGCTTTTTTTTCATGATAGAGTAAAATATGGACTCAAAATATTAAAAATATTTATATTCACTCAAAAAAACAGTGACAATTAAAGTATATTCTGAAACTCTTACCTAGATCTTTTCAATAAATGGATTTTGCCCATAATATAGAAGTTACGAAATTAACCTAGAATTTCCTTTACAATGCCTGTCCCTTGTCCCTGAACATACCGATGCTTGTGATGTTGTATTCAATAATAAAATAACTTAATTTCAGTTCTACATTTAAAAATATTCTACCAGGTATGCATGAATCAACCTTTTCCACTGAGATATGATCACTCGTCCTCACATTCGCGATGATGACATTAGATTCGAAAGAAACTCCTATGCTAAATAGTTTGATCATAATTCAATCCAACCTGTGAAAGTTGTCTATAATTACTATTATTGTGAGCAGTCCACGTCAACTGTTTATTGACAGTGCTATTTGAAAATGCAAAGAGAACAAAGTTGGGGATCGATCCATATTTTTTTAGTATATATGACGGTGCACACCCATAATTTTTATTTGTTGGATGGCTTGTTACAAATAATCTACATGTCTACTCACATATACACCATGTTTAAATAAGTCTTCCCAAAGCCGTTAGATCGACCATACAGAAACAGATCGTCCAACCGAATATATAGGCAATAGTACTCGCTTATTGATTTGTTTAACTAAATTGCAAGCACACAGGTCGAATCGTGAATAGTTTAGTCATATCTTTCCAAGAGTTTTTCGGTTTCACCTATGTTTCAACAATGCTTGGTAACCAAAAGTTTATATTTAAAAACACATAAATTCAAGAACAATAATCTTATTGCACTGAGTTGTTTATGGGTTATTTTTCCTTGAATTCCTTTGCGAAAATGCTTTCCAGATTTCTCCCCTGAAGAATACTCATAGTCATGTATACTTGCGATATTCACCTAGAGATGGTTTCACTCTCTTTTGTAAGTTCTATCCATGTGTAATGGTTGATATCTTTTTCTGAAAGGGGAATTAGTAACTCAATACTGGGTTGGTATTAGGTATGACTATATTTCTAAATACCCCATATAACTGGAAGCATGTGGAAAATGTAGGTTGTGATTTCAGGTTGTGATTTGAAATTTTAAGCTCTAATTTACAATATGTGACTTCATATCATTTGGTTATTAGAGAACTGATAATAAGCGTAGGCCATTAACGTTTTTAGTTAATCTGTCACTGCAGGCTACTTTGCCTCTAATTACCTCTTCAAAAAGCATTACAAATATTTCCTTTGGTTTCTTTCCATGAAATTATGGGCATCAATCATTATTTGATAATTGACCTATCACTTCTTTCTAATATACTCTTTCCTTGGTCAGGGGCGGCAGGTGCGGGTGGGATCCTAGTGGATCCCGGAGGACAAGTGGAACATCGATTCGCTTGGGGACTTGGATCGCGAACTAATAATGAAGCAGAATGGATGGCGCTGCTCCAGGGTCTACAACTCATTCGGACCAAAAATCTCCAAAAAGTTCTGGTTTTCGGCGATTCAAGACATGTCATCTATAAGATGATCCATGGGTATCCTACAGGAGACATCAAATGCCGTAGATTATTTAAAAAGGCTCAACTTCTTCAGTCCCAGCACTTTGAATTTTACCACATTCTTCGCCAGATCAACAAAGACGCAGATGCGATGGCCAATGTAGGAGCTAGTCTCCGTCAAGGCCATTATAGACAGGATGACGATCTTCCCATCTTCAAAGTTATTCCATGAAGAGGATCATAAGGAACCACAATCAATTCAAGAACAAGCAAGCTGTCGAAGAGGATCTCCACCCTCTCAAGAAGTATCGTATAGTGACCTTGGTTTTATCCTACCTAAGCTCTTTGGTTTCCTCCCTCTCTCGCCTTATCCCTCCTCCTCCCTCCTTTCCCCTTCTCCCTTTTCCTTCCCTCCTTCTCCCTCTCCTTCCCTTTTTCCGGCCCCCCTCTACTAGCTTCTCCCTCCCATCCAGCCGTCACCCTCCCCATCGATCTGGCGGCCTCTAGCATTTATTTCCCCGTCTTGTCTTATCCCTGGTGATGGCCACGTGTTCAGTCTTTCTCCCCTTAGCTGATGAGCATTTATCTCCCCTCCGGCGTTCAATTAAGTCTCCCTTATCCTCGCACGATCGAGGCTCTTCCTTCTCTGCCTCCATGTCGAACTCCAGCATTATTTCGCCTCTTGTTTTCGATGAGGGTCTGTTAACAGCCCCCTCCTTCCTTCTGCAAGAAGCTGATGTAATTGGTATTGGGAGCCCTCAGGTTTCTTCTAGGCGAGTGCAGCCCCTCGCCCAAGCCACTGTCGAAGGAAATCATCAGCCGGCCCTCTGTCAGTATCGTTACCATTCTGCTCTTTGGGAAAGTGATTCTCAGGTTGAAAATGGGAGTGAGTCAGGTCATCAGCAAGCATTGCAGTATCGGCTGTCTCACCTGGCAATTCCGTCTGACCTTGGTATTATGGCGCACTTGGGTAATAATCTCGGAATGCAGGATTTTATGAAGAACCTTCGGAGGGTTTATGAATTGACTGCCATAGGGGTGAAGGAGAATAGAGACACAGCCAAGGAAATAAAGGGGATGAGCGAGACTATTTGCAGGATCTCTCAGGATGTCAGTGACAATGGAGCCCACACCGAAGATTTGGATAGCAACCTGCGTGAACTCTTGGGCAGAATTGAGCATATTGAAGCCGACCTCCAAAGGCTTGTTTCAATGAATCAAGAGAGCAGGGTAAATGGAATTAACGCTTCAGCCTCCCAGCCCATGGAAGAAGAATCAGTACAGCAGCCTCGCCAGCTTAGAGGCAACTGATTTTCATTGTCTACCTTTCTCTCAGTTTAGTTATGGGTTTTAGTTTCAAAATTTTGTATGAATGAAGTTTTTTTGCACTCTGCTATGTAGTCAGTTCGTGAGGTTTTTTACAACTCGTTTAGTTTGCAGTTCAGAAGAAACTTTCTGCCCTCTGTTTTGGGAAATAGACTTTGTATGGCTTGCTGTCTATGTGCCATCCCGGCTATATACCTCCCTTCGGAAATGTAATGAATGGCTGTGCACAGCCTATTAATACAAACCCCTCTTTCTGTTTTTGTTAAAAAAAAATATACTCTTTCCTTGGTGAATGTGCTTCTAACTGTAGGGTTCTTGTACTCTGGTTGTACCATTCGTACAACTCATTTGTTGTTGATACCAGTTTAAATTGTGTTTCCTCTACTTCCAACCACACAACAATATTGCAAAATTTTGGTTTGTGTACGTTTATTCTAAGTATTCTAGTAAAGTAACTTATATCTTTTAAAATTCTACGATTCTACAATTTGGATAGGAATATGCTTATCTTTCAACCACTAGTTTTGGAATTTTTAAAAATATACGTTACAATTGATAAGTTTGGTATTTTGGATGTTAGTGGATATTTTGAGGATGTTCAATCCATTTTTACCATCAAAATTATACTTAAAACATATTTGCATTCTGATTTTGAAAAATAAAAAGCCATGGATTCTAAGAAAAAAAATGACCATCTTATAAAATTCTTGGAATTTCTAGACATCTCCATTTATAACCATCACTCCATCACTAAGTTCCAATGTGTGGTAAAATATAATAGAAGCAAATAGAAAAGAATATAAATAAACATGTGTGTGTGCAAGGTGACGAGGGTCTCTTTTGATGGGTTAGATGCAATAGAAAACTGGAAATGCAAGCATCAATCAACTTACATGGATATTTTGAGACACTTACATAATGAATATTGTGATGAATCTTGCCATGAGTAAAAAACAAGAAATGTAGGAAATTGAATGAGGTTTCCAAATATATAATTTTTTGAGTTGAGGAGTGATGACAAAAGATAAATAAGAAAAAATAAAAAACATTATATATTCTTGTTAAAAATTAAATATTTGGAATCTTAAAAAAAAACCATATTTGTTTCTTAAATTTCATAAAAAAATGGAGGTGTGCACAACATACTGTAACCAACGACTAAACACATGAGCATATTGAAAAGTTGGATGTAATGCTCAATTAGCCATGGTTTATCATACCCCAAGGCATAGGCATGCTGAATCAAACACAAATTTCAAAGAAGACACATAGGCATAAGAATTCAATGCCAGCATGGGTGGAGGCTTGACCTGAATACATTTTTTATTTTAAATAAAACGTGCCCTCATTATATTAAATAAATACAAGTGCACATTTTATTGAAGAATAAGACATGTGCGTTGTATTGAAGAAAAAGAGATGGACATTTTATTGAAGCACAATGGATGCAGGTTTTATTGAAGCACAACTCACACACGTTTTTAAATACATGGCAGTTCTAGGTCATCCGGTTACCACTCCTTAGGTCATAAACAAATTATTCCTATTAAGTTTGTGTTGAAGTGTGCAAGGTGATAAGCTATTACAAGCTACGCTTTTGCAGGTAATATATTTACCCTATATCAACTTTAATTTATGCTTTTAAATATGCTTACAAGATGAGATTGCAGTTATCAATATTTGTATTGAAAGTTGTAAATCATCCTTTATCAACTTGAATAAATGTTTTTAATTTTTTTACGGTTTAGGATAGAGTCTAATATTTATCTATTAGAGGGATTGTGAAAATTTATTTCCAAAGATTTTACAAATGTCTTAGGATTTAGAATAGAATCTAGCATTTATCCCTAAAAAGGAATATGATATTAAACCATTTCCAAAACATCATGAACATGGTTGTGTTCACACATAAATGTCACACATAGATATCATAGATCTTAAAACACAACAAACATTGAAAATCAATAAAACCATATGCAAAGCCTCGTAAACAACCCATGGTTTTAAAACCATGTACAATGCCTCCTAAACAATATACAATAGAACCATGGGTTGTTGAGGAGGCCTTGAACATGGAAAGGCCCTCCTAAGCCATGGACAATAAAACCATGGATTTTTTAGGGGGGCTTCACTTGTTGACCAATATCCTATCACGTTAGTTCATATTGTGGGTTTTAAAATTATCAAAAATTGAACCAATATATTGCAGGTATTGGGGGAATGAGGGGTTTAAGGTGGGGGTGGGTAGGGTGGTTTATAAGGATTAAGGTATAAAAAGGGGTGGGGAGGAGGTTTTAAGTATTGGGAGGGGGTTTCAACAAAAAAAGTTTGGGCCAATATCTCTGAAAATTAAGGGTATTCTTTAATATCCCATGATTGCACGTGCTATGTGAGATGTTCACTAAGTGAAGTCCCCGTGGGATTTTTTAGGATGCCTTCCACATGGTTTTAAAACCATGGGTTGTTTAGGAGGTCTTGCACATGGTTTTAAAACCATGTATAGAAAAATGTTGTTGTAATCTTACAGATCACAAAGGGTTACCAATAATACACATTAAAAGTATACATACATATGAGACACAAGAGACAAGAATACAGATGTAAGAATAAAAAATTATATTATAATAAATGATTCCTTACAATACACAGAACTGAAGCAAGTTATCATCTGGCTCAACAGCCTAATATATATGATTTACAAAATAGTTACAAATAACTACCTGTCGGTTCCGTCAACCGACAGAAACTTAGGTGGCCAACCTAATCTCTAATTAGTCGGATGATCAACTTAGTCAACTAGTTGACTTAGTCGGGTAGTTGACTAGCTCCTCCAACATCTCCCCCACGAAAAAAATTGTTCTTCATCTGGAAGAAACAAGGGAGGTAGTCCAAAAATTCTTTAGCTGTCTAAAATTGTTATTTCTTTGTTTATCCTTTTATGGGTTGTGAAGTTGGATGGTTGGTAGTTTTGCATCTATGTTTGTAGTGCCGACACCATGCTTTCAAACAACTGATATGCTTTCTCTAGTGGTTTGTTGGTGTCGATCTCTATTGGTCCTCATATCACATACTACACAAGATTTCTGCATTTTTTTAGGAACTCGACTTGTTTCCTTTCATTGTCGTCAATCTCCTTGCATCTATTCTAGCTTTTTGTCTTTGCTTCGATGCCCAGGGTTTCTAAGAGTTTTCCCAACTCTCCATCCCTTATATTTGTTGCGTCAACTGCACTGGTAGACCCAAGTTGGATGATGTGGACCATTGTTGCTTTTGGTTGATGGTCCTTCTTCTTTCTATCTATATTTCTCTGATGTTTTTACTCGGTTTGCTGCTGTACTTGTAAGAGTTAGATTTTTCAGCAATGGACTATCTGGCTGCCGGTCTGCAATGGTTAGGGGAGCTTCTGGTTGGGGCTACGGGATGAGTGCTGCAGGTGGATGTGTATCTGGTGGATTTTGTATAGAGGGTCCAGATACAGATGTTGTTGGTACTGATGGTTGTTGCAGAGGTGGTTCAAGTGCAGTTGGTTCAGTTGTAGGTTTTGGTTTTGGGGGTGGTGCTGGTGGTGATGGTGATGTTGAATGGTTGGGTGTGATTGGAGTGGTGGGTATGTGTTCACGTATCGGATCATCGATTTGTGGGGGTGAACCTTTCGAGATATCGGAGAACAGTTCGTTGATTTCTCGATTTATTTCTTCCATGTTCTCTTCTTCCTCATTTCATGTCGGTTCATTGGCTAGTGGTGGGGGTTTGGGATCGGTTGGGATGAAGGATGAGGTTCGACTTGAGATGACTTGAGCTGTCATGTCAGGGTTCCTCACAAATGTGGATGTTATTAATCCCATAGACCTTAGTTTTTGGGGTATTCAGCTAGTTTGTGAAGGAGCAGGATTTTGTGACCCACCAGTTTCAAACATAGGCATTTTGCTGGTGATATTTTGCACAGAGGTGAGTAACTCATGCAGTTTTTCGATGTACCCCTTGAAGTCTCTATCGCTGTCGAAACTCTCCCTCGGGGTGTCCAGCATAGCATTCTTGCATATGTCGACCGAGCTTATTCAGGGGAGCTCTAGAAGTGTTTCGTGGATGATTTGGGTCGGGGATGGGGCTGGTGGTGTAGACAATAGTTCAACAATGTTTTCGGCCATTGAGGTATTTGTGCTCTTTACCCTTTTCGACTAACCTTGTTGTGCTCCTGCTTCAACAAATTTTTGGAACTATGCCTCCATCGAAATTTTGCTTGCTACGGCATCTTCTATGATGTCGACTGCCATGGCTACTAATTTGTCTTCATATTCTGATGATTCTTTGATGATAAGCTTATGCTTCCCTTTTCCTTATTTATGTTCCTGAATTTTTCTTCTTTTCCTTGAAGCTGCTATTTCCTTTGATGGCTTATAGATGTTTTCTTTAGTTATAGTAAACTTCGAGTTTTCAGTTTCCATGTCATCCCCTGGTCCTTTTCCTCCCCCTTTTTTTTGAGTTGGGAAAATGCTTTCTTCAGCTGGATTGGTTATCTATTGTTCTGGTTGTTCCCCTTCCCTTTGGGCTGTCGACGGTATGATTGTAATTTGCAGTCGACTCGTGTCTTTTGCTGGTGTTTCCTCCAACACAAATGTGCCAATGTATAACCAGAGTTTGTAATCTTATTCTTTTTCTTGGTCTGTTAGTGGATCCTCCACTGCTAGGGTTTCCTCCTTGGCCTTTGTTGGTATCAATAGTTTTGTGCCAGACTATCGAGCTAGCTCTCGGAAGATCTCTTCGACTATTGGATAGTAGTTGAGAGTCTTCGCTTTTGCCTTGGTGCCCTACATGTATCAAACCGCCATTAGAGGAAATTTGAGGTCTAAAATGGGCTTCCTAAGGAAAATGATAAAATAATAGTTAAAATAATAAAATAATAGTTATTAATTTTGGAGGAAGAATGGAAAAAACTACTTTTTTTGTTCGTATTTTTGACATATCTCCCTATGTTTTTACTCAAATAATGAGTGGGAGAGCTCATTGGATGTGGAATTTAATTCCACATTCAACAAGTACCCACACAGCATACTTTTGATGGACCTTACTACCACAAAAATAAGAAATACCTGAAAAACATGATGATGATGTCGTCATCATTTTTTTCAAGTATTTCTTATTTTTGGGGTGGCAAGGTCATTCAAAAGTATGCAGTGTGGATACTTGTTGGATGTGGAATTAAATTCTACATCCAACGAGCTCTCCCACCTGAAATTTATGTAAAAACACAGGGAGATATGTCCAAAATACAAACAAAAAAAGTAGTTTTCTTTTATGACAAATATGTCAATTCGACCATTATGGTTGACTCATTTTATTGAAATTCTATTGTTTCTTGAATTCCAACTCACAAAATTTATTGTTGGCATGTTTTCTTATAAGGCCCTGTTGAGGCCTAGAAATTCATAGGTAACAACAGCAAGGGATTCTCCCCAGTCAACGTTCTCAACTAGCCTCTGACTATTTGGTGTCGGGAATCCATCCGGTTTGTGGTCTGGCTACCATAGGTCAAGTACCAAAAACCAAAGGTTTTACCGGTTGTGGCCCGGTCCACCATGTATATTTTGTATTTTGACTTTAAGTATGATATGGGAGTGCCTATCTAAGATGCAGATTGATGAAGAATGTGAGGAGTGGTCACAATTTGATGCGCAGGTTCTTACCTCTCGTCTTAGACTCCCTCACATCTAAATCACACAAAACTAAAAAGAGTACCATCTAAGCTATCCCTAGGGAGCAAGATTATTAATTCATGAGTAATGTAATAATGTCCATATGTTAAAATAAATCACAGATAGCTATTCTTAGAATCAAAACACATAAACATGAATAGAGATATGCATAACAAGATAGCTCGTCATTTGTTAAAACATTCATTACTCATAGTGGAAATTATCACAGAATAAACCAGAGAACATTCAAATAAGAACATAGGTTGAGAAAGTTAGAACACTCTCACAATTAATGAAACACAACAGAAAATGAAATAGTTCCCCTTCAACATTGTTCGTTTCATCACATTTGAACATTCCACACAACACTTTCTCCAATAGCAAAAATTGTAATTTTATTATTGCACAACGAAGTAGTTCCTCTTACAACAAGTAGTTCACAAGTTTCTACTGGAAAAATCGTGATTTCTGTCTCACTCTCCCATACTTATACCAAAGGGAAAACCTTTGGGCTCCCCAATGGTTCCCTCTCAGTGTTTTGTCACTTTGTGTTCATGTTCATCATTCATCCAAACGTTACATTCTAGATAAAGATTTTATAAAAAATGGGAAAATCTAGGTAATTGATGAACTGCGCCATACTAGGCCTTTTATTTTTTAATGATTATGTTCTACCATTCCTTAGTCCCTTTTCAGATCTTCATTAGTTTATTTTCCCGAGCAACAAATCTGGTGCCTTATGCTTTACCATGCTTTTTCCTTCAGCTGCATCTTCTTCACCATAATGATCTTCTAAGGGATCCAAGAAAATATCCTATGTCTGTATACAATCAAACAAAAACTCATAATTTATCCCGACTATCTTAATAAACATTAACCATAATACAAATAAAATGAAAAGTGAAAGAAAAGGAAACCGGAGCGGGATTTCTCATGAAAACATCCACCTAATAAAACTAGGTGCACCGGTCATTTATGAAAATAGTGATGAGCTCATTACAACCAATAGGAAAACAATTAAGAAACGTGCATATAAAAACCCCCATCAACGAATCAGAACACTAGACATCGGATGGTTAGTGCGCTACACAGCCGCAACGACAGAGGTTCTTCATTCTAGGGGTTTCGAAACACACATCAAAACTCAGCGCGATAAAACCTCGGGGGCGAGACTTACTGAGGCATAAAATAGTTAGTATGCTATAAAGTCACAATGGTGAAATTCCTACATTCAAGAATATCCGCAGACTAGTCAGAAGCAGAGAAACACATAATAGGATATCGACAAAAGGAAAAATAGTTCGACGGGCAATTAGTATATTCGGGGGGAACTCAATCATCCTGCGGCCTCTGATCAAAATCATAAATATTTCCAAAAAAGCCAAATGGTGAGGCCTATTTTCCAATAATAAAACATGGCTTGACCTCCAAAACTAGAAAATGACAATTCCACCTTAAAACTCAATGATAAACAATGGAAAACTACCAAGCCTTAAAGTCCAAAACATGCACGGACCCAAACAAAAACTTGAATAGCAAGAAACTGGCCCCAAATAATCCAAACATGTAGTAGAGTGGGGCAAACACAATAAAAAAGGAGGGTTCAAAATTTCCAAAATTTTGGGAATTGTTGCAGCTGCAACAATTAGTGGCTCACTGGTGAACCCAGATCTTCGATTAAACTCTTCCTTGAGCAATAGACTATTTAGCATTGAAACCAACATGCTGAATTTTTCTAGATGACTAGATTCCATAATGTCACATACATGAACCTGTAATCATTGATGATAGTCCATTTTTTAGGGAAAGGAAACCAAAATCTCAAGTTCAGGATAAGTCTTTTGAGGCATAACTAGGTGGATTCCATTTTAACTTTGTCTATGGGTAGCTTCCATCTTAGATGCCATAGGATTGTAACGCATGGTAAACAGAAATATTTGTTTGTTCCCCATTCCCATGCCACTTGGCATTTTTGTTTGTGGACTTTATGTCCTTTTGAGTCCTCCTGGTTTCTTTTCTTCTAAATTTTATTCAGGCTCTTCTATTCATAGTGTCCTTTTGTGTGATAGAAGCAATTTTCAGCTCACGGATGGAGAAGAACTTTTGGCAATCTGTACTCATATAATTTAGTACTTTGTTTTGATGAATATTGCTTCCTTAGGAGTTTTGAATATTATTAGCCTTTTCTCTTTCAACTTCTGGCATGGGATCATTTAGATATAACATATTGTTTACCCTGCCCCCCTTTCCATGGGTCTTTTGCTGTCACCCCCCTAGGACGTTTTAGATGTGAAATGGATGGAGCCTCGCAATACTATTCTAGACCTTTTGATTCTGAGTTATTTCAGGGATTATGGTGGACCTCAATGTCTTCATAGACACTTAGGAAAACTACTTACTAGAATAAATTCCACCAAATTCAAAAAATAAGACCTAGCCTAAGGCCCAAAGGATCTCCATTTATCAAGGGTTCTTAAGTTCTCAATGAAACCAAAAGTTTTCTTCCTTTATTGGAATCAGAAGAAACCTACACTAAACAAATAGGAAAAGGACAAATCAAAGTGGAAAAACAAGTCAATTATTTATGTACAAACGGAAAGAAATAAAACAAAATCAAGAAAAATAAGGTTTAAGAACTAAACCATTTACTAGTAAGTTCTCCTCCCATCGCTATAAATCCTGCAACTTATGGGTTGAGGTGCCAAGTTTTGCCGCAATACGGAAAGGACCTACCAATAACTATTGAAACTTCGTGTGTTTCCCCTTCTCATCATGTGGGTGATCCCACTTAAGAACCAAATCTCCTACTTCAAATTATTTTGTCCTAGCTTTGTGCTTATCAAACCACCTCTTCACTACATCTTGTTGTTTTTTAAAACATTCTCTGGCCTTAGATCTAGATTCTTCTTCCTTCAAAAGATTATGTATCCTCATCAGAAAAAATTCATTATCTAACCCTCTTGATTCTTGAGCTATTATGGAAGAGGGTAGCATGATATTGGGGGGTAGAATGGCCTCTTTTCCAAAGACAAGGGTATATGGGGACACACCTAACGAAGTCTTGGGGGTGACCCTATCAGCCAAAAGAGCATTTGGTAATGCTGAATGTCAACTTCTCTGGTTTTCTATCACAGTGTTTTTTAAGATTCTACTCATATTTTTGTTTGAAGATTCAACCAAACCATTTCCTTGTGGATAATAATTTGCAGAGTAATGCAACTTAATTCGCTTTTCATGAGAAAATGCAGTTAATCATATAGAGGAAAAATAAGTAGCATTATTTAAAACTAGAGAAGTTGGAACTCCAAACCTGGTCATAATATGATCTTGCAAGAAGTCCATAACTGCATCTTCATTCACTTTATGGAAAGAAATGGCTTTGACCCAACAAGTGAAGTAATCGGTTGCCGTCAAAATATACTTGTGTTGCAAGGAATAATTTGGCATTATCTCCCTAATGATATCCATCCCCCACTGCTCGAAGGGTTCTGTTATCATCACAGGCTTTAATGGTATTTCTTCTTTAACTTGTCTTCCACCACACCTTTGATAGATGTCGCACTTTCTAACATGGGCATGTGCATCTTTGAATAGTGTGGGACAATAGTACGCGGATATAAGAATTTTAAGGGATGTTGTATCCCTAGAGAAGTGTCCTCCAGAAGGCTCATCATGTAAGTCTATCGTGACCTTCTTTGCATATTCTTTCTCTAAGCATCTGATAAGAACTCCATCATAATTCTTCCTGAACAATATTCCTTCAAGAATTTGATATGAGGCTGATTTAAGACGTAGTGCTCTTTTTTGCTTAGAATTCCAATATTTCGGTAACAATCCTGCCTAAAGGTAATGCACAAGGTCTCAATACTAGCAATCCGAAGCTATGAAAAGAGGACATGTATCCATCAAATGTAACTCAGCTTCATTTTCCCAGTTATTTCCTTCATTGTCTTTAATTTTGGTCATTAATTTGCACAATCCCTGCCCTTTAACTATAGAGGTTGGCTTGAATTCGAGGTCATACTCCTGTAGAGGTGTCACCCAGTTGCCTCTTCTTTCTCCAAAATCTTTTTGTATGAAAAGAGACCTCACAGCTGGGTGTGGAACTATTACCCTTGTCTGATTCTTAAGTATATATGGTCTGAATTGTTTTACCACTTTGAATACTGTGTAAGATTGTTTATCCACAGCTGGATAATTCAATTTTTCCCCTTGCAGACCAGTGCTCATAAATGATATGGGGAACTTATCTCCACCATCTTCGTTCTGGGTAAGCACTGCTGCTAGTGAATCGTCAGATGCGAAAGTGTACAAAATAAAATATTTCTCAAAATCCAGAATTTTGAGGGAGGGTGCATGTGCAATAGCTATCTTTATTTTACTAAATGCATTGTTTCCTACATCAGTCCACTTGAATTGTACAGTTTGCTTTACCATTTGCTGCAAAGGTTTAACAATTTGAGCGAAATATGGCACAAATCTTCACACAAAATTTATTGTCCCCATAAATGATTGCATGCCCTTTTTATTATGGGGTAAGGGAATCTATTCGATAGGTTTGATCCTCTCTAGGTCTATGGAGATCCCCTTCTTAGAAACCATGTGACCCAGTAACTTACCTTCAGTAATGGAAAACACACACTTCTTGGGGTTTAATGAGATACCGTATTTTCAGCAGCGTTCAAAAATCTATTTTAGATGGAATGCATGTTCCTCCCTTTTCTTTGAGAATATTGTGATGTCATTGAGGTATACTACAGCACTATGGACAATAAGACCATGAAAATATATGTCCATATCCCTCTGGAACATAGCTCCAGCATTTATGATTCCAAAGGGCATCCTTCTATAAGCAAAAGTCCCCCATCTGGTTCTGAATGTAGTTTTCAGTTTGACTTCTTCAACCACTAACACTTGATTGTAGCCAGAGAATCCATCTAATAAAGAAAATAATTCAGAACCTTAAACTATTTTCAATATCTGTTCCATATGTGGGACAAGATAATTGTCTTTATTCGAAGCATGATTTAGGTTTCTCAAATCCACACATAGTCTAATTTCTCCAGATTTCTTTCTTACCGGTACCAGATTGGAACCCATTTTGAGTGTCTGACTTTGAAAATGATTTTAGCATCCAACAACTTCTTTACCTCATTCTGAATCAGAGGCTCTAATTTTTGGATGCATTTTCCTTGAAGGCTGTTGAAAAGGCTTGACACTAGATCTGATGGGAATAACATGTTGAATAATATCGGTGTCATGTCTCTTCTGATTTTCATACATCCAGGAAAAAACATCTTTTTATTGTTTGAACAGACTTATGAACTTATTCATTTCACCTGGAGAGCAACACTTTCCCAAATTCACATATTTAGGCTCAATTTCAGTTCCCAAATTAATAAACTCGAATTATGGAGACGAGCTATGACTCTTCACATTCACTAGCCTTCTGAATTTCTCGTTTAGATCAAACATTCGCTCTAAATTCCTAACTCCTTTAGGAATAAAATTGTCGAATTTTAGCTTGGCCTAATGTTCTTCATCGTCAATCATTTCCCCTTTGAAGGTCTCGTCATTTGTCAAGCATTCTAGAATCTGCTAATCATCATCAAAAACCCATAAATAAGTAATCATATCCGGAACCGAAGGCCTGAAAATCAATTCAATAGAACACCGGTTATTAAAGGGCACACACATTGTGGATGAGGTGGCCAATAAGTTAGTTTCCACATTCTTAAGTCTAGGAATCGATAAAATGTTAAATGCATGAAAATATTTAAGTAGATCCCATACTTCATTTTGATAATCTTTTAAATGAGGGGAAATGCAATGTATTTGATTTTGAATTTGTTTTACAATTATTTTAGAATCCCCATACACTTTCAGATTGTTTACCTTTAATTCAGTGGCTTTTCATAGTCCCTGAAATAGTGCTTCATATTCGGCTGTGTTATTGGTGCATTCAAACTCTAACCTACATGAAAGAAAATGTTTATTTTTTTAGGATCAATTAGGACATAGCTGACTCCTGACCCTTCCAAAGTTTTAGACCCATAAAAGAAAAGCATCCAAAAATCACCTATCACTACTGTGCGTGAATCAACATCTACATTTACAGCTAAATCTACTATCTTACATTCAATTTCATCAGCCTGTGAAAACCAAGGAGATTAGGCTGAGCGCTTGATGTATTGCTGGCTTCTTCCGCTTGATATTTTCCCGGTTCTCTCTCAATAAAGTAATTTCCCAAAATAGAATTCACTGCTTCATTTTTTCCTTCGAACTGAGTAACATTGTGTTTCATGTGGGGATCTCTCAAAACTTTAATTTGTTTCAGGATTCCTTTATACGATAGCCATAGATCTGACCATTCTGAGGAAAAATATCCACTCAGCTTTGCCGACCAATATCTGCTCAAAACAAGTCCATAAGCTTCTTGTATGTCAGCCACCACAATGTCAATGAATTGACATACCTTATCATTTTAATTTAAGAGAATGAGAACATCCTCCATTTCCCCAATTACCTTCACATTCATTCTATCCAATTGAATGACCCTCCACGTAGATGGTTTAGGTTTCCCGTTTATCTTTTTGTAGACCGACAGTGGCATAACATTTAGTGATGCCCCCGAGTTTACTAGGCAGTTATGCACGTTGTGGTTGAAAATTTCAAAAGTAAGGAGAAAAGGTGGAGTCTTGCATTTAGTCTTACCTCCCACACTTGCTTCACCAATTTCTTCTTATTGGGGCTGATTGTCAGTGGGAAGCTTCTCCTCTTATATTTCAAGTGCTTTCAATAGATTTTCTTTCTGTTGTGGCACATTGCACATCTAAAATAATGAGATGCTTGCCCTTACCTTTTTGATATCCTCCACAATGTCATAATCCATCTTATGTTCTATGAGATTCGGTTTAACATTATTTATCTTTTATTCGTTGGGCTTAGTAGGCATGTTGATCTCTCTAGGATTTTCATTGGTGATGGTAAATTCCATAATTTCATTAGCCAAGGAGTTTTTCTGAAATTTCTTAACATTCTTTTGAAGTCTCTTAATTTTTGGGAGAATAAGACTGTTTTTCTTAATAAATCCCTGGCTTCTTGTCATTACATTTCTTTCCAGGACATCTTCATGTCTCAGATCCTTTTCTTCCTCGTCGTCAAAAAATGATACACAGTCCCATAAAACCATGGCCTCATCCTCATGTTTGTC
Organism: Pseudotsuga menziesii; assembly: GCA_001517045.1. NCBI lineage: Eukaryota > Viridiplantae > Streptophyta > Pinopsida > Pinales > Pinaceae > Pseudotsuga > Pseudotsuga menziesii. Next base: position 36,684 of record LPNX010816934.1, on the reverse strand, counting down.
TATTGATTTATTTTTGTCTTTCCCTTCTTCATCGTTATCCTCAGTTAATTTGGAATCCAACAGCTGATTCATAACCAACGTCATTGAATTTATCCATTGAGGACAATTCTTTTCAGAATGGGGTTGTTGGTGAAAAGTGCAAAAGTTATCCATCCCTACCTCTATTAAGTTCATAGATGCAGGGCTGTGCAGAGGTGGTTGGGATTGATTGTTATCTTCCCTTTTTTTTGTAATAAGGCTTATAAAATGTCTAGGCTTCCTTTTCCTTTTCCAAGTCTATTATTCTGTTAGAGAGCTTCTACATCATCTTTTCCATTCCTTCGAAATCTAGTGATTGCTCCTCTTTAGGCTTAGTAAATAACAAAGCTTTCCCCCTAACAATTTTTTCTCCTGACTCCTCAGGATAGTCTTCGATGCTTTCCTTTTCAGCCTCCACTCTTTCGGCTTATTCATAAGTCTCTACTAGCGTAGGTTTGGATTTCATATTGGAAAACATAGCCAACTCAAGTCCTAAAGTTGAAGTATAATACTCAATCAAAAATTTATCCAAGGGTTTGTCAGCTTCAAAAAAATTCTTAAGATAAGCTGCAAATATTTGGGTAAAACTATGCACCTTCTCTTTTTCTTTCTTTCTTTAAGGTGCACAACCCTTTCATGAGAGCCGCATGAGCTTTTTGGGTTGTATATTTACTTCTGAAAATACTTTCAAAGGTATCCCAGTCTGGATAGAGTTTGTAGGAAAACCAAAATACCATGATGCTGCTGCTCCTTTGAGGGTATGCAGAAAAAGTCTACAAATGACATTCTCATGTTGCCCAGCCCTCAAACCTTCTATTGCCAAATAAAAACTTTGTAAATAGTCATCTACTAACATTTTCTCATTTGGATCAAACTTAGGCAGCATCTTCTCAGAAGCTTGAGGTAAGTCATGCAACGGAGGTGTTAAGTTCAGGGGTGATCTGGCTTTCCAATTTGGTGGTGGATTTGGTGGGTTAGGTGGCTGGTTTGCATTTACACCTTCCATGAGTCTGGGTGGAGAGTGAGGAGTTGAATGAACATGAGTCCACACAGGAGAACAGTAAGGTGTGTTTGGGCCTACTTGATTCAAAGGCTGAACAACTTCTTGTAAAGCTACTTCTACTAACTCTTCCAAATCTCCAACCAAAACTGAATATTCCAAGATGGTATGATCTTTCTTCTTGTACTCTCTTCAGGGTAAATTAGGGATAATCGGTAATCCTCCAATACTCTTTACATAGGCCCATGTGTGTCTTCTTAGATCATTTACTACTTGGTTTCCCACAGAAAACGAATGTTCTCTATTCTCTTCAATATTTGGATCAGGAAATAAATTCCTTTCAAAACTATCACTGGTGGAGTGATTTCAAGGAAATGGATTTCCTCGACCAGCCATGCACTGGTGGCCCTCCTTCTAGCACCAGAAAACTATTGAGGCATGGAAATTCATAGCGAACAATAGAAAGGAATTCTCCCCAGTCAACGTTCCCAACTGGCCCATGACTGTTTGCTGTAGGGAATCCATCCGGTTTGTGGTCAGGCTACCGTAGGTCAAGTAACAAAAACCAAGGGTTTTACCATTTGCGGCCTGGTCCACCATGTATATTTTGTCTTTTGACTTTAATTATGATATATAAGTGCCTATCTAATATGCAGATTGATGAAGAATGTGAGGATTGGTCACAATGTGATAAGCAGGTTCTTACCTCTCGTCTTCAACTCCATCACCTCTAAATCACACACAACTGAAAAAATTATTAAGTAAGCTATCCCTAGGGAGAAATATTATTAATTCATGAGTAATGTAATACTGTTCATATGTTAAGATAAATCATAGATAGTTGTTCTTAGAATCAAAACACAAACATGAATAAATATATGCACAACAAGACAGCTCGTCAACTGTTAAAATATTCATTACTCATAGTGGAAATTATCAAAGAATAAACTAGAGAACATTCAAATAAGAACATAGGTTCAGAAAGTTAGAACGCTCTCACAGTTAATGAAACACAGCTGAAAACGAAATAGTTCCCCTTCAACATTGTTCATTTCATCACATTTGAACATTCCACACAACACTATCTCCAACAAGAAAAATTGTAATTTTATTATTGCAAAACGAAGTAGTTCCTATTACAACAAGTAGTTCACAAGTTTATCTCGAAAAAAGCCCCATTTTTGTCTCACTCTCCCATACTTATACCAAAGGGAAAACCTTTGGGCTCCCCAACCGTTCCCTCTCATTGTTTTGTCACTTTGTGAATGTTCATCATTCATCCAAACGTTAGATTCCAAATAAAGAATTTATAAAAAATGGGAAAAGCTAGGTAACTGAAGAACTGCCCCATAATGGGCCTATTTTATTTTAATGATTATGTTCTACCATTCCTTAGTCCCTTTTCAGATCTTCATTATTTTATTTTCCCAAGCCACAACTCTGCTGCCTTACGCTTTACCATTCTTTGTCCTTCAGCTGCATCTTCTTCACCACAATGATCTTGAAAGGGATTCGAGAAAATATCCTATGTATATCTGCGATCAAACGAAAACTCATCATTTATCCTGACTATATTAATAAAAATTAACCATAATACAAATAAAATGAAAACTGAAAGAAAAGGAAACCAGAGCAAGCTTTCTTGTAAAAACATCAACCTAATAAAACCAGGGGCACTGATCATTTATGAAAATAGTGGCGACCTCATGAAAACCAGTGGGAAAATGATTAAGAAATGTGCATATAAAAACCCCCATCAGTGAATCAGAACACTAGGCATAAAGATGGTCAGTGTGCTACACAGCCGCAACGGCATAGGTTCTTTAGTCTAGGGGTTCTGAAACACACATCAAAACTCTGCACGATAAAACATGGAGGGAGAGACTTACTGAGGCATCAAATATTTAGTATGCTATAAAGATGCAATGGTGGAAGTCATACAGTCAAGAAGATTCGTAGACTAGTCAACACGGAGAAACAAAGAATAGGATATCAGTGAAAGGACAAACAGTTTGATGAGAAATTAGTCTATTCAGGGACCGCAATGGTGGAACTCAATCATCCTGTGGCCTTCGATCAAAATGATAACTCTTTCCAAAAAACCCAAAAGGAAAGGTCTATTTTCTAATAATAAAATGCGGGATGACCTCCGAAAATGGAAAATGACAATTCCACCTTAAAACTCAATGATAAACAATGGAAAACTGCCAAGCCTTACAATCCAAAACATGCACAGACCCAAACGAAAACTCGAATAGAAAGAAACTTGCCTCAAATAATCCAAACATGTAGTAGAGTGGGGCGAACACAATAAAAAAGGAGGGTCCAAAATTTCCAAAAATTTGGGAATTTTTGCAGCCACAACAGGCCCATTTTAGACCCCAAACTTCCTCTAATGTGTATGGTCAAGTTCGAGCTGCATGTGCGTGGTTTTTTGGAGACTTTGTCGGATGTTCTGGGACACCCTCCATCTGTTCGTCTAGATTTTAAGCTGTTGGAACCAATTTTCCAACAACAGTTTTTCGTTTTCCAGTTCCTTTATTGTTTTGGTCTGGGTGAATGGTTTCAATCTCTACATATGGAATCTTGTGGGCTCTTGAAACTACTTGTCCCTGATAGGGCACAACTAGTACATCACTATCCATATTCTAAGGGATATGAGCCTTATAATCCCTCCTGACTCCTGGAATTTTTTCACAGATGCCCTTGACCATGTCAGCGACATATTCATCCCATCTATATATTTTCCCTGTGTCGGCAATGGTATCCACTGCATCTAGCATATCTAGTTTTAGGTTGCTTCCTTGACCTATGGGTGTAAGCCGCGTTGCTATGATTTTAGCCACAATTTGTGGCGTTTAGGCTTGTATCTAGCTAATCATTATCCCTTTTGAAAATTTTCCCAATGGTGATCCAGTTAGTTGCTCTACCAGCCCTTCTTTTATGCCGACTCATACTGGGTCACCTTGGTTGGATGAACCAGTCAATTTGTATATTACTTCACTAGAGATCTAGAATGGCTTGTCGAAGTAGAATCTATCATTGTGGTATTGGCTTATGACAAATTTAACTGTTGTTTCCTTTGTACCTCCAAAACTTGCCATGAACAATGTGTTCTTGTAGTCCATGATAGTACTATGGTTTATCTTTTATGTGGCTGTGGTTGGTTTCTTGTCGACATAGGCCCATACCTTGATTTCAGCCCATGTTTTCATCCATGATGTATCTTCAACCTTAGCATTCTTTATGTTTCTTATCCTCCTGATTAATGGCATCTTAGCAGTTTGTAGTTCCTTAGTTTTGGCTGTAGCTCTAATTTGTTTTGGTGCCATTTTGTCGGGTTTCTATTCGACTGTACTTCAGGATTCTCGATTCTCAGTTTTGTGTTTGCTAAGTTTCTCTCTCTGTTTGAAATACTGTAAATGATCCGCTAGCAGTCTAGTATTTATAGGTGATGGGTTTGACATTTTTGTCGATCAGTGTATTAATGGCGTAAGTGATGGTCCAACGCGATCACTTGAATTTGCCTTAATGGTGATTTGGTTTTGGCGCTCGTAGTCATCAAAGAGTGATGTGACTTGCAGGGTCGTTGGTCGATGTCGATCATGTGAGAAGTCGATGGTGGTATGTCGATGGGTGTAATGTTGTCTATCGGAGTGTTGATTTCCTCTCATCATGGTTTACGTGTATTGGTTCTGTTTTGCTTTCTGGATTTTTTTTTTCATATTTTTATAGTTTTTTTCTAACCATTATGGTTGTTATATGATTTTTTTTTTAAACTTGTTTTAGTTTTTGTACGGCTTTAGTTGGGCACAACTAACAAGTTTCTAAAATACTATGCCTTGTAACGTCCTTAGTCGGATTGATCCGTTCGCATGAATTTGTTCAAAAACATAGGGTCACATCCTTTCTATATGTAGTTTTTTGGGTTTTCCTTTTACTTGACTATTGTATAGTAATGCAAGGTCCCCTACCAACAAGTTTTTGTTTTCAATGTTGCGATTGTGCCATGCCTTCTGTTGTTGTTGTGTCTAGATTTCTTGATGTTGTAAAGCGATCAGTCGGTGTTCTTCAAGATTACTTAATTGCATCAGTTGGTCCTTCCTTCCTTGTTCGACATCAACATGTAAAATTTATATGATTATAGGTGTCTATTGTCGAAAATGTAGTGGAAATACTACTTCTTTTCCATAAAGTAGTCGAAACATTGTTTGGTCGGTTGAGCGCTTGTATGTTGTTCTGTATGCCCATAGTATGGCAGGTATCTTTTCGTCCCAGTCGTCTTTTTCGGTGTTACATATTTTTCTTAACCCTTTTGTTAGTGTTTTGAGGAATGCCTCAATTGCTCCATTCGACTGAGGGTGGTAAGCTGTACTCTGTCGGTGGTCAACTTGGAGTTGATCTGTTACTGTTTTAATAATTTTATTAATAAAGTGTGACCCTTGGTCGCTGATTATGGTTATTGGACATCCAAACTTGGTAATGATATTTTCATAGATAAAATTAGCAGATATCTCACTGGAACATGTGTCGACTGGTTTTTCCTCTGCCCACTTGGTTGCATACTCAACTGTGGTTATTATGTACCTTGCTCCTATTCTTTTTGCTGGTATGGGAAATTGTCCTATGAAGTCAATAACCCAAATTTCAAATATCAAACTTGGATTTACTAATATGAAGGTAATTTCTGTACTAGGTAGAGATCGAACCAGATGCTGACATCTATCACATTAACTTACAAACGTTTTACAGTCTTTGTGAAGTGTCAGCCACCACAACCTTAACTGTTGGATTTTATTGGCAGTTATGTCTGCTTGAAAATGTCCTCCCATAGGTCCATAATGTGCTCTATACATAACATTATTGCTTTCATATTCTAATACACACCTTCTGAGGATTTCATCCAAGCCCACTTTATATAAGAATCCATTTATGAGGCTATATGGTGCAACTTTCATAGCTAAGATTTGTTTCTTCTTCGTACTCATGCCTTCTGGTGCTTGTCCATATTCTAAAAAATGATCTATTTCCTCTAATTTCGTCGAGATTGTTTCTATTCTGAATAAATGTGCATCTTCTAAGTCGTCTTCGACTCTTGTCGATTCGTCATAAGTGGTTAGGTCCGACATTTAACTTCCCTGGTCTGACAATGACTTTGAATTCAAATTCTTGGAATAGAATTAGCCATTTATAAATTCTCCCATGGTTTAAGGGTTTACTTATAAGGTATTTTAGTGCTTGGTGGTCGTTATAAAAGATAATCGGATTATCTAGTAGGTAGTGTCAATACTTTTGTAGTGCGAAGACCATTCCTAATGCTTCTCTCTCTGTTGTCGAATAGTTTCTTTCTGCTTTATTTAATTTTCTGCTACTGTAAACTACAGGGTAGTACATTCTGTCATCTCCTAGTTGACTTAGGATTGCTCTTATTGCCAGACCTTATGTGTGAGTGTGTACATGGAATTTGGTCGACTAGTTTGGAAATATTATAATGGGTGCTTCGACTAGTTTTATTTTTAGTGTTTCAAATGATATATTGCATTCTTCTATCCAATTGAACTCTTGATCTTCTCTTAACAGTTCTTCTAGTGGATATGTCATATCTGAATAGTATCTTATGAATTTTCTGTAATATCCTGTATGACCGAGTAGCACCCTAATTTGTTTTGGGTTCACTGGTGGTTTTAAGTTGAGAATTATTTTAGTTTTGCAAAGTCGACCTTGCTACCCTCTTTACAGACAATGTATCCTAATGGTATCCCTATCGGGGTAAGAAATATGCACTTCTCAATGTCTAGAAATAGCTGGATTTGTCGTCATCATTGCAACATGAGCCTTAGCCATTTGCAATGATCTTTCAACGTAGAGTATATTGTCCAATAGTTGAAATATACTTCCATTGTTTTGTAAATGTATTCTTGAAATGTTTTGACCGCAATTCTTGAAAATACTGCAAGTTTGTTTTTGAGTCCAAAGTGTATAACCCTGTAAGCAAATGAGCAAAATTCACATATGAATATTGTCTTTTTCTAGTCTTCTTTGGCTATTGGTACTTGGTTACAACTTGAGAATCCATCCGTAAATGAGTAGCATTCATGTCCTGTGACATCATTTAAGATTTCATCTGCATAAGGTGTCGAAAATGGGTCTATTAGTGTAACTTTATTAAGTTCTCTGAAGTCGACACAGACACTTAGCTTGGTTGGATCATGTTTCTTTGTTTGAAAAACCATTGGAATTGCCCATTCCGATTGGTCAATAGGGTAGATAATTCCTACTACAAGCATATTACCAATCTCCTTCTTGACTATCTCTTTGTATTAATGAGCTAGTTTATATGGTCTTTTATTTACTGGTTGGACATCAGGTTTAATGTCAATCCTCATTTCACCCATTTCATGTACTAGACCTTTAATATCCTTGCAGTCTCTAGAAAATACATCCTGCAATTCTTTTCGTAGGCTTACTATTTTTGTTGTTTGTTCTTCACTCCAGTAGTCTCCGATTTTTGTTATTTTTAGTCGATCGTCAGTTGATATCTCGACTTTTTTTTTTTACTTTACCATCTAACCATTCAAGAGCTTTTGTTTCATTGATTGGTCGAATTCCTTCTTTAAACTGTGAAAATGTAGTGGGAAAGTCTATTGCAGTCATTCCGTCAGTGTCTTCTTTATCGGTTGTCTCGACTCTCGGCACTGTGCAAATTGCTTTTGTCGTTTCGGCATGGTTTGATTTCCATCTAAAGCTTTTCCCTTCCGGATTTTCATTTTCCATCTGTAATCTTGTTGACTGTGGTATTGTCTCGGCTTGTATATTATTGCATTTTATTGTCGATCGGTCGTATTTTAGGGTTTTGTTATCTGTCAGTTCTACAAATGCCTCGATTTGTTTTGCAATTTCAATCAAGTTTTCATCTTGTGGTATAAAGCTGAAATCTTTGACAAAATTCTCTCTTAGTTTGTTCCACAAGAATGTTTCACCTCAATCCTCTTCCATTTTGTACCATTTGTTTGGTAAGTCGGATAGCGTCGATGGAAACAGGTGTGGCCATGTACGTTCATCCTTATACCCAAGCCTTTTCCATTCTTTTTCCCATGTTTTTATGTGGTTTTCTGGATCCTGTCCTTGGATGAACATGGGTATTTGGGCTTGATTGGTTAACTTTTTCCCTCCAAATCTTTCTATGAATAAGGTTGAAGCTGTTTTCCATGTCTCCAATCTTGATTGATGGGTATCCCACCATCTTGCAGCTTGTGCTGTGAAAGTTTCCACTATGCTTTGGAGTTGGCCATGTTCACTAATGTTCCTGGATACTTGTTCAATGTGCATAGTTGGTGATTCCATTTCTTTATATCTTGGGATTTGTGTTCTATTTACATTTGTTGGTGTCATGGTAGGATATTACTTGTTTTTCTTCTCAAATATTTTTGGGATGATGGACACCACGAAGCATTGTCGGACTAGTTTTTCTGCACTTTTTGATTTGTCCAGCATCCTCTTACTTGTGTTTCATAATTCTCGACTTCCTAATCATATAATTCTGCATCTGAGTTGTATCCTACTGAATCTTGATTCCCTAAGTGAATTTCACCATAGACATTAAGTTTTGTGTAGTCCTCATTGTTTTGAATCTGATATAGTTGTTGGATGTCCACTTCTTCATCCATAGGTTTTATCCAAGTCTCTCCTTGGGATGGATGGATAGGTACTATGAATTTTTTCCCATTCCCTTTTAGTTTTATCCTTTCCTTGTCTAAGGATATCAATGCTTTCATTTTTCTTCCCCAAGTTTGACCTACTAATGCTAGGAAGGAGCTGGATCCTTCCTTGGGGTCAATAATTCCGAAATCGACTTTCGTTGATATTCCTTTTATTGTCGTGTTGACATTTTTTCAGACTCTGATAGGTTCAATCAAGCATTGGTCGGCTAATTTTAGTTATATCCCTGACTTGTATAGTCAAGGTCTACCCAATTGTTCCCAAGTATCGCGAGTCATAATGTTTACTTGTGATCTAAAGTTGAGCACAACATGTTGTACATGGTATCCCTCAATTTCTAGGTCGACAAGTGGATCATAATCACTTTTGTATTTTTGTTTTAGGATGTAAATGTTTTTTGTTTGTTTTTCTGTGTTATTGTTGTGTTTTATTTTATACAATAAGTCAATGAATTGAGATACCATTTATCATTTTCTACTAAGTGTATTAATTATTTTATTGTGCTTTGTCAATTATCGTCAGCTTCTTCCTGTCGAACAAATTCTCTAAATACATTCGTTGCGTCTTTATACAGTTGTTTTTGTTTAATTGGGTTAGGATAATCATTATTTTCTTTTATTTTTCTTATTCGTGGATTATCATCCCCAATTTTTGTCCCTTGTCGGGTTGCTATATGCAAATTCTTTGTATTGATAATATCATGTTTTTGTACGCACGACAAGACATTAACATTTTTATTCTTATTAATTTTATCAATCATAGTAGGGAAATCCTCCAATGGGTGATCCCCTACTCCATAACTAGTACATAATTTTAAGTCAGTTATGTCCTTATATGGATAGTTTGCATATCAGTGTCCTTCTTTGTAGCATGTGAAACATTGGATGGGTCGACATGGTCGGTTGTTGCAATTCCCAAAGAATCGACCTCAACCTCCATATACTCCACATCGGTTGTCAAACCAGTGCTCATATCGACAACCATTGTACCTTTGATTATTTTTTTCATATTGAGTATTCTCGTTGTTCTATGCAACTATGTTCGTTTGATAGACTTCCTTGTAATTTTGTCGATTTTTCAAGTTTAGGTGGCTGTCGACGGTGGTATGATATTTAGTTTCACAGATTTCACACCATGATGCTTTTCCATTCTTCATGTTAAACAGGAAATTTTTTGTGGTGTGTTTTCCATGTTCTTGGTAGATGTCGCAAAAACACTTTGTGTGCACAAATCGAACGTCCTATCAGCTGATCTCCTATCGGCAATTATCTTTTGAATGTATGATCATTGATCATTTCGTGCATCAGACGTCTTGGCTCTTAAGGTTTAGCTCTTTTAAGGATTTATGCATGATATTGAGTTGTTCTTCAAGTATATTATCCGTGGGATATGCTGGGAAGTCTTCATCCATTTCCGCTTGTAAGGATTTAGTAAGCACATCTTCATTTGTCTTGAATGTCTCCAGGATTATATGCCACCATATTTTCTATGAAAGGCCTGCAAGAAACCATTGAATTAACAATTGTTCATCAATTACGTAATCGAGTTATCTCATAAGGTATTTCCAGTGTTTTTCGGATTCACGGATAGATTCTGCTTGATTTTGTGATCTTGTTTTTAATTTCTTAGCTACCAGATGTTTTGCATTTGGGGTTTTAAATAATGACAATAATTTCGCTTTGATTTTTGCTTTAGTTGCTCAAGGGGTTATTTCAGAAAAGGTCATATACCATGTTAATGCTCTTTTCTTTAGGGCACCAGCGAACTGTGCCATCTATCTATCTTCATCTTTGACTTGGTTTGCCTCCCATTTTGACTCGCAGATGAACCAATTCCCTCTAGGATCTTTGTCGCCCTCATATAGAGGGATATGCACTGATCTATGACCCATTTCAGATTTGTTGTCATTATCTTCTTCAGGATGTGGTGGTGGTGGGGGTAGTGGGATGTTTTTCTTATTTCTTTGTGCAGAACTATTGTCAAAGGAACTCTCATTTTTGTTAATTGTTTTATTTGTCATTTCTTCTCCAACAAGCAATTGTTCGGGGTCAAATTCTTCTGTCGATGTCCAATTGCAATTATTTGTCTATAGATATGATTTTTCTATTTTCTCCAAAGCTATATTTGGCAAGGGGAGTGGTCCTTCGTGTGTCGGGTAAAGTAAGTGGATACTTTGGTTAAATGGGTATGACTGAAGTGTGACCTAGCTTCCTTCTTCTGGTCGATGGATAAGTAGATGACTATCATTGTTTACCTCGTTGTCTAGTTGGATCCATATACCAAACTCACCAGATCTTACTCTTAAATCTTCTTCGACAATGGCTTGCATCTTGGTACTCAGATTCATTGGAGATAGAGGTATTACCTCACGGGGAAATTCTATTTGGAGAGCTTCACATTGCTCTATCCACAAATATTCTTCCATGGGTGATGCTTCTTCATCGACACCTTCTTCCTCTCAGTCATGACCTGACTCTAGTGTATTCATTTATTGGTCTGCTCCCCTAGTATTCATTCCTCTTCCCTTCTTTGCGGCCTCTTCTCTCTCTCTATTTTCTGTAAATCCGTCATACCTTTGTGGGACACTGTCTGTTTGATTTACTTTTTAGGACGACTTTTCATCACTAGTAATGGTATCTCTTTTAGTCAACTAGAATCCTCTCCACTTTACCCCGACATATGACAAGCTACCCCTCCATAGCCTACCCAATGCTTTATAAATCTTAGATAGTTATATTTACTTGCTCAGGAAATATTCCCACTCTCCTTCAACAATGGATTTCTCCCACTTCTTTTGTTTCTCCACCCAGATGGAATTTTGTGGCGGTTCGCATAGTAATGGACAAGGTCCGACAATATGACCCACTCCTTTTTCTATCAAGAACTTGAACAACAAGGTCGGTAAGGAGCACAGGAACTACTTGGTAAGGTTTGTATAGAATTTCTTTTGAATGGTCTCTACCGAAGTTCTTTCTTCTATAGCTTGCTCCTCACAGAAATTGTCAGTGATATTTTCAAACCACTCCAAATGGTTTTTCCTTCCCCCTCGAATTAGTTTCTCTAGTAGCTGTTGTTCTTCAGATTCTTCCAGCTTTTTCATCCAGAAGTTTCTTCAAAATCTAGGGTACTAATTCTACAAACTTCTTATGGGTTTTAGTAAATAATCTTTATTTTTCCTGAGTAGTTGTTAATTTTTTTCTTCACGCATAATTTTGGAAATAGTTTGCTATATTGTGCTCCCACAAGTTCTTAATTTCCTACTCTGATATCATCTGCTTATATCCATCTCAAACATGTACTATAAGCAATAGAACCAATGTTGTAATCTCACAGATCACAAAGCGTTACCAATAATACACATTAAAAAGCATACAGACATATCAGAAACAAGAGACAAGAACAGAAATGCAAGAATAACATATTATATTATAATGGAAGAGTCCATACCATACACAGAACTAAACCGAGTTCTCATCTGGCTTGACAGCCTAATATATATGTTTACAAAACAATTACAAATAACTACCTGTCGGTTATGTCAACTAACATGACCTTAGGTTTTGAATATTAATGTATTTTCATTTATGCTATACTTGAGAGTAATATTAACGTTATCCTAGATCCTCACTTGAAGCTATATTTAGGATAGTATTAAAATGTATGTAATCTCTAGGTTTGAAACAATTTAATGTTCCCATTTATGATAGTATTGCAAGGTTTTAAATAATGGTTTTTAAATTATGAGACAATGAAAATACAATTGAAATTGAAATTAAAAATAAAATAAAATTTTATATTTGTACTAAATTTATATTTAAATTAAAATATAATTTAAGTTTTATATTTATATAAGCAAACATATTATTCAAGTTTATACATAAGTTCTTTCCAATGTATAATAAGAACTACTTGAGGTATAGTGGTAAGGGTGTTGTTAAATTCGTATTTATAGTTTTGTTTTATACCTAATCTATATATATATATATATATAAAGTATTTACTAGAATCTATTTATTATATCAGTTTATTAAAATCTATAAATAAGTTTGTTTAAAGTTTGACCTAAAACAAACCTTTACTTCTAAATAAAGCTCTACTAGCAATATGTAATCTCCGAGCAGGTTTCCTAAAACAAATAAAATATATACGACTTGTTTTTAGAAATAAAACCTAATATTTAAAAAGCAAAGCTTAAACTATAAAAGAGAATACGAAAGTAATATAAAAAACAACCAAAACCGTGGATAGATATTTGAACAACAATTAAATTACATAAGTAAATTGAAAGAACATAAACTTTGATAATTCTAGCACAGGAAATAAATTACATCCTAGGGTTTATAATTTAATATGTAAATCCTAAAAGAACTTGACAGGGAAAACATTAGCACATAGGATTAGAAGATACAATTTAAACCCTTACATAATATAACCAACAGTTATTCTAGGAAATGAAATAGGGAGTGCAAAACCTCATACCTAAAAAGTGAAGCTCCTCTAATGGCTGAAACCTGTACACTAAAATAGTGAGAACTAAAAATTCACACGCATATTTGACCTCTTTATAGATGAATCAATCACTTGGGAACTACCATGTTCCACCCAACCATGACTCAAAACCATTCCTCGTTTTAATCCGGCTCCCCCCGAGCTAGTTCCAACATGCAAGTAACTTAGAGCACCTAAGGTGAGGCTTCCCTAATTAGTATCAAGTTTGGATCAGTTCTCCTCCTTTCTCTTAGGTAAATGTTCTCGAATAACTCTCTTGAGAATAAGCAGGAAGCATAATGACTACAGAAAGATAGACGATATCCCTAAGCCTTTCCCTAGCTTGGGACTTTAAGACATACTTTTCAGTCAAAGGGGCAGTTAAATCAAGAATCACTTCATTTCTTGATTTAACCCTTTTATTTAATTTAGTACTTTTAATATTTTAACTTAGTAACTTTTAACTAGTTCCTAATTGGACTTTTATAGGTATTATACTATTTAATTTTATCTTAGTAATAATAGTAATAGATGAAACTTTCCTTCTTTCTTACATTATTAATATTATTACTAGGTGTCCTCTTTATACACACTCTGTATAAAATATATAATAATATATTATTTGGTAACCTCTTTATTAGGGTATCATATATTGTGATCCCTAGACTTACTACACTTTCTTCATTCAGGTCATTAGGTATATGGTTAGGTCTACTAGGCTAGGCAACTCTAAACATCCTTGCATGTTGGATTCCCTTGTATAACATCGTAGTTATTTAGTACTTGATGAGCATATATAAATTTGAAATTTAATTTAATCACTTATAAATAACTCAGATGAGATCAATGTTTTTCTCCACTCGTTTTCACTTAGGACTCATTAATTCTCTTCAGTAACTCCTAGCACTTACCAGAGCCCATACTCAATGCTAAAAATAAGGAGTTATAAATTTAGTGCAATTCTAGAGCTCTTCGCTCAACACTAATGCTAGGATGTACTTGTAGGATACACTTAGGGATACAATGGCCAAGGATCCGATGTTTCAGATATTATTCTGAACATACACATGGAAGGCTCTAGGGATTATGCCCAACAAAAATGTAAGTGCGCATGTGCTCCAGAGGTTCTTGCTCAACACAAAACATCTCATCAATCATGTGCTTCAGGGTACACTCCCAACACAAGCAAGCATATATATATATATGTAATTGTCTTATGCCCAATATATCAAACAAATCATCATGTTCATATGC
>LPNX010816934.1:0-21070 GCA_001517045.1 Pseudotsuga menziesii | reverse complement strand
TATATATATATGTTTGCTTGTGTTATGCGTGGACCTTGATGCACATGATTGATGAGATGTTTAATGTTGAGCAAGGAGCTCTCGAGAACATGGGTAAATTGACGTTTTGTGTTGAGTAAGAATATCTACAACACATGCATACTTGGATTTGTGTTGAGCATGAAGCCCTGGAACACATGAAAAGATAATCTAGAATTGTTGGGCATAAGCCCTGGAGCCTTCCAGGTTGATGTTGAGCATAAGCTCTCGAACATCAGATCCTTGGCCATTGTATCCCTAGGTGTATCTTGCAAGTACATAGTAGCATTAGTGTTGAGCGAAGAGATATAGAATTTCACTAAGTTGGTAACTCCCTGTTTTTAGCGTTGAGTATGGTATCTGGTAAGAGCTAGAAGTTAGTGAAAAGAATTAATGATTTTCGAGTAAAAAACAACTCGAGAAAAATATTGATCTCATTTGACTTATTTATAAGTTATTAAATGAAATTTCAAATTTCTGTATTCTCATCAAGTACTGAAGAACTACCATTTTATATGAGGGAATCCAACATGCAAGGATGTTTAGATTTTCCTATCCTAATAGAACTAACCAAATACCTCATGACCTTAAGGAATAAAGTGTCATAAGTCTAGGGATCACAATATGTGATACCCTATGACAAAGGTTACCAAATAATATATTTTATATATTTTATATAGAGTATGTATAGAGAGTACACATAGTAATAATATAAATAGTATAAGAAATGAGGAAAAGTTCCATTTATTGCTATTATTACTGAGATAAAAATTAAATAGTATAATACCTAAAAAAATTCCAATTAGGAACTAGTTAAGAGTTCCTAAGTTAAAATATTAAAAGTACTACATTAAATAAAAAGGGTTAAATTAAGAAATGAAGTGATTCTTGATTTAACTACCTCTTTGACTGAAAATTCTATCTATAAATTCCCAAGCCAAGGATAGGCTTGGGGATATCTCATCTATCTTTTTGGGAGTCATTATTCTTCCTACATATTCTCAAGAGAGTTGGAGAAAATTTCCCTAAGAGGAAGGAGGAGAACTAATCCGGACCTTATACTAATTAGGGTAGCCTCACCTTAGGTGCTCTAAGCTGCTTGAATGTTGGAACTAGCTGAGGGGGATTCAGATTAAAACTAGGAACGGTTCCGAGTCATGGTTAGGTGGAACATGGTAGTTCTCAAGTGATTCAATTGTTTATGCATAGGTCAGATCTACCCACGAATTGTTAATGCTAGGTATTTGAGTGTGCAATTTTCAGCCATTTTAGGAGCTACACTTTTCAGGTATGAGGTTCAAGACTGTGTATTGCATTTCCTATAATAAGTGCTGGTTAGATTATGCAAGGGTTTATATTATATGTTCTAACCCTATGTGTTATTATTTTCCGTGAAAAATCCTTTTAGGGTTTACATTTTAAATTATAAACCCTAGATTGCAATTGTATTTTCAGTGCTAGAATTATGAAAGGTTTTGTTCTCTAAGTTTTACGTATGTAATTTAATTCTTGTTCAAAGATTTATCTAGGTTTTTGGTTCCTTTTATATTACTTATGGATTCCCTTTTACAACTTAAACTTTGTTCTTTTAAAACTTAGGTTCTATTTCTAGAAATAGTGCTTATATATTTTATTTTTTTTAGGAAACCTATTGTCATATTTCATATTGCCAGTAGAGCTTTCTTTAGAAGTAAAGGCTAGTTTCAGGTAAAAATTTAAACACACTTATTTATAGATTTTAATAAATAGAATCTAGTAAATACTTTATATATATTATATTAGGGATAAACCAACACTGTAATTACTAATTTAACAAATATTATAAACATAGTATTCTTTATCTAAGAGTAACCATAAATACTAAAGTAACCAAGCTAAGATAAAAACCAACGAAGAACTCTTAGGTTTTGTATAAATAAACTCATGCTAACAACCAAGATAAACATTATCACTTTACATTAACCAAATAATATCACAAGCCAATTAACAATCCAAGTATTGAGACCATATAAATGGTCAATGATTTATAAAATTAGAACTAGCTACATCTACAAAGCATAAGTAGTAATCTTATTATCAACATTTTAAAATCACTCCATAAATAAACATATCAAACCCTTTAATATTATGAATTCACATTATAGAAATTGCATACCATAAATACAAATGTCCAATGTCATAAAAACACAATATTATTAATACACATTAATCATTTAAAATACCCAATAAAATTGTATAGAGGTCACAGTATCGAATCTTGTGGGAACTTAAGCCAAATCATATCCATAAGTACAACCCTTGCCGCTTTACACGATCCAAGATCAAATCCTATAGGACCGGTTTTATTTACAAGCGAGGATACACTATGTACATACAGGTTGTGAGTCTAATATTCAACTCTTTACATTGAGGTTGTAAGACCCATTACAATTTATACACACAGTCACATATGGCCCTCAACCTCATACTTGGGCCACACACTAAATTAATTTACTATAGAACCCTCTAACAGTTTACACCCGTAGTTGGCCTCCATTTCATCCATGCATCATATTTAAAACAATAAGAATGCAGCCATTTACGTTATTGCAGCTACAATGGTGAGTGCCAATTCCATTCATGGCATGGCCCCAAGCAATAACACTGACAACCATTATCATCCTTACCAACAAAGTAAATAACAAAGGCAAATCCATACAGTCCACCACGATTTGTAAACATAAAAATCAAATGCAGGATATATTCATAAACCCATTCGTTACAATCCATTAAAGAGTTTACACAGTCGTTTGCTTACAACCTTACACCATTGCTCGCAATGGTGCTTCCCATGGCCAGTTTCATAACCAAAACATTAAATACAAAATGAATAGATCTTGTCATGGAGTTACCCAATACTTTTTCAATACACTAATTTCCATTAATAAATTCATTTACATATAAATGATTCAGGCTTGAAGGAGAAATGAAAAACCCCAACTAATGAAACCCCAATGTTTATAGCTTTCCAAGTGCAGATCCCTTTTAAGTTATAGTTAATCCCCCAAAACCCAAATTCATCCATTGGAACCACACTCAATCAAACTCAACCATCAATGAGTGACAACTCAGTGATAACCACAAAGCTAAGAGGTGACTAGTGAATACTTGTGTAGCAGGATTACCGTAAGGGTATGTATTTTCTTATGGCCTTGCCATAGAACGACGAACCATGCTTTTTCTCGCCACCCCTGTAAACTGCAACCACAGAACGAAAGCCATGATGAGAAGTATGATGTGTAAAAAAGACAAACAACAAAATGATGTTATGCAACCAAACCATTATTTATACCAGTATTCTAAGCCATCGAAACCATTTCCTTCATACTGAACCGGAGCAAAGAACAAGAAATAATGCTATGAAATTGCCAAACTAATGCTTGCGCCAAGCCATAAGCATGGCTTCCTCTCTTTTGAAGGTGCATTAAAAGTGCCACCCTGGCCACCATTAGTGCACACCCGAACAATAGTCATATATTCTATGGAATATATCATAAACTTTCCACCCAAATCAGCATAAGGTTGAAACTATTACATGTATCGAATACCTTAGCCTTTATGTCTTCATACCTTATGCATCAAATATTTTAGGCTTTAAGCCCTAAGGCCATGGCATATGAAACATGCCATGGAATATTTTTTAGACAAAGTTTTTACAAAGTATTACTAACTATAAATTAAACATATAATAAAATATGTTACGACATGAACATGTCTTGAAACATTTACACCATAGTATCACATAAGTAATGAATTTATGTCACGTCGATAACAAGTGTTGTAGGACCACATCACTATAATAACACCATAATAATCACAAAAATAACCAATACAATATCGCTATGATAGATCTGCAAAGATGTGAGCTAGTAATTCAAGAAATGGCTTTCCCATTCATCTTGTTATAAGTGGTTATCTGTTAGAATATAATACGTTAGGGATTATAATATTGTAAATAAATAAATAAAGAATAGGAAGCTGAACAGTTATGTAGGAATATGGATAGGCCGGTCGGAATCTCAACCACCACCTGAAATGTATAAATATATGCATTGGCATTGGAATAACAATCAATCGGGAGTTATACCTAACAAGTGGTATCAGAGCGTGGTTATTTTCCTACCATAACTCCTGACTGCATTGCATGCCTGCCATTCTACCTATGTTATCAGAGCGCTGCCATTCTGCTTGCCTGTCCATTGTCATTTTGTCTGCCAGTCACTGCCAGTCGCATTCATTGTGTGCGTTTCTCCTCCACTCTCTGCGTGCATGCGTTATTGAGATGTTTTACCAGTCCATTGTCATAAACCCTAATCCTTTCATGCTGATGAAGTTTTGTGTTGCAACCTGTGAAGTATCATAACTTCATCAGCATGTGGCTTGTGTTATAGGTTTGGCTGTGGCTGTATGTAGCACTGTGGGCTTCGAGCCTTTGACCTCGTGTGTGCTGTAGTAATCTCGAGAGAATAAAAAGAAGTAGAATTGTTTTGTCTTTTTGTCTCTACGTGAAAATACAATTGCATTTTCCTTGTTGTTGTTGTGGTGGTAGTGCATGAACTTTGATTTTCACAGTCAAGACACCTGCGAAGTAGATAAAAGATTCGATCCAGATATGAGAATAGTAGTTGTTCTTGGAGTTTATTATTATTTTCATCCATTTTTGGAGGTGTCGGCCGAAGAAAAATTTATCATTTTTTTATATGAAAGTCAAAGTGTTATTTTCGAGCTTTTCCCATCTACTCCCCTTGTCTGTCCGTGTGATTTTCATCGAAATCCTAGATACGACAGGTTGTCTCGTAATTCGTTGAAATTCCATTTGCCAAACCAGCAGTATTGCGTTGAAGACCGTTTCTTGACTGATATTGCGTTGAAGACTTCAGTATTGAAGAAATAATACTGCTGCGTGACTCCTACACAGCACAGTGCAATGTATATTGCTAGAGTGCTACGAGCTAAACAATCCCTGCCTTCTTCGATTGATGAAAAATCACAATACACAGCAAATACATGCTTGACCTAATTCTTGATGAGTGTATTCTCGCTGCGACTGAAGCATTGGAGACTGCTGCGTGAAGATTGCTGGTACGTTGTGAAGAGACTTCCTGCGTAAAGAGACTCTTGATTGAAGCTGCGTGAAGATTGCTAGTACGTTATGAAGAGACTACCTGCATGGAGAATGTCTGCGTGAAGAGACTCTCGATTGAAGCCACGTGAAGATTGAAGAGACTGTGGCTGCGACTTCTAGAAAAGAAGCTTTTAGGTTGTGTCATATAACCTTCATGTTCAATATGGAAGTTGTGAGATGATGCTGTGTGATCTCTGCTGCATGGTAATTTGATACAAAAACCCTATTTTTTCTCGTGAAAGGCATAAAACCTAATTTTTACCCTAATTTATGCCCTATCTTGCAATTGGGCTTTACCATATATGCTGATTGATGCACTAATACAAGGATGATTCTGGACAATATATAAATGTGCTGTGCCAATGTTCTTGTTCTGCTGTAGCACGTTGTCCATTTTGGCATTGTCAAGTATCCAAAGCTCTGAGGATGTATCGACCATAGTTTTTTTTTTTTTGTTTGGAATTTTTGTCAACGGTATATTGGGTGAAAAGGGCTGTGTTAAATTTTGACAAGCTTGAAAGATCGAATTCTGTATAAAAACTTGTCTTACAGCATGTCAGCGATTACAGAAACAGGTAGCTTCCTATTTGGATGTAAGCTATTAGTTTTTCATGTAGCAGCACTTTGAAGTTGGATCTGCATGGTTGCAGCCCATAAGCTTTTCTGTTAGTCTACAAGACAAGCTCGATTACAATTGTAAAGGATACAAGTCACACAGCGATTTGATCAATGGCCAATGCTCTAAATTTTTAAGGGCTTTGGTTAAGTTTACACACCTATTCTTTTCCAGTTCAAGCCTTAATGTTTTCTGAAGAAGGGGTAACCTCATATTCTGTAGAGTATATATTGTATGAAAAAAAACGAATGCTGCTTTGTATTTGAAGCTCGTGATTGATATATTTTGTATATGGAAAAAGCTTGTGTATGCTCACCTGAAGCTTGCATTGTATTCACCTTGGTAGAGACTCTAGACCTGCAAGGTTATTATTTCTCTTTATAAATTACACTAACAGTTGTAAAAATGCAATCTATAGCATCTATTGTTGGTGATGTCCTCACTGGCAAGGAAACATATCCAAAATGGTCTAGAAAGATCAAGAAATCAAGCGAGCCTATCAAATAATCCCTTGAATTTGTTCAAAAAAGAAATAATCGGTCGAAAGACACTTCCAAGGGAGATTGCAGCAAGAGAGGATGAGGAAGAAGAAACTTCAGAGGCAGAGGGGGTAGAAACATACGATCAGAGTTGCAGTGCAAGCGTTGTGGAAAGACTGGTCACACATTAGATCAGTGTTGGGCTTCATGGGACTCCATCTTGGTATCAGAGCATTGTATGCGTTGCTATATTTGATGGAGTCCCATGGGCTTCATGGGCCTCCATCAAAGACAAGCACAACCAAAAGAAAGATGATAATAAACATCCAGATGCTAGTAAATCTTCTGATTCTGCTCATTGTATTGTTGCACATTGTAATCTTGGATTTAATGAAATGACTTCTCTTTCATCTTACAAATATTGTTGGCTGCTTGATACTAGTGCAACATCACACATGACATTTAGAAAAGACTATTTTGAAGAACTGTATGAAACAATAGATGGCATAGTTTACTTTGCAGATAAGTCAAGTATTAAACCAAAGGGAATGGGCACCAATCGATTGAAGATGCCTGGATTCCCTAATTTCTTGTTGAAGAACGTTCTCTATCTTCCAGAGTTGCAGAGAAGCCTGCTGTCCTTGGTGGAGATTCGACAGCAAGGCCATTCCATCCACATGTTTGATGGAATCGTTGAAATAAGAAAGTCCTCTGACAACCAAGTCATCATGAATGGATATGAAGATGGGAAACTGCTGAAGCTCAAGGTTTCATCCACAAGATTTCAGAACTATTCCTACCTCTCTCAGCATGGAGAAGGTAATATGTCTTCTAGCTCATTGTGGCATGCAAGATTTGGTCATCTAAATTATAACAGTCTTCGCTTGTTGAAAAAAAATGGTGTATTTGGCTTGCCCACCATTCCTAAAGAGAAGAATAAATGTGATGCATGTATATTAGGGAAACATAGTAAGCTACCATTCCATGAATCTAATTTCAGAGAAAGTAGAAAATTAGAATTAGTACATTCTGATTTGTATGTCCCAATGCCAACTCCTTCAGCAAATGGGAATAAGTATTTTATGACATTTGTTGATGACTACTCAAGAAGGTGCTGGATTTACTGTTTAAAGACAAAATCAAAAGCATTTCAAACATTCAAAGACTTTCATGCATTGATTGAAAAACAAGCACAATAAAAAATTGGTACACTTTGTACTGATAATGGGAAAGAATACACTTCAAATGCTTTTGAAAATTATCTTCGCCAACATGGAATTGCACATTAGACTATAGTTCCCCACAATCCTCAACAAAACGGTGTAGCACAAACAATGAATAGAACCATAATGAATATGGTTCATTCAATGATGTTTTTCAAGAATGTAAAACTAATGTTTTGGGGTGATGCAGTAAAATGTGCAGCATATTTGAGAAATAGAAGTCCCTCAAATGCTCTTAATGACAAGACTCCACATGAAATGTGGTTTGGCCATCTCCCTTCAGTCAGGCATCTCAGAGTTTTTGGTTCCACCTGTTATGCCTTGACTCCGAAGAAGCAAAGAAACAAGCTTGGTGCTCGAAGAAGAAGATGCATTTTCTTGGGGTACGAAGAATACCCCAAGGCATACCGTCTATATGATGAGGTAAACAAGAAATTTGTTATTTCCAGAGATGTCATTTTTCTTGAAACTAATAAAAATGACCAGTCCATTGAGAGACAGCTTGATCATTTGGAAAATTACCCTCATCCAAAGACATATTCTGAAAATGAATATGAAATTCCAAATCTTGAAGGGGGGATTCCTATTCTGGATCAACCTTTGGAATTTCCATATGAAGCACCGACTCCCCCGCATGAAGAAGTTCCTTCTACTTCACTTGAACAAGAGGTTCAACTGGATGATGTGATTGAGAGAATTGAAAGACTCTCAATCAATGATGAAGCTCCACCAGGTGATCAACCAGGACCATCACGGAAGATTACTAAATGGGCCACAACGACACTTGAAAGTGTCCATCCGGATGAAGTTGGAAAGACGGGAATGAGAAGTTCGAAAAGACATGAAGATGGAGGAGAAGCAGATAATTCAGGTGATGACATGGATGTATCATTTGATTGTGAATTTAATTTATCTGCTAACTTTGAACCAACTTCCTTTGAAGAAGCTTCTACTCGTGTTGAGTGGAAAGAAGTTATGCAGAATGAGTATGATGCACTCATAAAGAATGGAACTTGGAAGCTGGTTGACCCTCCAGTTGGAACCAAACCAATTGGCTACAAGTGGGTGTACAAGAACACTTACAAATTAGATGGCTCACTTGACAAGCACAAAGCGAGGCTTGTAGCAAAAGGCTATGCACAAAAGGAAGGAATTGACTATGAAGAAACATTTTCTCCTACAGCAAAATGGGCTACCATCCAAACCTTACTCTCTTTAGGTGCTTATAAAGGGTGGAAAGTTCATCAAATGGATGTGAAGACTGCTTTGTTGAATGGAGACTTGAAAGAGAATGTCTTCATGTCTCAACCAGAAGGCTTTGTTGTGAAAGGAAAATAACAAAAGGTATGCAAGCTTGTCAAATCCTTGTATGGCCTAAAACAAGCACCTCGCACATGGTATGAAAAGTTAACCGAGCATCTTTTGAAATGAAATTTTGAGCATTTTGATCTTGATGATGCAACACTGTTTATAAAGAAAGTTGGAAGATCTGTTGTGTATCTTGTGGTGTACGTAGATGATCTTTTGATGACAGGGAACAATGAGAGCTATATACCATCCATAAAGAAAGATTTGAAAAATATCTTTGAAATGACAGATATGGGACATCTCCACTATTACTTAGGAATTGAAGTCACTCAACATCCTAAGTACATATTCCTATCTCAGAAAAAATATGTTGGAGAACTACTAAACAAATTTTGCATGACAGAATGCAATCCGATATCTACTCCAATGGAACAAAAAATGAAGCTCACATCAAGCGAAGGAAAAGAATTTGAAGATGCGACCAAGTATCGACAATTGGTAGGAAGTCGTATCTACCTTACAACAACTAGACCAGATATTTCTTATGTTGTTGGCATACTTTCAAGTTTCATGCATAAACCTTGTGAAGGACACTAGTCAGCTGCAAAAAGAATTCTAAGATACTTGAAGGGGACTCAAGACATTGGACTCAAGTATTCTAAAGTGGATGACTTCAAACTTATTGGGTACTCAGACTCAAATTTTGATGGCGATAAGGAGACAGGAGTATCAACTTCTGGATACACTATGAGTCTTGGATCAGCAGCTATTTCATGGAGATCACGCAAATAGTCAGTTCCAGCAGATTCAACAACAGAAGCAAAATATGTGGCTGCAGCTGAAGCAATGAAAGAAATAGTATGGCTTAGGAAGATACTTGAAGATTTGCAAAAAAAACAAGGAAATTCCACTCCATTATTGGTCGACAATACTTCTGCAATCAAGCTGGCTAAGAATCCTAGATTCCATGATCAAACCAAACACATCAACACAAAGTATCATTTGATTCGACATCATGTAGAGGCCAAGACAGTCCATCTTCGACATTGTTCCACAAATGATCAAGTTGCAGACATCTTCACCAAAGCGCTTGGACGAGAAAAGTTTGAAAGATTCAGAAACATGCTCGGACTTACGAACACCCCTTCAGATTAAGAGGGGGATTGTTAGAATATAATCCGTTAGGGATTATAATATTGTAAATAAATAAATAAAGAATAGGAATCTGAACAGTTACATAGGAATATGGATAGGCCGGTCGAAATCTCAACCACCACCTGAAATGTATAAATATATGCATTGGCATTGGAATAACAATCAATCGGAAGTTATACCTAACATTATCCAACACTAAGTGAACCTACACATAAAAAGGAAGAAGTTCCTTGGTTCAAACATAACTAAGTAAGACCGCTAGGATAAGTAGAAACTATTACCTCTCAGGTAGTTACATAGGAAACTAGTCCCACCACTCCACCCCATTATCCGTTAACAAAGTTAAGTCACAATCATGTATACGACAGTAAAATCATGTGAAAATTATTAAACTACATAATCAAAGTATATAACATACATAGCATTGCGTAACCATAATAATATCATATTATTCAACCTTAAGACATCATGAGTAAAGACATAAATATTCACATCTGAAAGCAAGAAAGAAGGACGTAAGAACAACTTACGACAAAACAACAGTATAAATAGAGTACAGAACATTCCGCAAGTCCAATATTGTCCAACATAGGTAGTTTTGGCAAGCCTACTATTTTTTTTTCAATTTTTTGGGACATTAAAATTCTATATTTCAATAAACCTTTTTCATGCGATAATATATCTTATCTAAGTATGGATAATACAAATTTCAGCTAGCATCACCTAGATAACATAGATGTTAAAGGAGGAGACATAATTTGATTCAACTTTAACATGGGTTCTATAGGATTACAAACTCAATGCAATTGATAGAATCTACATCCTAGGTCTAGAGGTGCATGAATGCACAGTCATGATCTCCCATCAAACAAGACCTTGATTAAGCTTGCATGATCGGTCCTTGAAAATAAATATTTTCCTCTGTGCACTATAAAATAAAACATCTCAATCAAATACCACATGGAAAAATAATAGGTTTTTGAAGCTAAATAAAAGATATAAGGTTTCTTTAAAAGACATTTAAATATGCATTACACAAACCTATCCTAAAACTAGTTCCTAGTGAACACTATGGAAAGTAAAGTTTTATTTGAACTTAGTCATTTCTTTAAGTAATTTTTACATTACTGAATCTTTTGCGAATGCTTTAAAAATATTTTCCCAATATGTGACATAAACAAGAAATGGTTGACAACATGTGACAAAAAAGAGAATGTTTCTCAACATCAAACACAAAATAAAAATATTTCTTTACTTGCAACACAAAAGATAAATGTTTCCTAACATGTTTCATGAAACAAAAATATTTCCTAACTCACGACACATAGATATGAAGGGCACACTAATTTTGATTTCTAGCTAGCCAAAATGTTACACTTGAAATGTCATCTTTTGGCCGAAATTGTGGAATGTGACCTCCCTATTGGAGTCATAGCATTTGATACCAACTCCATTATAAGAATTCATTATATTGTTGTCTTACTAAACTTTTCTTAGTTATTCTAGGAACAACTTTTTGGTTTCCATTATCATCGATACAAGTGCATGTTTTGTTCAAGTAATCAAGTATTACATGGTGTTTCTTTAACTAGTCCATGCCTAGATCAAGATGTCTTAAGAACCAAATGGTAGAGTATTCAAATATATATTTTGTTTTCAAACCATTCATGTCTTAGAAAATGTAGCTTTTAACCAAATCATATATTTTCATTTTTGGACATATAGCTAGATGCACTACCCAAGGTTTGTTGTGTTTTGTTTTATTTAAAATACAAGCATCAACAATTTTAAGAGATATCTACCTACAAAATGCTCATTGATCAATCAAAATAAAAATTGGTTTTGACAAAATTTTACCTTTGATTTCTGCCATCGTAGATTGATGATCAACTTGTCTACCTTTCAATGAAGAAAAAAATTCTAGGTTTCCTTTCATCTTAATCAATGGTCACACACTCTTGCACATTATTTAAAACTTTGTTGTTTTTTCTATGGATAGTATTTTTAGAAATCAAGATTTGACATCACAAAAATTTGGCTCTTGTTGGTGTTTATTTATTTTCATCATAAAAAGCGGGTTTGTTCCAGCTTTGGCTCTCGTAATTTTGAGTTATTCTCACTCCTAGTGAAATTTCTTTCATTTTGAAAGTTGTTATTTAATTTCTGATAAAATGATGGCTTGAAGTCTTTCTTCCTTCTATGCAAAGAAACTTTACACTTTTCTCTATTCTTATTTATATTTTCAAGCCTATTTTTATTGTGCCCATAACATATTCTATCCTTGTACAAATATTCTTTTCGATATTTTCATGTGTTAAATTTAACCGTGTCTTGGAAGTAAAATGGAAGTGAAGCTAAAAGTGTTGGACTATAAATTTTTCGTCTATGATCATTGATTATGAAACATAATGAAGTAGATCTTAAAATATGTTAATTAAACTATCCATGTTCATAGATCCTAGTTTCAATTCATGGAACCTTTTCATATTTTTAACAAAGAATCGTTCAAACATGTACTTATATTGGAACATATTATTAAAAACTGCCGCTTATGCTTTATTTATTTCAAATTTTTCCATAATTTCAATTCTCAGCACCACTCGACAACCTTCCCATTCAGGATGTAGATAGGAAAATGAGCTTTGAACTTGCTCAATAGTCATATATCTTTAAGTATTAAGAGATACCTAACAATAATTCTTCATCTTTCTCATGTGAGTCTAAACCGCCATAAAAAGTTGGGGATTTAGTCTTCTTGAATTCTCCTTGTGATCCTCCAATACTAGAAGGATTGTGTTTCTTTCTACGGGAAGAGTATAAATAAGTGTCTATTGAACTACTAACATTGTAATACTTTTTATTTTCAGATGATGACCTTCAATATGAGATAGACTTAGGCACTTTTTCAAATTCTTGATGTTTGGAATTTTTCCCATGACTAGGGCTTTTCACCACATTACTAGATGTATGAATAGATTGCTTGTTGTGTTTATATTCTTTCATTATTTGTAATATAACATGATTCACCTCATGATGTCCTTTTCTCTCTTTCACATTATCATCTTTTAAGATTTGAATTTCTACCTTTAATCTATGAATAGTCTCTAACAACATAGAACAAGTAATACTTTTTTAGTTGTCATTCAATTTAACATATAATTCTTCCTCTTGTGGCAGTGGTGAGTTATGGTTCCCTTGGTGACTAGAATCTAATTAGGAACTCATGTTTTCTTTAGTTTTAATTATACTATCTTGGTTTTGTATGCGGTCTATAATTTCTTCTTGTTCAGTCAAGGATTCCCAGGTCCTCTCAAACTTAGCTATGTTTCTTGCTCTCTTTATTTCCAAGTAGAATAGTTGAAGAGAAAATGAGCTTTGCTTTTCCAAATTGTTTGGAAAGTTTTGTTGTGTTTGTCGTCATAATGTAATTTATCTTTTAATCTTGTAATGTGATGTGAAAAGAACAAAAACACTCATTAGTTTTAATTTTCCCAAAGGCCGCAATGTGTTGTAACTCTTCTGTGATGCCATTTACAATAACTCAAAATATTCAATTCTATTTTTTTTAATAATCATATTTGTTTAATGTGGTATCATAGGCTTCATGTAGAGTGTTATTCATGACATATTTTATCTTCTAAATTTATCAACATAGTCTAATAATTATATTTATGGACATGTCTTCTCAATTTTGATAATCACTTGATCTCCATTATTAAATACTAAAATTGTTGTTATTTGAATTCACCAAAACATTAGGTATTCAATGTTAAAGTCCATATTATTTCTTAGTAAATAGTATAATCGCTTGGTCTAAGACACGTGATTTATAATAATAAATAATTTTCAATTATATTCAACTATAAAACGTGAATATGTTTATATTGATCATGTCATAAACCAAATAATAATGTATACATATATTATATTTTAAACTAAGCACATGAACTACTTGTTTAAGATATTGTTAAACCCTTAATTTTACTGCACTATCACGGTTTACTTAGCACTCATGATAAGTTAACACTTGTATGTACGAATAAACATTACGATGTTTACGATCATATTGATACAATGGTAAGGTCGTGATGATAATCATTCCTAACAATCTAGACGTGCCTTTCCCTTGGTCTACACTTTTCCTGCATACAAAGTTTACAAACGTACTTAGGGTGGTGGGTTCACCATACCCTGCGTTCCTACCAACTTGATGCGTTTATTATGGTGGTGAAATAGTACTTTCGGTTATCGATAGTACTTTTTCGTGAAGGGTGATCTTAGTCATTTTGGTTATGGTAGTTAATGGGGTTCTTTTGAGTAACATTGGGCTTGGGCCAATATTGGCTTAGTGTATATTTAATATACATTTATAAACAATGTATGTGATGAGCGTTTTGTGTCACCTCTAAATCTAATGGTTTAAATGTTATTTGGGAAAAATAGGGTGTTACTTATTTGGGAAAAATGGGTTGTTACTCAGTAATGAATTGTCTTTATACCTTTCCCCTAGTCTATATATGTTTCCCCTACCCTGTTACTGAGTAATGCATTGTCTTTATATGTTTCCCCTACCCTCGGCTTCTTTTTATGGTCAACTATTATGTCTTGGCTCTATAGAAAACATCCCTTTCAATTACCTTGTAATTGAAAGGTTCTATTTAAAATTCAACTATTTCTCATCTTCTGTATAATAAGTTTTGAGTGTCATGCTTTTTTCGAAACAATTAGATTGGTGTGATATTGATTTGCTTTATTATTATTTACTTGAATATTGTGAATAAGAATGACCCACTGATTAAATAGTTAAACTAACTAGATTCAACATTTGACTCATTATTCATTGTATTTTAAGATTTTATAATTGAAAGTATTGAATTTGAAAATGTAAACCAAGAGGTTTTGTGAGTATTAAAATATGTGTTTTGATTAGCTAATTTTACAGTGTCAAAATAAAAGATAATAATAATGAAAATAAAAAGTAGCTTTTATTCTACCTAGAAATCAAATTATAAAAAGATATGATATGACATTTATTTAAAAATAAATATGTAAGACACTTGTATGTCATAAATTTAAGAAATGAGATGTAAAACAGTTGTATGCCATAAATTGTTGATTATTAATTAAATTATATAATACTTTAATTAACATAAATTATTTCCTTTACATATTTTTAATAGTTCATAATTATTGATCATTTAACTTTTATTGTAATATTTATATTAAAAATTACATTAAAATCATTTCCCAACATTGTAAATACAGTTTGTTAATTATAAAAATAGTTATATAATTTATAAATATTAAAAAATAGAAAATATTTTTTTATAAAATAAATTTGTTGATATTTAAATATTTACTTAAAACATGGTTCCTCACTTAAATTTTTATTGATATAAGACTCTAAAAACATATATAATACATTGACAAATATTATGAGCATACCTTTTATTTACTCAAAATTTGACAAACATTTAGATCACATATTTTATTTAATACATTTAATAAGTTTATATTTATTTGATTTACTTAATTTGTTTTTTTCCCATATTTTTAATAATAAATATATTTTATTAAAAATATGTTAATTTAAAATGATATATACCTAAATTTTATTTTGTATATATTTTTTTCTTTTTTATGTAAGTTTTATGACAAGTCATTCTTAAATGAAAATGATATATTCTTAATAAGTTATGTCAATCAATCAATCAATTATATGATATTAAATTCTAAATCATAATTAATTGAAAACAATATTAAGTATTGTATATATGTTTATACTAACTCATTTTTAATGTATAATACCAAAATATATATTAAAATATTGAGTGACAATAAGTCTATATTTATTGCACTGTATGGTTTCTATTTTCCATGAATATATTCAAAATAAAAGTTATTTAATGAATACCTTGATATTAAATTGAAATCTGAATAGATTTATTGCAATTAAAAAAATGCAATTTTTTTAACTTTAAATTTTTTATTATTATATATTAAAATTGACGTTAATAAACATTAATAATATTCACCATAATTGTAAAAAAATAGTTATTATATATATAAATAGATTTTCAATATTATAGTATACAATCAATATATTTATTTAAAAATGATGATAGAATCAATAGGAAATTTTGAAGAGAAAATATCATAACTTAATGACCAACAAACAATCATTATTAAATATTTAATAATTACAAATTTTTAGGAAATAAAAAATATTTTTAATTTCTAATTATTAATAATAAATAAACTCACTTCCATATTCATTTATTATTTCTTCTTTTTCAATTAATTTTTTTATATCTCAATAATAATAACAAATAAATTCAAGTTTTTATTTATATGAAAATATATATTCTTAATAAATTATATCTATTAATTTACATATTTTTATAAGTTATATCTATTAAAAATTATCTTTCTCTAGGTTATACATAATTATATTTCTCTGATAATATTAGTATTTTATATTATTTTTATTTCTACAATATTTTAGTGTATTTCTAGGAAAAGGTTTTACATCTAAATAGTTTATGCAAAGTAATTGGTATCTTTATAACAAGCAATTGGTATAGAAAAATAAGTTCTTATCCTAGCAATTGCCACAGAACAAAGTCCTAAAAAAAATTGAACCACAAACAATATTAAGAGGGAGAAAACTTTTATATTTTCTTTATTTTATATTATAATAATTAAATCAATATTTTGAATTAAATAAGTTGTATAATAATAATAAAATTTCTAGCAAGTATAATTAAGCCAATATTTCTAGCAAGTAATTTTTAGATTTTAATGATTTTATATTATCATAATTAAACTAATATTTTGAATAAAAAAATTATTATAAATTTAGAATTTGTATAAAATTACAATATAGTGTTTTTTTATATATAATTTTCTTTTACACTATGTGCCGTGTCTATAGTCAATTTAGTATAGAGTAAAATATAAACTCAAAATTTAAAAAAAAATTATATTCATTCAAAATATTTTTTTATAAATAAATTTGTTGATATTTAAATATTTACTTAAAAAATGGTTCTTCACTTAAATTTTTATTGATATAAGACTCTGAAAACATATATAATACATTGACAAATATTGTGAGCATACCTTTTATTTACTCAAAATTTTGACAAACATTTACATCCTAAATTGGACATGTTTTATTTAATGCATTCATTAATCTTATATTTTATTTGATTTATTTAATTTAATTTTTTTCATATTATTAATCATAAATATATTTTGTTAAAAATATATTAATTGAAAATGATATATACCTAAATTTTATTTTGTATATATTTTTTTTCTATTTTATGTAAATTTTATTACAAATCATTCTTAGATGAAAATGATATATTTTTAATAAGTTATGTCAATCAATCAATTATATAATATTAAATTTTAAATCATAATTAATTGAAAACATTATTTCTGTAAGACCTTAATGTTTATACAACTTAAATCTATATTAAACTATTGGGTGACAATAAGTCTATATTTATTGCACTTTATGGTTTTTGTTTTTCATGAATATATTCAAAATGAAAGTTATTTATTGAAGACCTTGATATTGAATTGAAATTTGTATAGATTTGTTGCAATTAAAAAAATGCAATTTCTTTTAGCTTTTAAATTTTTATTATTATATATTAAAATTGATGTTAAGAAACATTAATAATATTCACCATGATTATTAAAAAAATAGCTATTATACATAAAAATAGTTTTTTCAATATTATAATATGCAATCAATATATTTATTTAAAAATGATGATAAAATCAAAAAAAAAAAATTGAAGATAAAATATCATAACTTAATGACCAACAAACAATCATTATTAAATATTTAATAATTACTAATAAATAAAAAAATATTTTTAATTTCTAATTAATAATAATACATAAACACACTTCCATATTCATTTATTATCTTTTCTTTTTCAATTTAATTTTTTATATATCATTAATTTTAACAACAAATAAATTCAATACCCCCACAGGCATTTTCTTATTTTGTCTCACTAAATCCCTACTACAAGAATATTTTTGGACAGTCTTAATGCAAAATGCATCAGCTTTCACAGGACAAGTTGGACTCATCTTTTTATCTATCTACAATTAGCTCAGAGGAGGGCAAACAACTCTTTCCTTTTGCCTCAAATTGGTGTTTTGTTTTCAAAGACAATCTTTATGAAATTCCTTTTGAACATTCATGGCTTTTCTTAGGGACTTGCAAAAGAGAAGTAATTACATCAGGAATGATGTGACAACAAGATGTAAATCTACATAAAGTAGGAACAATACATACCATGTTGTATGTAGTTTTTTTATTAGCATAATGTGCTTTTTTCCTTCACTAAAAAAATAAATAAATTCGAATTTTTATTTATATGAAAATATATATTCTTAATAAATTATATCTATTAATTTACATATTTCTATATGTTATATCTATTACATATGATGTTTTTCTAGGTTATACATAATTATATTGCTTTAATAATAATACTAATATTTTATATTATTTTTATTTCTACACTATTTTAGTCAATCTTTCTCTAGGTTATACATAATTATATTTTTCTAATAATAATAGTATTTTATATTATTTTTATTTCTAAAATATTTTGATATTTTAGTATATTACTACAAAAATGTTTTACACCTAAATAGTTTATCCAAAGTATTTGATCCAAAGTAATTGGTATCCTTATAACATCCAATTAGTATAGAAGACTAAGTTTACAACCCAGCAATTGCCACAAAACAAAGTCTTAGAGAAAACTTGAATCACAATCACAAACAATATTGAGAGGGAAGAAACTTTTATATTTTCTTTATTTTATATTATAATAATTAAATCAATATTTTGAATACAATAAGTTATATGATAGTAATAAAATTAGTAATAAAATTTTGAACAAGTGTAATTAAATCAATATTTTGAATACAATAAATTTTATGATAGTAATAAAATTTCTACCAAATAATTTTTAGATTTTAATGATTTTATATTATAATAATTAAACTAATATTTTGAATAAAAAAATTATTATAAATTTAAAATTTGTATAAAATTACAATATAATTATTTTTTTTATAATTCTTTATATAATTTTCCTTTACACTATGTGAGGTGTCTATAAATTTATGATAGAGTAAAATATTAAAAAGGTTTATATTCACTCACAAAAACAATGACAATTAAAGTAAATCCCGAAACTCTTACCTGGATCTTTTGAATAAATTAATCTAGAAGTCCCTTGTCCCTGAACATACTGATGCTTTCGGTTCTCCATTTTAAAATCTTCTATAAGGTATGCATGAATCAACCTTTTCCACTGAGATATGATCATTCGTCCTCACATTATCGATGATGACAATGGATTCGAAAGAAAGTCTTGTGCAAAATAGTGTGATGACAATTGAATCCAGCCTGTGAAAGCTGTCTATAATTATTAATATTGTGAGTAATCCACGTCAACTGTTTATCGACAGTGCTGTTTGAAAATGCAAAGAGAACAAAATTGCGGATCGATCCATATTTTTTTAGTATATGTGACGGTGCGCATCGATATTTTTTGTTTGTTGGTTGGCTTGTTGCAAATAATCTCTGCTCACATATACCCCATGTTTAAATAAGTCTTCTCAAAGCTGATTAGACCGACAATCGAGAAACAGATCGTCCGGCCGAATATATACGCAATCTTACTCGCTTATTTAAATTACTCGGTGAATAGTTTACTCATATCTTGCGAAGAGTTTTTTGGTTTCACCTAAGTTTCAACAATGCTTTAGAAACACATAAATTCAAGAACAATAATCTTATTGCACTGAGTTGTTTATGGATCATTCTTTCGTGGAAATGCTTACTCGGATTTCTCCCCTCCACAATGCTCATAATCATATATAATTGTGACATCCACCAAGAGATCCTTTCACTGTCTCTTTGTAAGTTTTATCTACGTGTAATGGTTGGTTATCATTAGCTATGTACAGATATTAATTCCTTCCGTTTGGACGGTTTGACTTCATGTTAGATAACGGATAGTGAGCCTAGGTCATCAGCGTTTTTCGTCTGTCTACCACTGCAGTCTACTTTGCCAGTAATTACCTCTTCGAAATGCATTACAAATATTTCCTTTGGTCTCCTTCGAGGAAATTATGGGCATCACGGATTATTTGATAAATAACCTGTCCCTTTCCTTGGTGAATGTGCCTCTAAATGCATGGGTGAATGTGCGTCTAAATGTAGGGTTCTTGTACACTTGTTGTACCCTGCGTAGACCGCATTGGCTGTATTTTATTTCCTCTCCAACTAGATAACAATATTGCACAAAATTGGGTTTTGTACGTGTATTCTCATTATTTTTTAAAGTAAATCCATATCTCTAATTCTCATTATTTTGGCAAAGCAAATCCATATCTCTAAAAATTATACTGGATAGGAATAGGTTGAATTTTTTTTTTTTTTAAGATTTTCGTCAAATTTCATAGCAATTTTAAAAAGTCTAATTTTATAAAATTGATATCCTCACAATATGTTGAAGATTAAGACATAGTTATATTTTGATTTTCAAAACAATAATAAAATAACAAATATATCTTCACTAATAACTATCTCTCCATCACTACATTGTATAAACAAATATAATAAAATTAAACAAGTGGAATAAGCAACAAAGTTGCTTAGTACCTACCTCCTAAGAAGAGATTGAAAATATATAGCAATAGGATAATTTTGCTATAAAAATATATGATAAAACAAATATAATTACAATTTGAAAGAAATTAAAACAAAAATGAATTAAAAAATGTCCATTTAAATACGATATAGGTTATTGCAATGTAGCATAAAACAAGCATATTCAAGCTTCCTTACATACTTCTAGTAATATTCTTGACTTATGTTATAAAAATATGCAAGTTTCTTTATAGACTAGCATAAATAGGAAACACCCCTCCATAAGACGAAACACATAAGTTTAAACAGGATAACAAGAAATAAAACCAAGGTAACTCAACCCAGGATCAAAAGTAACTCAAAGGTTCCACGAAGTAACTCCAGCCGAGGTGGCAACCCAAAAAGAAG
>LPNX010816933.1:10322-30083 GCA_001517045.1 Pseudotsuga menziesii | reverse complement strand
GCCAGGGAGCTCCAACGTTCTGCTATCCATTGATCCACTGCTTTGGGGTTGGGCCACAGACCGGTGAACTTGCCAATGAGGGCTTTTTCTGAGAGCATAAGGGCCATGGGGCACGGATCAGAAGGGGAGAGCTCCACAGATGGGATCTCATCCATCTTTTTAACAAACTTGGCAGGAGGGGCGGCCTTTGCCCTAGGGCCTGCAGATCTAGCAAGAACTTTGAAAGCCTCCACCGGATCCATGGCCCGACCACCGGAGGAATGCATGGCAAAATCGCAGCAGATAATAATAACGGAAGAGAAATGCAGAAGACGAAGCAAAAAATCGCAGCTCCAAAGCGCAGCACTGCTGGACGCGATGGAGGCAGCATCAGCGGGCGCTCGCAAAGAGAAGGGGCCGCAGAGAGGCAGCCTGGAGGACGAAAGGCGGCTAGGGTTTAGCCCTAGCCGCGGAGGAGCCGTCGCGCTTCATTGCATGAGCCGGAGATAAGGGATCGTTCGATTGCTTTACTTATGTTTCCCTTGATTTTCTTTATTATTGTGGCCAGTATTTTTTATAGGATTTTGTCAGAGGTATTGCAAAGTGAAATAGGCCTAAAGTGATCTATTGTCATGGGTTTTTTTCTTTTGGTATCAAGGTGAGAAAGGAAGATTTGGTGCCCCCCCAACCTTGTCCTTTTTCCTTGTCAAATTTAGCATTTTTTCCAGACCTTCCTTAATGATATCCCAAGCTGCTCTATAAAAAATTGATGGTGAAACCATCAATCCCATGAGCCTTGTCAGCTTGCAATGACCAGATGACATATTTGATCTCGAAATCCATTATGGGTTTTGATAGATACTTGTTGTCCTGTTCTGAAATAAGAGTAGGTATTATGGAGAGGAGGCCAGCCTGCGCTAGGGGATCACTCTCATCCTTGTCCATGTAGAGATCTCTGAAGTGCTGGAAGTCATGAGTGTTGATCTCATCCTACTCCACCATCCTTTTGTTGTCTTTATCCTTTAATTCTTTGATCATGCTAAATTTGAGCCTTTCTTTTTATTTTTTGTGGAAGTAATTCGTGTTACTATCCCCACCTTTTAACAAAAGTTGCTTGGACTTCATCCTCCATTCCTCTTCCTCACCTCTAGTTGAGTTGAGGATCTTAAGATTCAAGTATTTTCTTGACTAGTAAGAAGAGGGATAATTTCCTCATTCTCCATATTGGATTGCAGGGCTGCTAGTCCATATTGCAGCTACATTTTCCTACCACCAGGATTTTTATACTCTGTTTTCACCCATTCTTTCAGCTCATAGCATACCTTTCTTAGCTTGTTCTCCCAAATGAAGCTAGGAGATCCAATGCAAGACATGGTGTAAGCATTTTTTATTAGGCCCATGAATTTTTCCTCCTGAAGCTAAGAGGATTTAAAACGAAAGGGGATGGGACCAACATTTGCAGAGGTGGAGAGCACCAAGGCGATCGACTTGTGATCCGAAGCCGCAGAGGGTAAAGAAAAGGAAGCGAGAATGAGATATTTTTTTAAGAAGTAAGTGCTTACCAAGAAATGGTCAAGCCTAGCCGCAATGTATCCCACACCCATCCTTCTATTACTCCAAGTATACTTTCTATTTTTTAATGGAGGATCTAGCAGATCCAGCTCACATATCAAGTCCTCCATGTTTTCCCCATAGGGATCTCTTATTCTAGAGCCCCATCTTTTCTCTGATTGTGCTTTGGTAGCATTGCAATCACTGTCGATTGTGAGATATTTCCCTTTTAGATCCTCTTTTAGAGATGTGAGGCTATTCCAGAACGATTTCTTGTCTTTGTAATGTGCTGGACCATACACATTGCATACATAATTTACATTTGAGTCATTTTTTTCCCTGAAACTCGATGAGGAGCCAGTTTTGGTTTTCCTTAACATTTTTGATAACATACTTACTTGAGGCACCTCTAGAGCTTATATCGTTTCCCTGGCTATTTGTCCAAAAGCGATGTGAAAGTGCCAAAACTTCCACATCACTCATTTTTGTCTCTTGGATAAACAAGATGTCTGGCCTTTCAGATTTGATGATGTCTTTTATTGCTTCCACTTTATTAGTCCTGCCCATACCTCTGCAATTACAAGAGACAGTTTTCATTACTTCCTGTTTGATTGAGGCCCTGCTCTAGACCTTCCATCCTCTTTCCTTGTTGTTGCAGCTGCAACATTTTCCCAAAATTCAAAAATTTTTGGGACCCTCCTTTTGCTTATATTGGTTTGATTTTATTTTGATTTGGTTTACTGATTCTTCATAAAGACTTTTCCTAATGCCAGAAATGATCCACTATTTGTTTAAGCTTACCATTTCCTTTGAGTGCATTTTTGAGTATTTGAATCAGAAGTCTATTGACTTGCACTCCCGCTGTTGCGGAGGAGTGATAAGCAACTAGTTTCGACAATTTTCTTCGATGCATTTTGTAACTATCAGCTGACTTGTGGATTCACGTCAGAACATTTTTGTTCTACGTTCTCTGTAGTTGCAGACGACAGATTATGAAGTCCCCCGATAGTTACATTGACGTTTCAACCCCGTTTTGTTGTTTTGTTGTTTTGTTGTTTCATTGATACTGTGTACAAAAAGAGTGGGTATGTAACAACAAAACTCTATGAAAAATGACACAACCTGAGTTGAAATGTTCCTTGGAGATAGTGGAACTGAACTAGACTCTAGTTGTTTAATAAGAGGAAGAATATTTAGTTCCATAAAGTGAAGAAAGACTCTGTTAGGAAGAGGGAGTTTCAACACAACCAGAGAAGAAGAAGACTACGAGCTTGCGTCATACTTATACAAAGGGTCTTGTGACAAAGAAGAAGAATTTCAACCGATCTCTGAAGGAGATGAAGAATCAAAAAAGTCAACTGAAGCTCTAGATCGAGAATGTGGTTACAACTCTCCTACAGCACCATGCATATCGCCATATGTAAGATCTAGTGACTTATCTCTAAGTGAATTTTTAATACAAGTACTACTAATGTTGTAAATAGCGGAAAAGGGACTCTGACTAGACAAAATTTTGTTCCAACTATACCAGCAGTAAATACAATGGTTGGGGATGATATTAAGTTACCAATATTCAATGGAAATGGGTTGGAGGACCCATAACAACATTGGTTCCTTTGTGAATTTGTGTGGACTATACGATAGATCCAGGATGCAAATATCAAGAAAGCATAGATGATCACGACTCTGCGAGGTCGTGTGCTTGACTGGTACATGAAATTCTCTATAGTGCCAGTAGGAGTTGCCCAGAAAACACTCAACGAGATTCGAATGGTCATGATAGATGAGCTTAGGAAGCCAAATTTTGAATCGAAGTGCATTATTGAGATCAAGGAAATTAAGCAGCTACTGACAAAATCTGTCTGGGGCCTTCACCAGAGATTGAAGACATTAATGGCCAAAGTGAGCTTCCAAATGTCAAATGTACAACATAAGAAGTGGTTCATTGTTTCCTTATTATCACACATCCGAACCCCATTGATGCAAAAAGATATTTTGTCGCATATAGGTGCTCTTGAGATAGCAATAAAGTTAGAATCCTTGTCGATTGGAGACAGTGGCACATGAATGATGAAAATTCAATCGCAGCTAGCCAACCTTATGATGCATCTCCAAGACATTAAAATAGGCATGGAACTTCAAGAAGAACTATGGTGTACAATATGTAGAACAAACGAACACCATAAAGACAATTTCCCGACGCTCATGAACTATGTCGCAGCAGGAGCGCCAAACCCAATAAACACCCAAGGGATGCCTTGGTGTACAATATGTCATACTAGGGGCCACAAGTCTGAAGAATGTTTGTATTTACAAAATATTGTAAGTGCATCAACTATTATGTATTGTAAATTTTGTAAATCAGTACGTCATGACGAAAAATACTGCAGAGCACCTCAGCTGATATAGAAAAAGACGATGGATACCTACTTGATGAAAAATGATGAGAAGATGCAAGCTAGATGAGCGTAGCCTCGGTATCATCTTTCTCAACATCCACCATTGCAATATCAACAACCAGAGTATCCTCATCTGCAATACCAACAAAATAAGTATCCAAAACAACAACGATACCTTCAACAAAGGGGGTGGTGGAAATTTTTGAGGTCGAGTACAATAACAAGGAGGAGGAGGATTTGGTCTAGGAAGAGGCCAAGTCATATGTTATAACTGTGGGCAGCAAGGACATTTTTCCAAATATTTCTAAAGTCCTGCAAAAACATGTACATATTGTAAAGCATTTGATCACATTGTTGAACAGTGTTCACAACTAATTGCAAAATGGTAGGCTCAAACTTTCATAAATCCCAACCCAATGTAGAAGAAAAAATTGAATCCCAATCAGAAAATTCAGATTATTTCTGTCTAACCAAGAGAACCTAACATCATTGTGCTTACAAAAGGAGGTGTTACAACAGGTGCAGACCATAATACACAACATGGACAACAGGAGGTGCGACTTGCGGCACAGAAGATATCCCTGCTAGATGTCCAGATGGAGAAGGAAGTCTTCTTGGATGTGCGACCAGAGTTTGTTGATGCTAATCAACCATTGACATATGTACAAGTCAAGACCATGCCTGAACGATTTGAACAACTACTCAAGAAGAAACCAATGAAAAAGGTTAGTAAGCTTAAATAATTTTTCAAAAATTGTTTAGAACTAATCAATGATAAAGATTTGGTCACCGAACTGACAACACTTATAGAAGAAACTCCATATGACCTGCGGCCTGAAAAAAGAGTTAACCATATTAGGAAAAGACTAAAAACATGTCGAAAACTGTGAATGACTACACATATAGGAGATTATGATATGGATTATATCATATTATATTTGGGCTCGGATGTTAACATACTGACAAGACAAACATGGGAGAGCATGAATAAACCACGACTAGATCGGTCTCCCATTCAGATAATACTTGCAAACCATTCGAAGGTTATACCAATTGGTAGACTAACTCAAGTGTCTATAGAATTCAAAGGCTTAAGAGCATATGCAAACTTTGAAGTAATCAACATTGTTGATGACACAAATCCATACCCTGCACTTCTAGGAATCGATTAGACGATAGAAAACCAAACCATTATTAATTTTAAGAAAATAATCTTATCATTTGAAGATTCTAAACTAAGGGTGGTCGCGCTAATTGATCTGTGTGAAGGGTAGAGATATGTCAAGCCAGTAAATAGTGAAGGCCAAGGCAATTACCTGGATCAATTGTATAATATCATGTCTTCAAAAGAAGATTATATAAATCCAACAACTAACGAAGTGTAAGTTCTTGCACATCTGAGATTCTAATTCAAGTGATGCTTTGGAAAATTGGCAGAATAGGTTGTATGAAGTCTCCATGAGAAGATGAGCAAGAATCACAAGATATGTCTGAAGGGAAGGAGCCGAGGAAAGTGAGATGCCTACATATGAAGGATTACCCAATATTGTGTCTTTTCTAGTGGAGTTTGAAGAAAAAGTTACAGAATCACAACGATTGTCTACCTTGGACTTTGTGCTAAAAGCTACGCACGCTAGATGGTGGGGTACACATAAAAAATCTATGAGTGGCCACAGTGTAAACGATTACTAGAGATTAGATTTAGGGAAGATATCATTTATTATGATCAGAAGTATACATGACTGACAAAATCCCATGGAGCATATTGAGCATTGTTGCATGACATGGCAGGAATATCCACGACATAAGTGGGTTCATCAATTCATCCATACATTGGACATGGTACCAAGAAATTGGTATACATTAGTGGAGCTGCGAAGAGGAATTGTTGAATGGGAAGAGTTAGTCACA
This sequence comes from Pseudotsuga menziesii, assembly GCA_001517045.1. Classification (NCBI taxonomy): domain Eukaryota; kingdom Viridiplantae; phylum Streptophyta; class Pinopsida; order Pinales; family Pinaceae; genus Pseudotsuga; species Pseudotsuga menziesii. The sequence continues at coordinate 24,243 of LPNX010816933.1, read as the reverse complement.
AGATTCACTCATACATTTGAGTTCGCAAGTGAACATCCCATAATTAATGCTGCACTATAGAAAATTAAGAAAAATATATTTGAAGAAATCTCGTTCGTAGCCACGAACTTCCATCAATGCAGCACGATAGTACACCACTAGATGGAATGTTACAATATTACAGGAGAACCAGATGATGATGACCCACTTGAGATAAAAATACCGAGTCTGAAGGTATGTGTGCATATACCCCTTATCTTACTCACTGCGACTCGGTCGTGTGATAGAAAAAAATCTCTGAGAAAATATGACAACACAGGTTTGATATCATTAATCTCACAAATCCGAGAAAATATGATGGAGTGATTTTTGGTCACGTCTGGATTTATGGAAATAACTACCATTTAAATTGACAGATAATTGGCGGCATAACACAAAAGTTTCGATAATGAATTCACAGTACGCCCATGTTCCTAAAAGGACGAATTCCTTTCTGATTTATTGCTCAAGCATGCGAAGAATGACGAGAGAACATTAAGGTATACTACTAGACTTCACCGCCAAGGCTCTTTTCATTCTGTTTCCAAGAGAGAAGAGTTATTGTATCCATGACCTTGAGAGCCGAAGCAATTTGTTTGTAGCATGCATGGTCATTTCCATTTCTAGCATAAGTATAGTTGAGTTTGATCATGTATCACACAGCATAGTCATGGAATATACCGCTAGTTATATCCCACCATAAGAGGAGGGCCCACCAACCACTCAACATGTGGCACAAGCTGCTGCACAAACTACTCCAGTAGTGAAATCGAACCCCATTAATTCATCTGGAAAAGACAAACCAGGTCTCTCTGAAACCACATGGGGAAAATGCACTGGTAACGGGAAGAGGAAGGGAAACACATCAATGACTCTAGTACCACAAGTCCAGGGAAAAATTTAGGGGTGAAATTTCTCCAGTTGGCTATGTTTTGGGATTTGTTCAAAAACTAAATTTGTTATTTGATCATTTTCAATCTGTAATATCACCTATATTTACATAAAATATGTTTTTTGTATCATAATGTTCGCCAAAAATTACACGTTTCAATAGTAAAATGTATGTTTGATATTTAATATTCCCCTACCTGTCTATCGATATGATTTTAAATACAAAATAATCACATATAATACTATACTTAAGTATAGTATTAGAATCCTTAAAAAATACCCTGGCCACCACCACGAGAGGATGAGGATTCTAAGACAAGAAATTTAATGCCACCTTATATCCTGCCCAGACACACTTATGCACTGAAAGTAAAAATCCCAAAAGCAGTCATGGGCCCCACTGATAGCGCCACTGGTGCCTAAAGGAGTGAAGGTATTGATGAATATTATGTCGAACTTGATAAAATTGTCTTTTGTTGATCATGATTCAAAGAAGCACAATGACTTGGACCGACAAAACTACATGGATACTGTGCAGGTTACACTCGAGGTGCCTAAATGATTTGTTGCAAAGGAATTTGCTAAAGGATTGGAACAATATGGCATACTATCGTTGTTATATATGCCACATGTTGGCCGCAACACGCCAATAAAAACCTGTGTTAAGCAGTTATTGGTATTGTTCCATGGTGGGGTATTATGGATGGGAAAGCCTATACCTGTAGATGTTGAACTTATTGCAATCATCACAGGACTACCATTCGCGGGAATGGACCAAACACCACTTCCTACTAAATGAGCTATTGCAAGATTCCATTGACGTACAGGAAAAGAGTAGGTCATTTCACTACTCATGGCTGTTAATTTTAATTTTATTTATGGCATGGTCCGACCCACCAAAATACCAAGGGGTAGATCTGTTAGTGAACTATAGAGGGGCGAAATATCAGAACCTTTGGTTTGACAAGAAAAAAAGGGAACAACAGATAGAAAATAACGTAGAATTCTTTATGCATGGCTAAGCTATAAGGCACCAGGTAAAGAACATGTGTAGGTTAGATGAAAACACTGTTCAATGATTTCTTCCGATTTTTTGATTTGAGATTAGCGTGCACCATGTCAACATGCAGTCACATCAAGACCAACAACATCAGAGTTTGCCGATGAAAGTCATAATGACAGAGAAATATGTTGAAGAAATTGTTGAGGACTGGCCACAAGAATGGCATGTTCCAATGTGAGAAGATCAACTGCGGCAAGAGGAAGAACAACTACAAAAGGATATCTCACCATTTCCATATGAGGGGAAGGAGGAAGAAAATCAACTAGAGGAATCAGAATCAGCAGAAAGTCATTCCAATTCAACCTCGACAGACCCATAAATAGAAAAAGATGAGGAAGAACCTCAACAAGAACAAGTAGAGTCTCTAAGGAAGAAGAAGAAGATGAAGGATGGCAGAAATGTAAATACCATTAGCTTGGACAGTGAAGATGTGCAAATGATGACTGAGGCAATAACTAAGGCTACACAAACAAGCTTCAAAAACATAGAGGAGCGACAAGAAGATATTTTAGGTACGGTTACTGATCTGCTCAAAGATTTGTGTGAAGCGATTGAAGATGTTAAAATTATTGTTGATTGTTCAGTCCCAACCATAGAGTCATAGGATCCACTAGATACTTCAAAAATAGAACCAACCGCAATACCATTTCTAGTCCCACCAATCAAATTGGAAGTGTTCGGAGGAGTTATTGATCTAGGAACTCCATAGTTTAGCAATGTTACCAGGGACATAATCCAGATAACCATATATTTCTCATCCATGGAGATAATTGAATTGTACACAATATAGAGTGTTGTATCTGCAGAAATAAAAGTGTGAGAACGTGCCTTAGCTAATTAAGCGAAGTCCGTAAAAAAAAATATCAAGAAAATGAAACTAGTAATACATGAGACTGAGCAGAAGACAAAGACATGGGAAGAAAACTGTTAGAAAATCGATAAGGAAGTAACTTTGGCTTGTAAAAACTTTGCAGAAAATATAATAACAGAGGAAATGGTGCCAGACACCAAAGTTGCTTGACTTGGTGAAATAACTGAATACCTTAGGAAGAAGGTCATGCAACTTGAACTGCAGGTAAAACCAAGCACACCCCCGGAGGTAATACAGGCAAGAAGAGAAGCATCAATTGAAGTTGGGAAGAAGATAGAAGAGTTAGAAACGATATGTGCCAAGGCTGTCGACCAAGTCTCTCAGACTTGGGAAGCATTAAAGGATGACGAGCAATCAAACAAAATTGCAAATGAGCTAACTTCATTTGAAGCAAATATTACACAGATAGCGAATGGCATGAATTAGCTACCCTTAGCGCAGAAAATGGATAAGGAAAAAAAAGGGGGGGAAATTTCAGCAGCAAGTAACAGTGTTGCGCACACAACACCAACACCGTGTGGAAAAGGTGGAAGAGCTACAAGCTAAAGCGAAAAGAGTTACAAGAATAATTCAACCTGTACATCAGAAGGTGCACGATGCAATGACATCAGTAGATAAGATAATTCCAGAACATGTCAGTTCCAACCTTCTGGACCAATTGCAGAAGACAGAAGAAGAAGTGCGATTAAAAGAAGAGAAAGTGGAAAAAATATTGGAATATTTTCACAATAAAGTCAGCATAAGGAAAAACATGGAGGAATAGATTCAAGTGGCTCGGGACGAGTCATAGGTGAGTGTTGGGGCCTATTAGGCCTAGGGGAAGGAATGAAGAATTCGCTTATAATTCTGCTTAAGTATGGAGAAGAGTAAAAGGAAGGAAGAAGAAGGAAAGAGGTGCGACATAAGAAGAAGTTGAGCCAGACGAGGAAGCCGCGACAGAAGGAAGGAGTGCGACAAGGGAAGATGCGACAAAATAATAGTATCAGAAGGTGTACAAGTGGAATAATGGTTGGAAAATAACAGTACAGCGTAATGGTTAGAAAGTGACAAGCATTAAAGATTGTGAGTATGAGTTCGGCTAGATCTGTAGGAAACCACACGTATGAAGGTATCTTTGTATGTCAGGTCCTTAGTTCCTCCTGTTATGTGTTACTAGAATAGGAAAGACAACCTATTGGCTAAATATAGGAAGTCGGCTAAGAAAGCGATAGAAAATGAGTCTGTAAAAGATTCTATAAAAGACGGAACCCAAGCTGTATGTGGTTTAGCTTCTTTGTTGTTGGCTCAATATTTTGTTGTATGTTAGTATTTCTAAGTGCATATGAGTTGAAGAATCTGCGGCTAAGTGCACAGAAGTATAGGAAATGTTGAGTTGATCCAGGCTATGTGTGGATCCTTAGTAAAGCTGAGTATGAAGATAGAAGAGAGAAAATCAGAGAGTATGAGAGGAAGAAATGGTCTGTAAATATATAGAAGAAGATCTAGAATAAAGTTTGCAGCTTAGTACGTAGACGAAAGGTGCATATATTTCTCATGCCAGATGAAGAGCACCTTTGTGGTTTTTTCCCATATCGGTTTCCACATTATATTTTGTGTAAATGTGTGAATGTTGAATGTGTTTGAGTTACTTGTGTAAATTTTTCATTGAATGGATGATTATAGATTTGCTTATGAATGAATAGATGTATGGCATTCACATTGCATCAGTTGAACACGATTATGTTGCACAAAGATTGTTGCTATAATAAGTTGCATAAGAGAAGTTGGGTCACAGTCTAACGGTTCATAGTAAGCATAAATAATCCACCCACAGGATTTGTTGGGCGTCTTGGTAAGGGACTGAGGTACCAGAAATCCCCCACCCAACTGTGGAAACGTGGTTCTCGCAGTTACCCATTAAGAGATATATCTCAGGTGAGTGCTACCGACTGAGCTCTACTCTGTCGAGCTGATATCTTGGGCTTTGTTGTGCTAAACAAAATGGACTGAACCTGGGTCAGAATCCTTGGAGGAGGGAGAAAAACCAACAAATTATATCATACTTTTCTTAATGAAGAAGATAGAAACCTTGTGATAGATCAAGTATCACTAAAGGAAGTTCAAGAAGCATTGAAAACAAATTAAAAGGAAAAAAATTATAGGCCCTGATGGGTGGACTATTGATTTTTTTCTACACTTCTTTGATATCATAGGAGAAGAGTTGCTTTCCTTGGTTCAAATCTCCGGAAGTGAAGGATTTGTTTCTGGAGCTATAAACTCAACTTTCATTACTCTGATTTCCAGATGTAATAAAGTTGTTTGTTTTGTATATTTTCGTCGATAGCACTTTGTAGTATTCTCTACAAGCTTATTTACAAAATTATAAAAAACATAATTAAACCTATTCTATCAAAGGCAGTTTCATGTGAATAGTTTGGTTTTCTTCATGAAAAACAAATTCTAGATGCTATAGGAATTACTCAGGAGGTCGTCCATACCATCAAGCAAAATAAATTGAGGGATTTTCTTCTAAAAATGGATTTAGAAAAATATTTTGACAAAGTTGACTGGGTCTTCTTAAGGTTAGTTCTTATTCAAATTGGCTTACCTTTGATGGTTGTTAATTGGATAATGGCTTGTGTCTCTACGACACAATTTTTTTTCTTGGTCAATGGTGGTCCATAAGCATTCTTTAATAGTGGAAGAGGGGTTAGACAGGGTTTCCCACTTTCTCCCCTGCTCTTCCTTCTTACTATTGAAGGTTTAAGCAGACATTTTCATGAAGCCAAGGTTAAAAGGCATTGTAGCATAATTTGAGTACGAATATGGATTCGAATACGATTCAATACAGAAAAAATACGGGAGTTGGTTGCTTATAAATTTTAAAAAATTATTATTCAAAGTTTAAAAAATATTAAAATACACATAAACTACTCAATATTTACATGAAGTATTGGAATTTGATGGGCAAGGGCTTTTTTCCCATCAAATATAATCTATATTTTATACCTCCCATAAAAAAAATAAAAAATAAAAAACATTAAAACGTCTATATATAGTGGCCAAGAGGGGCTAGAATTTATCTAATAGTGTATTTAAATTTAATTATAAAAATATTGAATAATTAAAATGTCAAAATTAAATTATGAGACAATAAAACTATATTCTAATATTATATTCCAAAAAATATTACACTGACTAAAATCTAATATTATAACTAGTTACTAAACTTTATATTACAAAATAAAACTAAAATAAAACTAATCTAATATTTGATATTTATAACTAAAATATAAAACAAAATGTATATTATAAAGTTTAAAGCTTTAAACTTTTAAAATGTAAAACTAAATTTTAAATGGACTATGGAAAAATTAAAAATAAAACAATAAAATTAAAATAATTCTTATTTTATAATATGTGCCAAAAATATAGGCAAATTTATCATATCTGTATTATGCCGAATATTCAACGATTTTCGAAATCCCTTTGAATTTCCATACAGGAAAGTCCAATACGGCTGAATTATGCTACTATGTTAAAAGGTACTGTGAATGGAATTAAATTATGTAAGGATATTTCTATTACCCATTTTCCTTTTGCAGATTATGTGTTGATATGTGGTATGGATTCTCTAAATGAATGCCAAAGATATAAAGAGAACATCAGCGTATTCTGTAATGCTTCTAGAATGCCAGTTAATAGTAAAAAGTCCAATCTTTATCATAGCGAATTGGATAAGAGCACTGTTACACCCAAATCCTGTCACCAGCATGTGATAAGATCCCTAACACCTATGCTTTCCCTCAATCCCAAACTTGAAGTGAAAACAGTGTTTATTCTAACATATAAGACTTCAACACTGCTCTTACTCTTAAGCAAATAAGCGGTACCTTATGTAGCACCGCCCAAGTTATGTTGAAACCAGGCGGTGCCACAGCCTTTAACCTTTGTCTTTGGTATGGTTCTCATCCATCACCGCTCTGTCATAAGGGAGTATAAGCAGTGCCCTTGGTAAAAAGTGAAAAAGAGGAGGTTTCACGAAGGTTCTAGAACAAAATCCTCGTGTCTATCCTTATCCCTACTCAAATGGGTCAATTAAGCTCGAGATCCCTCCTTTGAGGATCTCATGGCCACCTCACCCACCAATTTATCAACCATTCCTATCCCTTTGATCCCTATAAATACAAGCTCATACTCCATGGTTGAGGGGGAGAAGAAAGAAGTAAAGTTATGCTGCTTAATTAACATCCTGGCCTGGTCCATTAGAGAGCATAGAGGAGCAAGTTGGAGCTATCAGGGATGAGGTGCTAGTCTTGTGAAGGAGTGCATCGACACTAAGGAAAAATGGTTGTAAGCTCTTTCATTCATATTTGAATGCAAAGTTTATTTCCTTCCCATATATCTGTTGTGTTAATCTCACATATATATTATTGGATTCCTTAGTCACTAATATGGATTTATAGATAGTTTCCTGGTATCTTTGATGTCATTGTATGTTTAATGTGCTTTTGCAGGTCTACAGGTCTTTCATCAGAGGTTTTATTCCAGGCATCTATAACTTTCAGGAAAAGTATTCAACCTAGTTGTTACTCATTTGTTCTGGATCTGAAACATTCAGACCAGAGGAACAACTTATGTCCGCAGAAGGTGCTATATTCCTGATAGCAAGCACATTAGATGATATATATTCTATCATTCAGTATAAAATATGTGATTTGGATGTTGGTTTCAATTATTATGTTATTTTCTAAAACTTAATAACTACATATCACAAGATTAGCATTGGTTGATAGAGAAGTTTGAAAAAGAATAAAAAATTGGACTTACAGATTTCTATCCATCGGTGGAAGGCTTACACTTGGAACAATTGTTCTCCTAAGAATACCTGTTTATTGGTTTTCCATCCTACAAGTCCCTTCTTTTGCTGTCAATCTTTTAAGAAGGTTCATTTTCAACTTTTTATGGACTGGAGGCCCTAAAAGTGGCAAACTTATAATGATTGGATGGGAAAAACTATCTCTTCCTAAAGATTGGGGTGGTTGAGGGATTAAAACCCTTTATTGGTTTAATATTGCATTAAGAATGAAAAGTTTTTGGAGGGATTGGTAGGAAATACCCTCTGGTCAACTATCTTGAAAGGAAAATACTTGAATATGAACCTAATTGACAGTATTAGAAAGTCTAAAAAGTTCACCAGAAATACCTCCCCAATCTGGAAGGGTTTTTTTTATAAATATCACAGGATCAGTTCAAATATCTGCTAGAAAGTAGGGAATGGTAGGAACGTGATAGTTGGAATTGATCTGATCACAGGTCTAGAGAAGATTATAAGTTGTCACCATTCATTTTTAAATTATCTATCTGAAATTGGTTATTTCACTCTGGCTCATATTAGAAGACCGTTATGGCGCAACAAGCCTTTTCTTACTGGTTTAGTGCCAAATACTTGGGTCTTGTACAAGATTCAGCCCATGAATGGGAGGTCTATATTAAGAAGTTGAACCTAGCAGGCTATAGAATTTCAAATGAAGAAGATTCTTTGACTTGGGAAGCAAACCCTCAGGCTGAGAATATCTCTTCTAAAACTGCATATCAAGCTATTGTTCAATCTAGCCTCAACTATGTACATAAATGGTGGTACAAGTTACTTTGGAAATGGAGGATTCCCTTAAAATTCAAATGTTTCATGTGGTTGGCATTTCAAATTTGTCTAAAGACATGGGATAACTTAATGAAAGACTGATTTGTTCCTAGTTACTGTATTATCTGCAAACAGGCCATTGAATCTATAGATAATTTGCTTACTAGATGTGAGTTTACACTTCGTATTTGAAAAAATATATGTTTTATTTTAAACATTACACAAGTTTGGGAGGGAGAGAACTTTGATATCTGTCTTTTACATTGGCTAAATTCATGCAAAAATTATCATTCTCTGCCAGCTATCATTTCCTGGAAAATTTGGAGGGTGGGGAATGTTTGTTTATTTGAAGATCACCTTCAAAGCTCCAATATCGTTTGTAATCACATTATTTAGTTGAATGAGGAACTCAGTACTAAGCCTGTTACAAATTCTAGGCCTAGATATTTAAAGGATATCCAACTAAATGGTGCCATTGGTGATGGGAAAACCAAAGATGGATTATGTGCTGCAAGAGTAGCTTTAATGATCAATAATATCCACGCCTTCAAATTCAAACTGCATTGTGGTACATGTACGAATATGAAAGCAAAGCTATTAGCTCTCTAGTGCTTATGCAAAGTTGCTACAGTCTTTGGTATTGTATCTCTTCAAGTTTTCGGCGATTCAAGGGTCTCCATCAAATGGGATATATGTGATTACAACATTCAAGTGCTCACTCTCACTCCTTGGTGTAAAATAATTTGAGAAAAGTTAAAAAGTTTTTGCAGCATCAACTTCCAACACATTTTTAGAGAGCACAAACAGTAGGCAGGTCAACTTTCTAAAGCAGCGTTGGATGGAGAAATTGGTATTCTGCTCTGCGAAGAAGTCATGGATAATTTACTGGTCGGTTTGGGTTCCATCAACATTTTTGAAGTTTAGCCTATTGATCATCATGTTTTGGCATTAAATCTTTCTCTGTTTAGAAGTTACTTTTGTATTTGAACATCTAGTCTTTGTATGGTTTGTCTTTTTAGACTGAATCTGAACTGTCTAGATACATGGATTTGAACAATTATGTTCATAAGATCGTGTTTTTATAAAAGACTATGTAGTTTTTGCGCCGAGAGGCGCTCTACAGCCGGCAAAAAATAATAGTGAAAGTGAATATTATGGGAGAGATCTTGTCACTTGATGTAACGTTACTAACATGTCGGCAAAAAATAATAGTGAAAGTGAATATTATGGGGGAGATCTTGTCACGTGATGTAACGTTACTAACATGTCGGCAAAAAATAATAGTGAAAGTGAATATTATGGGGGAGATCTTGTCACGTGATGTAACGTTACTAACATGTCGGAAAAAAATAATAGTGAACGTGAATATTATGGGGGAGATCTTGTCACGTGATGTAACGTTACTAACATGTCGGCAAAAAATAATAGTGAAAGTGAATATTATGGGGGAGATCTTGTCAAGTGATGTAACGTTACCAACATGTCGGCAAAAAATAATAGTGAAAGTGAATATTATGGGAGAGATCTTGTAATGTGATGTAACTAATGAAGAGCTTTGAATTCAATGTCCAACAATCTCTTCCACAATCTCTTCCACGGCTATCAGATGAGTTTTGAACCTTGATGTGTTGCTTTGATATCATTTGTTGGATTAATGGCAAAAGTCATACTAAAACCAGTAAAACTGTTCCTAAAACCAGTAAAACTGTTCCTCAGATACCATTTGTTGGACTAACAACAAAAGTTAAACCAAAAGTTAGACCAAAACCAACATGTATTAATCTCCACCACAATCTCCAAAGTTAGGATCCAGAGAAAACATTAATCCATTTCACAAAATTCAGGAAAAAGTTAAAACCAATGTCCAACAACTTGTCAGATCAAAACCAGGCCAACCATTCACTAATATCATAATCAGGGCCAACCATTAACTAATATCATAATCGTCTGTGTACAGGCCGCAGTGTTTGCTGTGCGGGGTGGGGAATCCGATGGAGGTGATCATGGGCCGACATTAAATCTACCAGAGGTATATTGTTTTAGGTATCTATATTTTTCGTTTACTGCGTATTATGTTATAAAAAAACGTAGATCAGGCGGGACTAATTTTCGTTTGTGTGATCATTAGGTAGCGGTGTTCACAAAGGGGATGAATTGCGCGGTGAGAATAGTGGAATCGGGTTGGTTCCTCCTCGGTTCCCAGGAGATAAGCAAAGGCGTTCCCTTTGCGCAGATATCGCTGGGTGACATTGTTAGCCTCCGGAGAATATACATGCTGAGCTGGAAGATACAGGAGGTGCTCTCTTATAGCTGCCTGGCCATTCTCAAGTCATAATTCGCCCAGCTTAGGGGCTTACTTTCCTACTCGTTCTATGATTCCTTAGACGGGGCGCAGATAATTGGTTCGGGAGTGTGGGATAGCGTCGAGTCGGCTTCTGTTCTTGGAAAGCATCCCAACACGAACCTGGCGTTACCATTTTGGAAAGGATTGGGAGCCAAGAAGCTCAAATACCATGTCTGCCAGGTCGTTTACGTCACCTACCAGAGTCCAGGCCTCGAGAATTCTAGACTAGGTTTTCAAATATAATAACAATTGAAGTTCAACTCGGTTTCACCGTCATCGGATTGTGGCATAACTCACCGACAGACAGACATACGGCTGATCTTTTAAAAATTGACCTAGCTTCGGGCAAGTACTCACTCTATATATATATATGAAATGGATTCTATGCTGCATGCCATACGCCTGCAAAGCATTCGTCTGAATGCTGTAGAAGTGGAATGGAAGATTGCAGAATTACCCAGCCACTTATGTTTTCTAGCTCTCAAATAAAATATGATGTTGACACGATCTAACCTTTTGCAAAGTGCCATATTTGATTTTCTACCGAAATACTTTATTAAACCTAAAATTTATTATTTATTATTGATTATTTATTCATGTTTCAGGTAAAAAGTTATTATAATATGAATGAATAAAAACCTAAAATTTATTATTTATTATTTATTCATGTTTCGGGTAAAAAGTTGTTATATGAAAGAATGTAGATTTTTATTATATGTTAAATGTATGAAGTTTAAGTCTAATTTGGGTATTATCTCGTGTGTATTCATGTTATATGTTTTATTTTAGATATAACAAAATCTGTAATTTATTTCTAGATTATTTGGATGAGATTTTAGTTTAATAGTTAGTTTAAAGATATATAAAAAATGGTTTTTATTGGGTTTTACTTTTACTAAGGGGTAAAGATATATGTCAGATGGGGTCCATGCTGTTTTTCTTTTTTAGATTTTTTATTATGAGATTAAAGTTAATTGTTATTAGAAAATATATGAATCTAATGAATTTATGTCTATAATGAGTTAATCTTTCAAATGGCTATAATGAGTTTATGTCTAAAATGCTCACTTTGTAGTCCTGAAATCAACCTACATTTACAAATATCAGCAAATGATAACTAGTCATATCAAAGCTCTTCATTAGTTCAAATTGGACCAATCTCTTCATATTGTCTTTAACAAATAAATTGAAAAAATATCTAGTCGGGCCATGTTTCATTTCAGAGTTCGAAAAAAATTATCGATGGGAGGGAATCCTTCCCCCACCCCACTTTAGGGAGGAATCCATTAAAAAATAAGTTAAAACATGACTTACATAGCACTAAGAGGAATTACAAGGTTTCGATTAATAAAGAATAAATACTGGAAAATTGAAAGTTTTAGATAAGAATTCTGCAGAAAGAGAGATCGAGTAATTTAAGTTTCCATTTAGCAGATTTGCTTCAATACAAAGACTTGACATTTGCTGCAAGTTGCTTAAACAGATAAAGAATGCATCTTTAGCTCGCTAACCACTGTCGAAAAGACGACTGCATGCGATCACGCTGAGCTGAACTTCCAACATTTACAGTCGCAATAATCTTCTTCGGCCGGAGAAACTGAAAAAAGGTAGAAAGGGAGATGAAACATTAGAGAAAATATTTTGAGGAAAAATAAGATATCAGCCAAGCATGAAAGACAAGTGTCGAACAAATAAATAATGCGCCTCAAAGCAGATTAAAAACTGGACAAATTCTTGAAGTTCTGAGAAGCTTGAATGTTCACTGTATGGAACTCCTGCACAAGGAAGAAAAACACATGCTGCTTAAATCATATGCTGACAAAAAAAAGGGATGCTTATTGAAATCCTAGACAATTTTGCAGATGGATCTAGGAGCACTTTAATATATTAATTTGCTTCATGGATAGCTTTATAGAAAAATTTAAGAACACTTTAATTTGGCAGCTGCTCAAAGTTGTAACAAGACAATTTTCCCAGGTCAAAAAGCAATTTTAGTCGTAATGGAAATAACTCTCTTAATTGCAAATCCTCTCTTCATCGTAATTGCTCTCGATCGCAAAGCAATTGTTGTCTCAATATAATATATAGACGAGAGATCATTACTATAAAATTGAATGTCCAAAGGAGAAACATAGTGAAATCGAAAGCTTACCTTCTGCATCAACATAGATCAAATATATGCACGGTATATACAATTTCAAATACTGGTGCCTTGGGGGTTAAGTGTATTGGCTTGCCCCACAAGGCTTAATTTTGATTTTGAAAGCACGGTCTTCATAAAACATATGCTGCTGATTTAGTGTAATGTAAACAATAATTGCATATCTAACCTAGATATGGATTCAAGGTAAAAACGGTTTTATTGCCAACAATCGGGCATAAGGATCCCATATCAGACAAAAATATATGAAACCCCACAGGGGGTGTGTCTACTACATAGTAAGCTTTCAAGGGCTCCATCACTAAACAAATGCTTATACGACACAACACCTTACCTATCTGAAACCGACCTTGGAGATCAGCTTTATGTGGTAGTGTTCTCCCTCTATATAGTCCTAACATCAATAGAGTGGCCTCACTGTTAATTTTAGCATGTTTATGGATATGGTGGTATCCTACATCAATAGAGTGGCCCGACTAGATATCCTACAGAGACAATGAAAAAATTTAATTGCACAATTCACTCTTGAGAATGATTGGTAGGAAAATCCCTCTAATCCTCGAGTGGATGATCCCTCCCTCTAATGACAGTAACTTATTATTTTAATTGATTATCATGTAATCTACTTGAGAGATTGTGATTGCTAATTGTGTCTAGGTATTTAAAATGTATTATTTCACTACATATACTAAAGATACTAAGCTTACATGGATATACTCCAGTTTTGTGTCACCTCCCACCACTGAAACCAGCCTAAATCCAAATCCTAGGCTCTATCAAGCGTCGAGAGGGATCAAATCTCCCGAGGTGCAAACCTCTTCTCGGGTATTGCACTAAAAGGAGGTTTGCACCTTGGGGGATTTGATCCCTCTCAGCGCTTGATAGAGCCTAGGATTTGGATCTAGGCTGGTTTATTCACAATGAATAACAAAAGTATGTTTTTTCTTTTT
>LPNX010816889.1:338447-350294 GCA_001517045.1 Pseudotsuga menziesii | reverse complement strand
TTTTTTATGGAGGCCTACGTGTACCCTTGGACTACAAGGAACCTAAAATGATGCAGGTCACCTCAGTGCTAAATGCAATCACAGTGAGAGGATGGGGTAGTAGATACTTTTTCATTAATAGTTCATGCTCCATTAACAGTGAGAGAATGGACTCCAAAGTTGTTCATGCTCCATGGTAAGCCATGATTTCTTTCCCATGCCACTTTCCTTATTAATGCTTGCTTATAGTAGTGTTCTCTTTCCTTGTTTATTTTATTGTTCTATTGTTCTTAAATTACTTGGGATCATCTCTTTCAAGAATACAAATCCCACTACAAGAATGGAATACTTGCTAGATCTACCCATTTCAAGAACATAAGGAACTTCCATAACACAACTCTTAGTTTTTGCCATGTGCATTCAATGTGTTCTACAACATATCATTGGCGATATACCTCAATTTTGTGGCACTATCAATGGGAAATAAGCAGCAACCAATGCTCATGGGGTGGTCATATGTTGAAAGTGTAAATACATTTCCACCAAGACATTGACCTCAAGTGACTTCACTATATCCATTTTTTTTCATTTGTTAGTGTCTCTTCAACAACGAACTTCTTCCATATTGAACCTATCATTCTAGATTTTTTTCATGGTCATCGCAGCAGGGTGATGTATCCAATATGAATTATGCAATTGTCACCCCTATATATACTTCTTCAAATGATGCATTCTACTAGCATAAATTGATAAACATGATCTAAGTTGGGAGAGGAAGTTCTTCCCCTTGATTTACGCCGTGGAGTCCTTTATTGAAATTGTTCAAGTTTACTTCATCCACGGACCTCATAATGGGAATCAACACTATACTTCCTAGGATATGACATGGTGGTATGATCAATATTCTCTATTATAGTGATAGGCATGGGGATATTATTGAAGTTGATTCCAACACAAATCCTTGTTGTTGGACCAATAGGTGAATTTGTAACACCAATGAGGACTTAATCTTGCCACTTTTTTATGGAGGCCTACTTGTACCCTTGGACTACAAGGAACCTAAAATGATCAGTGAGGGGGGAATTGTAAAGTGGTATCAAGTATGGTATTGTGAGTTTACTACTATTTATATCAGTACCATTCACTACCCTATACTTGAAATTTGTGTAACGAAACCTAGACTTTACACTAATGTTCCCCTAAACCTAATAGTATGGTAGTTTGAGTTTACTACTATTTATATCAGTAACATTCACTACCCTATACTTGAAATTTGTGTAACGAAACCTAGACTGCTAGTATGATTGCTAACAGGGGATATGTCTATTGTTCTTAGAATTCATAAAAGAGCATGCAATACACAGATAGAGTCACTAGGTCTGATACCACTGGAAAGTCACCTAATTAGATTTGGTTGATTTTTTATTTCTTTGATGATGAGTTTTTGGTTTAGGTCTTTTTTTAAACACTTTGTCAACATAGCACTAATACCACTGTACGATTTCCCCCTCACTGATCTACTATGGTAGTTTGATGAAAATTCATCATCCTAATATCTTCATGGACAACCCCAAAAATATCTTCATGGACAACCCCAAAATATGCAATATATTTCATGAAGGATATAACATGTAACAAAGTTGAATCCTTACATCCATTAAAGCACCAAACATGATCAAAATAATCTAGATCATAGTTTTTTATTTTATTTTTTATTTAATTTTCTAGAGATCTCGAGCAACCCGAGAATACAAATGGATCAACAAACCATGAAACCCAAGACATACCCCTTCAAAGAAAAATCCGAAAATGAATACCTCATACACATATCAATTGTGTGGAATCATAAAGATGAGCTTGAAACCCTTCAAATTGATGTGTGTTCACCTCTACACCCAACAATATCTTTAAATCTCCAAAGGAGCAAGGGATTTGTCCCTCCATGGAATCACCATGTGAGAAGAAAAATCTGCTATAAGAATCTCCCACAAATGTCATAGATGTAGAAAGACTACAAATTCCATGAAATGGACTTTATTTCCATCAAGAACACCAAAATGTTACTTCTCAAACTAACATGTTTGATTAAAGCAAAAAAGAACAGTGCTAGCCGAACCACAAGTTAGAGAGGTTACCCACTATCACCTCAATAACTTCCTTCCTACATTTTATGTTGGCTCTTATTCAACTCAATAGAGGACTCTGTATGATAGGAATGCTAGGCTATGACATTGAAGGACAAGGTAATGTAAAGAGATAGCTTAGCAAAGGTTTGTCTTTTTTACTGTATAGTAAAATAAACTTCCTCCCTACACTTTTATGTTGGCTCTTCTCCGACTAAGGGAGGATTCGTTATGATAGGAATGCTAGGCTATGACAATGAAGGACACGCTAATGTAAAGAGATAGCTTAGCAAAGGTTTGTCTTTTTGGTTTTATAGTAAAATAAAGGTTGATGGGAGGACCAAAAAGACTAATGCCAATCCAACAAGGGGCAATGAAATCAAGGGGCGAGTCCAAGAGAGGACAAGATCGTTAATGTTTAGGGAAATTAGGGTTTCATACACATACCATAATGAAACCCTAACATGGTGAAAAATGAATGTAGAAATTATCTAGGAGGGCCTAAGAAAGTACCACATCAAAACATTGTTGATTAGGGTGTTAATTATGTAATGAAGTATTATTAGTAACGACTCTAGAAAGATGATAAAATAAAGTTAATATATTCATGCGTAAGACATCAAATGGAAATAGAGGAAATACTTCACAATAAAATCCTTCCAATTTGGTAAATAACACTTTTAGTTGGGTCTAATTAGATAAGTTCTCATAGTTTCACAAATCACCAAAAATATTTAGAAATAGGAAAAATAAACCACACTTTGAGTGGAGAAGAAACCCTTATGCTTCAATATGCAACAAAAATGATATGTCCATTAAGTTCCAAGAGGAAGTGAACTCTCAAAATCTAACCATGACAAATGAAGGAGAGAGCAAATCCTTATATATCTTTAAGCTCCTCTTACTTCCACAATAGAATAATAGTAAAACCCTAGCGTAGGATGAAGTACACAAACCAAAACACTCCTAGAGACTCTAACAACATCCATGAAACAAGGTGGTCAAATCCATAGGTATGATATCCAAGAGGATAAAGGCCCAAGAAGGAGGGTGTCTCCATAGATGGAGGAATTAGAGCAAGTAGAAGTCCAAATCTAGCCTCCAAAGGTTTCTACAAAGGTAGCACTGCAATGACATAGCTCCAATAAATAAGAAATGATGGTGATCTAACCCTATATCTTGGGTTAGACCCTCCTACATCCCACCAAATGTGAAACATCCTCCATGTATAATGTGTAGGAAACCTCCAAATGTGAAACATCCTCCATGAAACACTTGACCTATGGATGGGAACACCAATGGTTTTATAGAGGATTCACTTCCTCATTTCATAAAGGAAGGCGAAATCAAAAATGTCCGAGTGGTTAGGTTCATTGCACTAGGTGCACTACAGACTGGGTTCATAAGAATACAGACACTTGACTAATGGATGGGAACACCAATGGTTTTATAGAGGATTCACTTCCTCATTTCATAAAGGAAGGCAAAATAAAAAAATGTACGATTGGTTAGGTTCACTTCATTGGGTGCAAAGTTTTCATTTTGATAGCTCAGAGCATCTTGGTCAACTTACTGTTTAGGTTTCTACAAAGGTAGCACTCCAATGAGATAGCTCCAATAAAAAAGAAATGATGGTGAACCCACCCTATATCTTGGGTTCGACCCTCCTACATCCAACTAAATGTGAAACATACTCCACAAATAATGTGTAGGAGACTTCGAAATGAGGGCGCTAGCTCCAAATGGGGCTTAACAAATCTCCATATGTGGAACACTCCTCTAAAAGTAGATAAAACACTCTAAATCTGAACACTACATCAAATATAGCATGAAATGATTTGGAAAACACACCCCAATGGTGAACACACACCAAGAAAATCCCAAAAAGGCATGAAAAAAACCCTAGAAAGGTGGACACTACCTCCAAAAAAGCATAAATTTTACCTCAAATGTGAACGGCCTCCATCAAATGAGCTCAAAAAAGGCTAAGCAATCCATCAAATATGGCATGGGAAGGAAATCAAACCATCCAATAGTGAGCACCCCCTTAAACAAGGGCTACATGAGCATGAAAGAAACCTCCAACATGGACACTCCTCAAAACAAGGCATGGATGAATGATAAATCAATCTCCAAAGAAGGGCACTATCTTCTTTGACTACATCAAGGGTCAAGATTCAACATATGTTCAAATGATTCCCACATATCAACCAACTCCTCAAGCCGAGTACAAGGGCTAGATCCATAAAACAAGGGGATAATTTGCTAAACCTTCAATCAAAGGCTCGTTTCTTAATAGGTCATCAAACTTTAAAAGTAGGAAACGACTTCAAGGTATGTGCAACGAGTACCCACATGAAAGATGCTCACATACTAGCTAATGATATTTCATCTACTTGGAACGATGCCTACTCTTTGAGCTGCCACGTCGACGGACCTATCCTTTTTATAGGACTGTGTTGTGACAACTATTATACAAACTTTTTACCTTGGTAATGTTTTTTCGGAAAAAGCCAAAAAAATACCAAATTAACTGCGGCGCAAAATATATGGGTTGCCTTCGAGCTGTCACATCGACGGGTTAACTACTGATCCGAGTTGCTTTTCAGCTACAAGATACAGTTTTTTTTGGCACAGCACATTTATTTTTTCCTCTGGATTGCAACCTTACGATCGTGGGTGTGGGTGTGGGTGTGGGTGTGCCCTATTTTGGTTACAATGTTCAAATAGAACGCGGGCAAGGAGAAGAGCAGCTCAAGTACATAGAATCGCTGGTGGAGGTTGAGGTTTTGGGGCACAGTCGAGGGCACTGAATTTGCAAATTTGTTGGAACAATCTCTCTTCAAGGTATGGTTGGAAAACACTCAGCCTCTATGTTGTGTTGTGCACTCATTTTATAATACTTGGGGGCATTCTTTACCTGTATGTTATGAATTAAGCTAAGAAGTTGTTGATAACGGCTTTTGATTTTTTCATGGTCATAATTATTATGATCCGTGAGGGTTCGGAGGCTTCTCTTCAGAAATAGCAGAAAACGTGCAAATTTCAGGCTCTATAAGCAAATTATTGTGCTATTATGCTCTTTGTGATATTTTCTCTTAGCTCATCACAACCAGAATTTCTACCCATTATGATAAAACCCTATCCATCCAATGGTCCAATTAGAAGGGTTCATCAGTAAAGCACATCAAACATACATTAGAGATCTCTCTATGTGAAGTAACAACTAAGGGAAACTCTTCAAGCATTGCATATATCACCTCTGAAAAAGGATTCGGCCTATTCTTTCTATCACGACTAAGACCTGTAATATGAAGTTGGATGTTCAAAGTTTCAAACAGGGATGGAAGTATAATATGACCATATTCCAAGACTGCCCAAATACATCAGAGCATTCAAGATGTTATTTCTTAGCTTCTGTTATTTCTTAGATTCTGTTCGAGATGAACATAGATGAGATACCTACGACCTTTTTCTACTTCAAGGATATGTCGCAGGCTATATTTTTATTGAGAATATGCCTTCTTTCTTGAGCTTTAACTGGATTTTTTATGTCTGTAAAATATGAGACGGACATTAGGCCTATATCACCCAAGAATGCTGCCAAAAATCACAGGTCCAACGATAAGGATAGATGCTTGCTTTCATATCTGAGCGTAGTACACAAGAAATTTCTGGAATTTATCCTTTGGACAAGGATTCTTCAAATCGTGGAACCAATCCTCCAACTCTGCTCCAACTTATCACTTATTTTCTTTACTATCACACTCCTCTAAACACACCAAGGATTTGATTGTCTCCTTTTCCAATCTAGGGTACCTCTGCTACAAGAAGGATCATTCTCCCTTTAAAGTATGGCTGGAAAACACTCTGTAGGCTTTATAGTTTGCACACCATATGTTTGATGAAATTCCTGAGAGAGAAAACCCTCACTGTTGTTTATTGATACTATCGGTACTCTTTGAATCTCTGTGTGAAACCCATTTCCTGTAGGAAAAGTGATTTGCCACCTTCTCCAGGTTAAATCTGCAGGTTATGAAATAAGATGTTGGATGGATTATTGTCGGAAATGGCCCTTTTTTGTTTGGCAGATCATCATCAGGGAGGAGGAGGGGTGGTTCTTGCTCTATCTTATTCTTTGTGCATTTATGTTGTGGCACACATCTGAGATCCCTCCAACCAGTGTGTCTTTGAGCTAGACCTTAAGATTGGATGGTAGTAGAAACATTGCTGGAGTAAAATGATTGTTTCTTTTGGAAAACAATAAAAAAATGCATCCAAAAGAACGGTATTGGAAAATTTTCTGAAATTGCATACATGAATTAGCAACATATTGCCATGCCTCAGATCCTTTTAAGGTCTCTTTTTATTCAATGTGATTTGGAAATGCTAGCCTCTTGGATATAGAAGGCTCTAATGCATTTTAAATTGATTTGCTAACATGTACATTGATGTCAAGGGTTTTATAATGATAGTATGTCAGATTGCTACATTCCACATTAATGGACTAAATGGGTGCAAAAATAGGAGAAGCATGGTGTGCCTAATAGATTTGGACAGAGCCAAAAACTATGGAAACAATCACAAAGTTGATTGATGGCCAAAACAACACCATCGTGATGACAAGGACAATGTTTCCACTCACCATCATTCCCATCATTAAATAAATCTTAATGGCAAGTTTAGCAAAATGATCAGTATTTGATAGTTTGTATAGAGTTTAGGGTCCTGTAGGGCCAAAAATGCACAATGTGTTTGCATTTACTCCACCATGAGTTTACCTCCATCACTAACCAATAACAATTAGTTCTACAAAGATTGTACGCTTCTAAGAAATTTACAGTGTTAATGCAAGACTGTTAGAAATGGACAGTAAAAATGGAGGGATACCTTATGCTACTTATATATAGGCGTGTTCTACTTCCACCTTCTACACCTTACCTCCTTTGTTGCTTCAGAGTTTCAAATTGTGCACTTGTGTGTTTCTACTTGTGATTCATAGAACTTAGGCTCTTTGAAGTGTTCGACATGGCAGGTTTCAGTGCTCCCACTCCACTCCACCCTAGCAAACCAAGAGGTCAATTTCATTCCACTAGAGATAATCCCTTTGATATTGCGCCTATTATGATGATTAAACACTCTAAAGGAAGTCGTGGGAGGTTCTCATGACAAGCAGGCACAACCACATGTCAAATGTGCTATGTGTACCAAATTTTGAGATGGATGAAGCCTTCATGCATACCGTCATATGCAAGTTCCAGCATATCATTCCTCTCAACTCTCAATTTCTTTGATATTTCCCTTTAAAATTCCACCAAACAAACCTCGTCTAACCAATGCACTCGCTACCCATTGATTCCTATCCTCTTTCCCTAGCCATCGTTGTTGAAGAAATCCCTTGGAACACCACTCCACATGTACCTACTATAGAGATACCTATGTTGAAGTCCACCCTCCCATCCTATCCAATCCCAAATGACTCAACTAGCCTCCCAACCCTAATTCTGGACCCCCGACACTCCATGAGTCCACTGTCTTGCAGACTCCCTAGCCCCCCACATCTTTCAGCCCACGGGACATTTTTCTCCATAACACTCTCTACATGCTCCTTTTACTGACACCACAAGTCCTGTCGTTTGCTAGAGCATGGATAACCCTCCTCAACGCCCAACTATTCCAAAGCAGCTCCAAAAGAAACAGTTGTTGCAACTCACTATAGTTGCACACAAGAAGATAATGCTCTAGAATATCCTCACATTCTCCTCATCTATCCATTTAGAATTGATGCTTTAATTGATGGTAGAGTAGGTTTCAGATTGGTCCCTTAGTTTCTAGTCTCTAAACAAGAAGAATTTGAAGACAGTGTTGGACAATTCAGTTGATGCCTTGAGAAGATTATATGAAATGTTGGATATGCAGTATGACATAATTTGATATTAGTGCAGGCATGTCAAATTTTGGAACAGATAAATGTTAGTGTGAAGAATCAGTGTGCAGTTGTCCATAATGCTTTTCATGTTTGCAAAGGAAACAACTTATAAGTGAAGCTCAAGAAACATTGAATAGAAAAGTTTGGATTTGGAAAGATGGTCAGTTGAAATGAAGAATGTGCTTGTGGTAGATAGGAATGTGTGACAGTGCGTCAAGGCTTGAGCAACTAGTCTCGCCAAATGTGTGCAAGAACTACAATCATCTGAGAATAAAAAGGTAGATTTGGGGTTGGTGATTGTACTTTATTTGGATACAATTTCAGAGATTTGAAAGAAACATGATTCTCTCACCACTTCTCTATTGCAACGAGTTACTCAGTTCAGAGGACATACACTATCCTTCAGCTGGAGTATGATCCCATTCAACAACCTTCCTTGAATTCACCAAATAAGACTACACTACTGAAACATCATTATGCTTTGTCATCTGCATTGAAGACATTGGACAAATAGGCGATTGATGTTGATATTTTGAAAGAGAAAAGAGACTAGTTGATTTTAATTTGTAGATTATGACCGTCTTTACCAGCTGTTGCTACATTCCACATTAACATGTACATTGATGTCAAGGGCTTTATATGGACAGCCATTTGGAATTGTTGAATCATAAAGTTGGATTAACTGCATCAGCAAATTTGTAGATAATGTCGTTGAAAACAGTTAGTACCAAGAAAGCTAGTTTAGTGGCCCAGCTAGTTATCGATGCAAAAGACTGTTGTTTGCATTAGATATTTATAAAGCTTGAATAATTAGCATATAACCACATAGCAGGAAATTTGTTAGGCAAAAGAAGAGTGCAATAAATGCATATCAGAATGGGAATGCCAATACACTGCTCATGGTTTACAAAATTATCTTCCATGAAGTTCTCTAACTATTTAAGTTCAGTCCAGGCCATTCAAAGAGGACATTCTCAGGTTCTGTGTTGATATATTCACATGGTTGATGATGGTGGTGCTAGCTCCTCTTTTACTTCTAGTGAAAAGTAGCCTGTGTCTTCTTCTATCTTGGCCCAGTCCTCTAGTAAACTTGGTTGCCAAACTTTGGAGCTGTGCAAAACTGTGGGCTTGATAATGCTATCCTTTGATGCCTTGAGAAGATTATATGAAATGTTGGACATGCAATATGACATAATTTGATATTAGTGCAGGCATGTCAAATTTTGGAACAGATAAATGTTAGTGTGAAGAATCAATGTGCACATGTCCATAATGCTTTTCATGTTTGCAAAGGAAACAACTTATAAGTGAAGCTCAAGAAACATTGAATAGAAAAGTTTGGATTTGGAAAGATGGTCAGTTGAAATGAAGAATGTGCTTGTGGTAGATAGGAATGTGTGATAGTGCGTCAAGGCTTGAGCAACTAGTCTCGCCAAATGTGTGCAAGAACTACAATCATCTGAGAATAAAAAGTCAGATTTGGGGTTGGTGATTGTACTTTATTTGGATACAGTTTCAGAGATTTGAAAGAAACATGATGCTCTCACCACTTCTCTATTGCAACGAGTTACTCAGTTCAGAGGACATACACTATCCTTCAGCTGGAGTATGATCCCATTCAACAACCTTCCTTGAATTCACCAAATAAGACTACACTACTGAAAGATCATTATGCTTTGTGATCTGCATTGAAGACATTGGACAAATAGGTGATTGATGTTGATATTTTGAAAGAGAAAAGAGACGAGTTGATTTCAATTTGTAGATTGTGACCGTCTTTACCAGCTGTTGCTACATTCCACATTAACATGTACATTGATGTCAAGGGTTTTATATGGACAGCCATTTGGAATTGTTGAATCATAAAGTTGGATTAACTGCATCCGCAAATTTGTAGATAATGTCGTTGAAAACAGTTAGTACCAAGAAAGCTAGTTTAGTGGCCCAGCTTGTTATCGATGCAATAGACTGTTGTTTGCATTAGATGTTTATAAAGCTTGAATAATTAGCATATAACCACATAATAGGAAATTTGTTGGGCAAAAGAAGAGTGCAATAAATGCATATCAGAATGGGAATGCCAATACCCTGCTCATGATTTACAAAATTATCTTCCATGAAGTTCTCTAACTGTTTAAGTTCAGTCCAGGCCATTCAAAGAGGACATTCTCAGGTTCTGTGTTGATATATTCACATGGTTGATGATGGTGGTGCTATCTCCTCTTCTACTTCTAGTACAAAGTAGCATGTGTCTTCTTCTGTCTTGGCCCGGTCCTCTAGTAAACTTGGTTGCCAAACTTTGGAGCTGTGCAAAACTATGGGCTTGATAATGCTATCCTTTGATGCCTTGAGAAGATTATATGAAATGTTGGATATGCAATATGACATAATTTGATATTAGTGCAGGCATGTCAAATTTTGGAACAGATAAATGTTAGTGTGAAGAATCAGTGTGCAGATGTCCATAATGCTTTTCATGTTTGCAAAGGAAACAACTTATAAGTGAATCTCAAGAAACAATGAATAGAAAAGTTTGGATTTGGAAATATGGTCAGTTGAAATGAAGAATGTGCTTGTGGTAGATAGGAATGTGTGACAGTGCATCAAGGCTTGAGCAACTAGTCTCTCCAAATGTGTGCAAGAACTACGATCATCTGAGAATAAAAAGGCATATTTGGGGTTGGTGATTGT
Organism: Pseudotsuga menziesii; assembly: GCA_001517045.1. Lineage (NCBI taxonomy): Eukaryota > Viridiplantae > Streptophyta > Pinopsida > Pinales > Pinaceae > Pseudotsuga > Pseudotsuga menziesii. Next base: position 339,572 of record LPNX010816889.1, on the reverse strand, counting down.
ACTTTATTTGGATACAGTTTCAGAGATTTGAAAGAAACATGATGCCCTCACCACTTCTCTATTGCAACGAGTTACTCAGTTCAGAGGACATACACTATCCTTCAGCTGGAGTATGATCCCATTCAACAACCTTCCTTGAATTCACAAAATAAGACTACACTACTGAAACATCGTTATGCTTTGTCATCTGCATTGAAGACATTGGACAAATAGGCGATTGATGTTGATATTTTGAAAGAGAAAAGAGACGAGTTGATTTTAATTTGTAGATTATGACTGTCTTTACCAGCTATTGCTACATTCCACATTAACATGTACATTGATGTCAAGGGTTTTATATGGACAGCCATTTGGAATTGTTGAATCATAAAGTTGGAATAACTGCATCAGCAAATTTGTAGATAATGTCGTTGAAAACAGTTAGTACCAAGAAAGCTAGTTTAGTGGCCCAGCTAGTTATCGATGCAAAAGACTGTTGTTTGCATTAGATGTTTATAAAGCTTGAATAATTAGCATATAACCACATAATAGGAAATTTGTTGGGAAAAAGAAGAGTGCAATAAATGCATATCAGAATGGGAATGCCAATACCCTGCTCATGGTTTACAAAATTATCTTCCATGAATTTCTCTAACTGTTTAAGTTTAGTCCAAGCCATTCAAAGAGGACATTCTCAGGTTCTGTGTTGATATATTCACATGGTTGATGATGGTGGTGCTAGCTCCTCTTTTACTTCTAGTTCAAAGTAGCCTGTGTCTTCTTCTGTCTTGGCCCAGTCCTCTAGTAAACTTGGTTGCCAAACTTTGGAGCTGTACAAAACTGTGGGCTTGATAATGCTATCCAAGAGCTCCATCTTGGATGGGATGTCTTGAAAGAGGTGCTGAACAAAATATATGAAAAACATGGGAGGATAAAATAATGTTTCCTTTTGTATTTCAAAAATTATGTTCAATTTTCAAAGACTTCTTTGGTGAGCATCGATCTAAGTAAATTTTCCAATTAAGCAACAGTACCAACTGCTCCGTATGCTTATCTCACACAACTTTAAAAATTTTCTGTATTACTGGAACTGGATCCTGCTGATTCAGAAGCTAAAAGTAAAATTGATGCTTAGGGTTGACTATG
>LPNX010816889.1:199398-312859 GCA_001517045.1 Pseudotsuga menziesii | reverse complement strand
GGATATAATGAAGGAGCCGTCCAATGTCGGCGACTTTATGAAAAAGCTAAGGTCCTTATGTCCAGTGGATACGAAGCATATCATATCCTCCGGCACAATAACTCGGCATCTTACAGCTTAGCAAATGGGGGAGCTTCTCTCCTGCAAGGGTAGTATCAACAGAATGGAAATTGGCCTACTCACAAATATATTCCCTAGCTGGCGGTGCTGGGAGCCTTTATTCTGGCTCTTAGCTTCTCAAGTTCTTGAAAAGAAGTTTCTTTTCTCCTTCTCCTTGGTCGCTCTCCTTTCGTCCCCTTTTCCTTATCCCTCCCCTCTCCCTTCTCCTTTCTCTCTAACCCCCTTTCTTTCTCTTTTCCCCCCCCATTTTCCCTTCCCCCCTTCCTCCTCTCCCTCTTCTCCCAAGCCTTATCCCTCCCGCTCGACCTATGCCGTCATTACCCTCTTCGTCTTGTCTTCTTTAAGGCCCTGTCCCACCTCCCCTTCTCCTTCCGCCGCGTGGTCCCTTCGCTGGCGGCCTTCTCTCTCGATCCTTCTGGTTTTAAATGCTCCCCCGTATGGTAATTTACTCTCCTCTCTTTCGCACGCTCTAGCTTTCCTTTTGGTCTTCGACATTGCTTCTGCGGGAAGTGTAATGCCTATCCGTTCCTCATCTCTTCTCGGTCATGGCTCTTTTGATGCCCTGAGTTTCCTCCTGCAAATTATCTCTTGTGTTTGCGAGGGGAGTTTCTATGGGTTTCCGTGGCAGGACCTTCCTTGCATTCGCTCTATGGTGAAAGAGAGAGTGGCTCTTGCGGCCTTCTCCCCGTGTTCGTGCATATCCCTATCTGTTTCGACCTCAGCTGCTCTGAATTCAGGCTCTCGTCTCGGCAATAGCGATATCAGTTTGGTCATCGGCTGCAAGTGCACAGGATGGAGACAGGGTACCGTGGGCACATTGGCTTGTAGTGACAGTGGGCTTAGGTTGTTTAAATAACTTTTGGCTCTTCGTGCTTGTGTTATCAATTCTATGGCCCCTTTCAGTTCTGTTTCCTCTCTTTAAAGGTCGTTCGCCCGCATCTCTCTCTGGTCAAAAGCAAGCGAAATGGCGCAGCATGGGGAAAATTCTGGTTTGATGGACATAAAGAAGAACTTGAGGAGACTTTATGAGCTGCTTTCCATGAGTGTTATGGATAATAGAGAGACAGCTCAGGTGATTAAGAAGATGGAGGATACAGTTAGCTACACCTCACTCCAAATTAGCAACCACGATGCCCACATTGACGACAATGAGAGTCGCCTGCGTGAAATTCAGGGACAGGTTGAAAGAATTGCTAAGGACTTGCAGAAATTCATCTCTATGAACCAGAGCAGCAGAGTCCATGTAGCTTCTGATGATGTTGTGCTTCCAATGGAGGAGGAGTCAGTCTTGCAGCCAAGAGGCAATCCTTAGTTTTATTTTGTCTGGCTTTGCTTAAATGTTTTTCTGTCTTTTAATTAGCAAACAGTTTGTAAGGGTTTACACAACCCTCGGCTATATAAATTTTGAACAATCTCATTTTGGAATGTGTAAGGAAATTCAGTGGATGATCTCATGGTGCTACCTCTTTGTTGAGCGCAGACACTCTACCCCACTCTGCTTGTACTGAATGGCTGTGCACAGCCACTTTTAAATATATTTTCTTTCTGTTTTTGTTAAAAAAAAAAAAAATATGTTTTGTCATGATTTTCTTTTCTTAAACCATATGTAACATAGTACACTTGCCAAGCATATAGAGGTTGGAACAAGGAAGATATACACTGTGGGAACATGGATGTATAGTTCTACATTTTGGATATTTGGATATGACCACACATAATTTTTTTGTATTACAAAATTGTTTAATTCAACTACAATATTTTCTAATATAAATTATGCTAGTTATTGTGAAGAAGAAACATGAGAAAATATTAAAAAGAAGAAGAAAAATTAACTCTTTTATAATTATACACACAATTTCAACTCAAAGGATTTGATCCATTTCAAATATTCTTCAATTTCACCAACTTATTTCACAAGATTATTGCCAATTGGGATGGTCATACAATTTTATATCCTTTCTTTTGAAAATCGTAGCTTTTTAATCCTTCCAAGTGAACTAATCAATCTTGATCTATTTAAAGATGTGGAATGTAGTAGCATCGTTTGTACACTAACACTTGGGCATGAAAGAGTTGCACCATTTGTAGATTAACACTTGTGTGAATACAACATCCAACCAACCACCAAACAACCAAATAAAGGTCAATAAAACATATTATTATCTCTTGTCAACTTAAGCCATATTTATAGTGATTAGTTACCTCATCTACCCACCGGTGCTACTTATATTATCGAAGTTTTAAATTTTAAAAAATAAAATAAAAGTCGAATTTCTAATTTTAAAATTTACTCCTATAATAAGTTGAAATATTAAAGAAGAGTATCTAGGAAAAACATTATAATTTGATACATGTTACTTTTCCCTGTGGCGTAATTAAATGTGTTGTCGGGATTTTTGGAGCAACTTTAAGAACATTATTTAAATCATGGGGAACAAATGACTGCAACCCAAATTTGATGACATGTAATTTGTGCACTTTACTTTTATTATGATGAGAATGATGTTGAAGATAATTAGTCCTATATCTGGAATATGGGAATATTTCATCTTTTCAACCTAAAAATTAAAAAATTTCAACTTAAAAATTAAAATTTAGTAACATAATTTCATGTTAAAAATGATATTTTCCTCGCCTTTGGAATATGGGAATATTTCATCTTTTCAACCTAAAAATTAAAAATTTTCAACTTAAAAATTAAAATTTAGTAACATAATTTCATGTTAAAAATGATATTTTCCTCGCCTTTGGTAAGAATGTAGTAATAAGTTTGGATTCAACCTTAAAATTTTATATATTTTATTTTAATTTAAAAGGTTATGATTTGTTTTACATATAATTAAGTGATATGTTTTTTTTAAATACAAAAAAATGAAAACAAGTTATACCAAAATTGGACATTTTGTTAAATAATATTAAAAATTTAATTATTAATTATTGTCAATCTAATTGGTAATGGAATTAACTATTATCTACAATTTATTGTTTATATGTGGTAGTCAATATATATATATACTTAGCGTTTAGTGCAATATGGCTTTTATTTTTCCACAATTTGGGCAATCGCTTTACATGGCATTGGAAGGTCTTTAGATTTACCCACTTATAAATTGTTGTATGATGATTTCCTTGAGTCTCATGTATCGTTTTTTTAGGTTATGATGATTTTCTTGTGTCTCGAAAGTGAACCTCACTTACAAGAGAATCATATTTGTAGCCCACAATCACTGAGGGGCTACACGGGAAACACTTGAAATTCATAATTAGCATCATTTATTTCTTGATATTTCACTATGTTCACCTCACATAGTCCATGTTCATTGTCACTAGGTCCACAACTCAAAACATAATGGTTGAATCTTCTATGATTCGTTGAATTTGAGAGACATGGTGGTCGTAATGGTCATCAACAACCTAGATTTTCTTGACCTTATGCTCATGGTTGTGTTTAAGTGAGTGGTCGTGGTGCTAGGAGTGTCAGTGTTGATGGTGATATCAATAAGAACAACTATACATCTCAATAGTGTTCACATAGTGTTACAGCTACAATGATGAGAATGTATTCTTCAAAGAAGCCTGATGTTTGATCTTGTGGTTTGGGTCCAAGGGATCTACACCATTCCCATTGCTTTCAAAGGAACTCTCATGTTCATGGGGATGATTTTGGGCGATGGTTTAGAGGACCAAGATGTCTCATCCATTGACCTTAAACAAAAAGTTTATCTTCTTGACCTACTTTATTATAGTAGGTATATTTATTTCACATGTTTGAAAAATGAAGCACTGAGATACAATATTTATTGGATTGGTTAACATGTTTTCTTAAAATAACTCACTAGGATATAATATTTATTGGATTAGATATGATGGCTTGGAACAACGATACCTATGGTGGGGGGAAGGGGCACAAGTCCGAGGTTCCATTCATGGGGGTATGGATGCATGCTACCCTTGATTCAACAAATGGAATGTCACGTCAACCCATAAATGTTAAGAAAAGCACTTAATCAATTATAAGCAAGAAAATTATTTAGCTAAGATAATACACACAAATAGTAAGTCAATATCTCTATTGTTTAATGTCATACTTAAATGATATTATTTTGTTTATATACATGTGTATGCATGTATGTAAGTATTTGTTTATTATTGTGTTAATGTATTAATGTTTTAAGATAAAATCACATGTTTTGATGAGGTAAATAATTGAATCAGTAGAACATGCTCTTTTCTAACAACATTTCCTCTAAACCTCTTTTCTTGTATAATGTTTTGTTTGAAGACATCATACTAAATTTTGGAAGGGACCTATAGTATATCAATAAATCAGTGTCAAAATACAATTTAAAAATATATTTTTATCAAATTTTATTTCCAAATTAGCAAAGAAAATATTTTAGGCTAGATATAGAATATTAAATGATGATATTAAAATTTCTACCCTAAATATTAAGCATCTTTTTTCTTTCCGTGTATTTGTTCTTCATATGTTTTATATGCATTAATGATAGTGGAAGAAAGTTGTCCCTTTGTAAACTAGTCATTCAATTTGAAGGATTCAAGCTTCCCCTTATCGTATGATGCTCAATTGGAGGTCATTACATCAAATCCTAGAAGCCCTAGTCTCTATGGTGTGCTTTCTTTGACACAAGCATCAAAGTATGGTAATCTTATAAATGGAAGTTTGTCATTTGTGTTTTTTTATTATGAAAAGTCACATGAGATAGTTTAAACGTTATATGCGTTGGATTGTTTTTTGTTATAATTTGGTTATATAATTTTAGTTAAATTGTAATTTTTCATTTCTTAAATTACATTTTAAATTCATAAATGGATTCAACCTCTAAAATATGCCTATTGCATCCAATTTTGCAATCCAGACTGATATTTGCAATTCCAACAATTCCTTTTTAATATTTAAAAAGAATTTGATTTTGGACAAAAATGAATTAAAAAACAAATCTTACTACAAACCACAATATTTATGAGTGATCAATGATGCATAATAGTGCAAAAAAAACTAAAGCACGTGGATAATAACATGGATTGCAATGTTACTGATAAATGCTGAGAAGAGAAATAATGTTCAATCCACAACCGGAAAGATTGGAGGTATGCCTATTTTGTTTGGTCTTTGAATATGCTATCCACAAAATTAAACAAAATTTTCTAAAAAGTCATTCACTCATATGGTAATTAAGTATGATGACAATGGTAAATAGTTGGACTTATGTTTGGGGTACTTGAAAACCGTAGAATTATTATAGTTGATATTTTTTTTTTAAGAATTCTAAAATTCAATGTGATTGGAAATTATTAATGTTTGAAAGTGTAAAAAGAGTGATAAAATGAATATAACAAATCTAAAAAAAATGGTGCTTTATTCAATTTTGAAAAGGACTTGCTATATTGTTGTTGAGAATATATTGACATCACCCATGTTGGTTTTTGGAGGGTTTCACATTAGAAGTGTCAGTATGAATCATATAGGATCCTACCATTATTTCTTTGTGGAATGAAAGACTTGAGGTTGTTGTGTCTTAAATTTATTTAAGGTCATTTCCATTGTGTTGACTAAGTATGGTTCAAGAGATTATGGTACAAATTTATGAAATATATGTTTTTTACACTATAAAACCATCGATTAAGAAATTTATCCAAGAAAGTGAGAGTAGTGAAACACCTAACTCATTGTTTACTTGTTTTCTAGAAATGAGCAACCATTTAAAGCTTGCTTGATTTCTCAAGCGAGAGAAATTTCTTGTCCCCAATATTCTCTCTGTCATGTCTATTAAAAGTGTTTCAGAAGCCATGGTTTTAGCAATTTTGAGTTTCGTTGAGAATCTTCTAAATTTGGAGCATGTAAACCATGAAGATCAAGATAATATTCTACTGCATGAAATTTTTTTTAATGCATCTTTATATACTCTTCACAAGCAAGTAGAATGTGATCAATCTTCATTGGGAGAATAATAGGTAAAGCATTATAGGACCTTTGAAGCGTGAGCTAATTTCTTTCTAAATTGTTGGGAAAATATGCAACACATTCAAAATTTGTGAATCAATTTGTTGATTTCATGTTATCATTTCTTGTTGACCAACAAGACATAAAACAACAAGCATTTCATTGAATCACTCTCTCTTTGGGGTGATACGAGTGCTATGAAAATGCTAACAATGTTTAGTTTGTTGATAACTTAATCTATGTTTAATATTCAAGTGCCTATTTGTGATACCTTGAAAGTGATTTTTTAAGTTGACACTTCTTTGGCCTTCCCTGCAAAACCGATAGCTCAATTGTAGCAAATGCTAACAATGTTTAGTTTGTTGATAACTTAATCTATGTTTAATATTCAAGTGCCTATTTGTGATACCTTGAAAGGGATTTTTTAAGTTGACACTTTTTGGCCTTCCCTACAAAACCGATAGCTCAATCGTGACAATACTCCAAGTAGAAGGCCACACTGAAAAACTTTAATCAATGCACTTTTTGGGGTCTTTTTTCTCAAAACACTAATTCAATTTTATTTTATTTTTTCAACCATTTCACCGTTGACAACTACCTATACAAGTGTTATTACACCTTTTCGAAGCAATTACTAATTTACATGTTATAACTTAAAAAAAAAATTAATATGGGTTATAACTTGAAAAAAAATAATATAAGTTTCACTTCAACCATCTTTCACTTTAAGTTGAATTAACAAAATGCGCTGCCTACCATGGTTGATATCCACTAGGGATCCAACGCATGGACTCAACTATTCAAAAATGATTCAAAACATCACATCACCTTTATGCACACCTAACTTCATGGCCACTGAAAACATACAAACAAATAAATGTTTTGTTTCCTTTGATAAACTAGACATAAAAATAAATGTTTTGTTTCCTTTGATAGACTAGACATAAATTCCTTTCTGAGTCTCTTCTTCCATATTTTTCCTACTATATGACCTGGGCTACTCCATCTGATGTATCAGATCACTACCCTATTTGTTTGGAATGGGGCCCGAAAAGTTGCACTCCCTGCAGGCCTTTCAAATTTAATAGAGCTTGGCTGTTGGAGGAGGATTTCTCACATTTGGTCCTTTCCTCCTGGAAGGCTCCTCTGGAGTTGAATGATCACTGCCATATGGATGTACTCTCCCATAAGTTACGTAGACTTAAAGGCTCTGTGAAGGACTGGGAAAGGGCAAAGAATCTTGAAAGGAAGCAACAGATTCTGGATATAAATAATGGCATCTCAGACTTATTATTGGAAGACTCTGGTATTTTATCGGTACTTAATACAAAAAAATGGGAAACTCTTCAGGAAAAGAAGGGTAAATATTGGGCCCATGAGATCACCACTCAGAGCCTGAAGAGTAGGGTACTGTGGTTAAAGGAGGGGGATGCAAATACAATATTTTTTCACTCTTTTGCATCTCCCAAAAGGAATACAAATACCATTTGGTCTCTAAATGATCGGGAAGGGAACTCTGTATCGGAGGACAAGGCACTTAAGATACTTGGGAAAGATCATTTCAGTTACCTCTTCAGTGATGATAAGTCCTCTGATATTGCTAAACAACTGAATGTTGTCAGGCTCTTCCCGCACATGACTACTGATGAAGATATTGATTGCTTTCTTAATCCCATATCCGGACCGGAAGTTAAAGCTGTGCTCAGGGGGTTTAAGAAGGATAAGAGTCCTGGGCCTGATGGGTGGCCTGTTGAGTTCTTTCTGGCCTTTTTTGATCTAGTGGGGGAAGATTTGGTACTAGCTATGGAACAAGCCAGATTACATGGTAAAGTCACGGGTTCCATAAATTCTACTTTTTTGACCCTGATACCTAAATGTGAAAAACCATTGACTTTTGCTGATTTCCGGCCGATCTCCTTATGTAACCTGGTATACAAGATTATTTCAAAGATTACTGCCATCAGACTTAAGCCCATCCTAAACCGTTCACTGTCAGCACATCAATTTGGGTTTCTCAAGGACAGACAGATTACGGAACCAGTTGGTATTACCCAGGAACTACTACACTCGATTAAGACTAAAAATTCAAATGTCTTGGTATTAAAACTGGACCTAGTTAAAGCTTTTGATAGAGCCAACTGGACCTTCATCAGATTGCTGCTCATTCAGATTGGTATCCCTCTAATGGGTGTCAATTGGATTATGGGTTGTGTCACAAGTTCCTGTTTCGCTGTATTGGTAAATGGGATGCCCTCGGATTTCTTTCCTGCATCCAAGGGGCTTCGTCAAGGTTGCCCATTATCTCCCCTGTTATTCATTTTGATTATGGAGGGTTTTAGTCGCATTATTATGGATGCACAGCATAATGGATTGATTATGGGTTATCAGTACTCTCCACATCTATCCTTAATGCACCTGTTTTTTGTGGATGATGTTATTCTTATTGGGGTCGGCACTATTGAAGAAAGGAGTGCATATAAAGGTGCACTTGATTTATTTTGCAGGGTATCTGGAATGTCTGTTAACCCTCTAAAGTCTTCTTTCCTCTACCAGAATGTGGATTCTGACTTCAGGGGAAAATTAGCTAAACTGTTTCCTTTCAAGATGGACCCTATTACTGTGGGTTTCAAGTACTTGGGCTTTCATCTTAAACCTTTGGGGTACCACACCTCAGATTGTAGATGGATGATCGATTTATTTGAAAGAAAAATACATAGCTAGACTTACAGGTATCTTTCACTTGGTGGCAGAGTGGTCCTCATTAAAGTTGTGCTAACTGGGTTGGATGTCTATTGGTTTGCATTGGCAAGATGTCCCAAATCAATACTAAATGCACTGCGCAAACTTATTTTTTCCTTTCTCTAGGGCTCCTCTGATGGACATCATCTTTCTCATCTGGTCAACTGGGAAACTCTTTCCTTACCTAATGAATTTGGTGGTTGGGATATCAAGAATCTTGAATGGTTTGGGATTTCACTGAGACTTAAGAGTATGTGGCAACTACTCAATGGGACTGGGATCTGGAGTAGGATTATTGTCCATAAATACTTAAAGAACAGACCTCTTGAAGATTGGATTCGTGGCCGGACTTTTAGTATTGTTGGTACTTCATATTTTTGGAATGGGTTTATAAGGATTATTGAGTGGATTACCTGTCAGCTGGGATGGAGGGTGGGTAATGGATTAAAAATCAGAGTGGGCATTGACCCCATTGCTTGGCACAACTCGCAGTACATCCTTTCAGAGGAGCTCAGAGAATATCTCACTGACCTGGGGATTACATATCTTGCACAGGCTCAAAATCGGGATGGTAGTGGCATGGATGGGACTAATTAGTACTCTGCCTTAGACCTGCTATTGGGGGGAGAATGGGATACACAGTGGTCCTCCTATATAAATGGACTGTCACATGGGGGTATTAGGATTGGACAATCTGAGAACAGGCTGTTATGGATGTTTGATGAGCAGATGGGTAAGGTGACAGCAAAGAAAGCATATGAATTTATTGTCTCAAATCACAAAACTATTTTGGAAAATGGCATTATGATGAAGATTTGGTACTTTAATATTCCCCTTAAGATTAAGTGTTTTGTATGGCTCACTTGCAATAAGAAAATTAATACTTGGGACATTTTAAGCAAGAAAGGATGGATCGGACCTAATAGATGCAGTCTCTGTAAAGGGGAGGCTTAATCGATTGAACATCTATTTGTTAGCTGTTGTTTTTTGAAGGAGGTGATCGGTGGACTCAACTGTATTTTCAATATGAACATACTATGGAATGCCTCTACTTTTCTGGAAAATCTTTCTAATTGGGTATCAAAAAAGGGTATATTACTGTATCTGCCCCTTTTTATTGCTTGGAATATTTGGAAGGCAAGAAACCGATTATGTTTTGTTGAACAGGAACCTATTTTAACTAGCCTATTACATATTATTTTTGGTGAGGTAAAGACCTTTATGCCTCTTCAGAAGCACAGGCATAGAATTATGAACATTGGGAAGTCACCTACTGCTGTGTATCCTATGATCTTTTTTTATGGTGCTGCTGCAAATAACATGGGTGGGGTGGGCTTCTGTCTTTGGCTGAATGAACATCACCTTCTTGCTTTCAAACTTGGATGTGGCAGCTGCACAAATACTAGAGCAGAACTCTTAGCACTCTGGGCATCACTACGGGTCGCCAAGGATATTGGGTTACCTTACCTACATATTTTTGGCGACTCCTCTGTGATTATAAACTGGGCAAAAAAGGAATCTGCCCTGGACATGGTGAATCTTGAGGCTTGGTGCTTCAACACCAGAATTCTCATGTTCTCCTTTACTTGGGTGGATTTCAGTCATGTCTATAGGGAACATAACAGGAGGGCAAACATCTTATCCAAGGAAGGATTGAACTTGGCTCCGGGCCATCTCTTACTTACTGAATCATTTGGAAATGAGATTATTGGGGTTGACTCTTCACAGCTTTTTTAGAATATGTTCATTCTATTACAATTTATCTCTCATGATTCATTGAGCTACTATCAGGTTTTGTTGAGCAAGCTACTACAGGATACAAGAGTCACTCTCCTTGCTTGGATCAGATTTCTGGGCTCCTGTTATTTTCTCTAAGGACATAGATGACTGATTTAGACAGCTCTCTTATGAGAGGGATTTTTTGTAGTGATTCCCAGGTGCTTTGGGTACCTTTGTTTTTATGCGGGTATCTATTTTGTATCTTTTTGTGATGTATGTATGTTTGGATAGGAGAATATTATCTAATATTTTTGTGCTATCCCTAGTGGCATAACTCTAATGACTGAAGATATAAGAGGTTCCTTTGATTCAATAAATACCAAGTAATGGTTTTTTCGACTGAAAATAAAAAGACAAGACATAAATGGTATATGGACTTTTTGTATTTAGGGACACTACTTTTATAATTAAAAAATTTGTTTTTTCTTTCTTCAAAAAAAGAATAGACAAAATAAAAATAGTCTTTGACATGTATTTAAAATTTATGGCAGCCTGTTAAACAACGTGCAAGAATACTGTGTTTCAGAAGTCGTAGGCAACAACGCTTTCACAGAAGTCGTAGGCAACAACGCTTTGTACTGCGACTATATCTCTTCTAACTTCGACTTCCCAGTCCTACTGCCACCTCCGTAATGAATGGCACCTGACCTGGACCGCATGGCAATTTAGTTCCTGCAACATTAATATAATACAAATTTTAAATAACTACACTACACGTCCTTATTCAGCTCCACATGCTATCCAAATTTCAAATAACTTCGACTTCCTCCTTAATGAATGGCAGCTGACCTGGACCGTTTCGTCAATTTGGTTCATGCAACATTAATATTAAACAATTTTCAAATACCGAGTCATGTGCACAAGCATTCGAGGGTCCTATTATATTTAGCAATAATGTCCCATTGAATCTGGTACAATTGATGGGTTTGCATTCAATTCCAACTATCTTAAACGTTGAAGGCCCAAGATTTCCAAATTTTACGTGATCTTGAAATCCGCCTGTGAAGCCGACATTACCACATGCTGATATGAATGGCCCGCAAATTGCAATCAATTACCCACCACTGGCCATTACTTCTGCCTTTCTGCCTGCGCACTAATTTGACCTAGAGCCGGACTACTGAAAATTACATCCATAGCCTTCCTTCCATTTTAATCTTTGGTCTATAATAGGTCATTTAATGTTGCTGCAAAGTCGTTGCGGTCAGTTTGCAACGACTCTCCTCCAACATTAAATAGGCTACCGTATGTTACTTAATTTTAGCCATGATATGATATGATAGTAAGGTCACAGGTGTTTTAGGGTTGATGAAAAACATCAGCCTGTTGCAGGTTATTCGATGCAGTAAGAGCTATCCATTGAGCTCAATAGATAGCTCTGGCCCAGGGGTTACAGGCCGCATATCCATTGAGCTCAATAGATAGCTCTGGCCCAGGGGTTACAGGCCGCATTAAATAGCCCGCAGCAAACTAGTTATTGTTAATCATCTATCATGATATCATTTAACTAAATCTATTGAAATTTTGTTTTTAATTTCTAAACATGATGTCATTTAACTAAATCTATTGAAATTTTGTTTCTAATTCCTAAACAAATTCACAATTCTATTCATTGATTTTTTATTTTAATTCCTAAACAAATTCACACTTCTATTGGTTTATATATATAAATATATATAAAGTACTAAAACACTTCCAAAAATCCAAAAATAAAGATGTAAATAGTAGTTTATAAGAAAACATGAATTAAAATGCATAGTTTTTTTTAAATAAAAGACGTATATATTGTTGTGAAATCATGGAGTTACAAAAGTATCCAAAAGAGATCAGAGCCAACCCCCAGCTTAAAACAACTTTACAAACTTCCTCCAAAAAGATGCCTTCTTTCCCCAAAAGAGGGAGAGCTCCATGAAACATTACGGGGCTCCATCCCGATGATAATACCAAAGCTATGTGATTTACAACCTTTAACCCTAACCCAACTATTGACATTAGCAGACTAAATATTGAAAAGGGAAGACATAACAACAGAGGCACCACACCCGAGACTAGGGATGAATATCTGAGCGAGCAAACTCGCTAGCCAGCCTCGCACTTTCCTATCGCTGCAGGTTTGAGCCACTCGCGTTGTCCACCCCTCGACGATTGGCCTTCTTGTTGGATCCACCACCTTGCTGCTGCTACATCCCTGGGTGGTAGAGGTGAATCCCAAACAGGTAGCAATTTGGTCAGCCTTCTTGTGCATTAACCAGCAATCCATGTTATGATCATTCCAGGCCTTTGCAGGCTCTTTGTCACCTTCTATTTTGGCCTCAAGGCTGAGCGAGACATGTGTAACAAGATTCATGATCACCTAGTATAGCATGATCATACGATCATAGGCAGTCGCCCAACCAACCGTGGACCCAAGGTCCACTACCCAGTCTTCTACCTCCTGGAGGACCTCCTCAAGGGGCATAGCCTTCACTTGCTCCCATAGATCATTTTCCACTATTTCCATAGCCTTGCGAGCGGCCAGCGGAATACGATCTTTGAAGAAGTTAACGACAACTTGGGCATGGAGCTAAGCCTGGGTGGCAATTCCTTTGCCCCGCTTAGCCACCCCCATTCCAGACTCGCGGCGCACAGCCGAAGCTTCATCCACACTCATCTTCACATTATTACCTCGAGTAGGATCCATATTGTACAACTCCCCCCAGTTCCACACCACTCTACTCTGCAAGTTCTAAGCAAGGCCACCACTTCTCACCACAACAAGGAGAAAAAACCTATTCCATGCGAAGCAGATGCATAGCAACGAACCCTCATCTTTATTAAACAGGAGGAGAGGCATGATCGCCCTAACGGTTCTTTACGAGCCCATAATCTCCCAAATCCTGTCTTCACGTTCACCCATACCCATCACGAAATTCGACATCATTCCTAGCATAAATACCAAATCCCAATTTCGCAGAAAATCTATCTGATCTCTCCTCCCAAGCCAGGCCCCGTACCCATATTTATGGACGAGGTGACCGATCAAGAATATTACGTACTTTACCTGCATGGTCACCCGTGGCAACGATCCAGTTCCGAGGGAGGCTCCCTCCGTCTCCTCTCCTCGCCTTGATGACCACTCATGTCGTCCGCCATTTGATTATTCCAACCCAAGTCTTGAATGGCCAGCTGCCGACACTAGGGAGCCCACCGCTCCGCTCTGAAGTCCTCTAGCTGTCCCATCCTACGTGCCCTGATACCCACCACACCAATGTTTTCCAGCATATCAGCCACCCTATTCGCATCCCTCCTAACGTGGATAAAAGAGATCGTCAGGTGTGTTGACACAAGGTTGCGCAGGATTTCCAACCTACTGGCAAATCTCTAATTGGACAAAACTTTCTCGGTCCTTTTTCTATTGGCAAGTTGTTTAGCCATATAGATTAGGATGTCCAAGTCCCCTTCAATGATTATCGTGAGCCAACCTTACCTAATCATGATTTTGAGTCCCTGGAGCAGACCTTCGAGCTCCGCTGAGTTATTGGTATCAAACCCAATGGACCCATAAAACAACTGTAAGATATCCCCAACCAAATTTCTGCATACACCTCCATTGTCAGTCGCTCCTGGATTTCCCTTCATTGCCCCATCAAAATTGATTTTGAATGCCATATGAGGAGGAGGATCCCAAGAGTTGGGACTAGAGGGTTTACAGCTTTTAACCTTTCTTCGCAATCCATCCAGACTTCCTCTATCCAGCCCCCAGCCATTAGCTATGAGAGCTTCCATCCCTATAAATTCCTTGTCCTTCTCACTCCATTGCATGCTCTGGATCGTTTCCAGAAGTTTTGCAACTAGAGTTTGCCACATTTTCTCAGCCATTTGCTTCTTCTCCTGGAAGATTCGGCCATTTCTCTCCTTCCAGAATACCCACATGACAGATCTCGAGAAGGACTGCAACAGAGACCGAAGAATGTGTATTTTAAAAACTTTGCGATTCCAGTCCCTCAGGGTTTGGCTTGGGTCTCCTCGGCATCGATCACTCCACCTAAAATCCATAACACCCTTGTCCCATATAGCCGCAGTAAAGGGGTAGGAGTCTAGCGGATGGTTCATGCTTTCTTCATGACATAGACATAGGACACACTGTGAGGGACCCTAAACTCCCCTTGGCCTAAGGTTTTCCCTTTTTCTGACTCTTCACATGACCACCAACCAGCAAAAGGTTGCAATCTTCGACCAGGGATTGGTCTCCAAGACCTTCTTCCATATTTCGTCCTTCGCGATCTATTTACTCCTTCGAATATCATAGGCCTCTCTTATGCTGAAGGACCCTTTTCGGGAATAGCCCCAGCACACAATATCTACTCCGGCTTTGGATAAGATGCATCTTTCCTGGAGTTCTGCCGTGAAGGAGCGAAGATCGTCCTTAGTGATTTGACCTTCACCCCTATCCTAAGGCATCCATCTCCTCTGATCCTCCTGAATCCCTTCATCCCAATAGTGGCTAACTGTCACCTTGCCTTCCTCCAGTCCCTTTGCTCTGATATACTACTAGCAGGGGTCGGCCCCTAGTTTAGGAAGATGATTCCATGAATCATCCCAGAAATGAGCATGTTCTCCCTCCCTAACCTCCTAGAAGCTATGCTCTTGAACCATCTTACGCCCCGCAAGAGCCTTTAACCATATGTGTGATCCCAACGGCTCCTTATTAAATCTAATCAGCTGGCACTTGGGCCAGTCTCTAGCATACTTGAGGTGCCACAGCTTAGCCCATGGTTCATGCGTGTAATTGTACCACCACCACCAGATCTTTGCCCCTTGAATTTTACCCATTACTTCAAGGTCGTGAGCGCCCATGCCACCTCTGCCCTTTGGGGATCTTATCCTATCCCTGCTAACCAAAGAAAACATGGCTTTGGCTTCCCTTCCCCCCCACAAGAATTTTCGATGTATGCTCCTAATTTTTTTATGATAGACTTTGGAGCAGAAAGCACTGAGAAAAGGTAGACCGGCATGGCCTGTAAGACTGACTTGACAAGGACTAGTCTACAGGGCAAGTTAAGGGGTCGCAGAACACATCTTGAGATCCTACCCTTGAGCCTATCCACCAGATCCTACTAAGACATGTTTTTATGGCTCCCAACCCCAAAGGGACTCCCAGATATTTGGATGGGAAAGACCCCCATGGAGAAACCCAAAATTCTGGCGATATTCCTTTGGATGATGATGGCCATATTCAAAAAGAAAACCTGATATTTTTCATCATTGACTGCTAGCCTAGAGGCTTTTGCAAAGAGAGTTAGACTCTTTTTAAAAACATGGGCTTCTTGGATTGAAGGGTGCCCCATTAGCATTGTTTCATCCATGAATTGTTGGTGAGTCTGTTTCTCCATTCCTTCATGAAGAGAAATACCCCGAATCTCTCCCCCTGCCACTTAGGGCTGTATGAGTCTTCTCAAGCCTTCCACCATTAGGATGAAGAGAAAGGTTGAAAGCAGATATCCCTGCGTGATTCCACGGGAGGGCTTAAAGATCTTGGTCGGGCAGCCATTCAACAAAATGGAGAAGAAGGGGGTAGTAACCAAAGCAATAACCCACTCCACCCATTCTGCTCCAAAACCATACACAATCAACATCTTCTCCATATATTTCCAGTTGAGCTTGTCGTAGGCCTTGGCTATATCCATCTTAATGAGCATTCCAGACCTTTTGGTCCATTTGAGAGAGTGGATCATCTCATCGACAACAATGATGCCATCCAGAATATGTGTTCCTTCAACGAAGCCAGATTGTTTCGGACTGATCAAGTCCGGAATGAGAGGATTTAATTGGTTCGCAATCACCTTAGAGATAATTTTATAGATCACATTGCAGAGGGATATACGTCTGTACTTACCTGGTGAATCAGTGCCTTCCCCTTTCGGGATCAAGGATAGAAAAGTCACATTAAAGGCCTTGAGCACCCCTCATTTGTGTCTTGACTCCTCAACAATCTACAGAACCTTGTCCTTGATCGAATCCCAGAAGAAATGGAAGAAATTAGTACTAAAGTCGTCTGGCCCCTGGGATTTCCCTTGAGCCATCTGGCTTACCGCATCCTCCACCTCCTACATGGAAATAGGTTTATTGAGCATCTCATTTTCCTCCCTGGAGACTGCCCTGGGGATGAGCATAGTGATTTGAGCAATGTCCTAACCCCTGTCACCTCCATCCTCAGTCATTATCTCCTCGAAATAACTGGTTAATTCCTCCTCAATTTCTCCCCCAGTCTCCACCTGAGACCCATCAATTTTTTTTATTCTATGGATCTTCGAGCCCTTCCTGTTGTGTACAACAGAGTTATGGAAGAATGTGAAATTCTTCTCTCCTTCATGAAGCCATTTGACTCTATACTTCTATATCCAATATATTTCTTCCTATCTTTCACGAGCGTCCAGTTGACTGAGTAGGTCCTTCTCCTTCTCTTTCATCTCCATATCCCACCCAGTTTCCATTCCTTTCTGATGGATGAGATCAATGTCCTATTGGCCTGATTTTCTGACCTAGGCCAACAAGGAGGTTTTGCCCACACAATCAGCTTAAAGCAGCGTCCGGTGTGTTTAAATTAACAAAACCTCGCAGGTTATGGTCCTGCTACCAGCTGATTTTTCTCTTAAGGAGAAATTAAAATCAGTAAAATCTAACCTATCCTAATGTTATTTCTACTTAAATGAATCATATAATTAGTTTCAACTATCTAAACTATCTTATGTTTGCTTTCTTAAGGAAAAACTTCAAATTTTGAAGAGTTTTCTGAATATAAATACTTGTAAAAAGTATGCTAAAATTATACGAATTGATTTAACAATTGTTAACTGAACTAAAATAAAACTTAACCCTAACTATCCTATCTGTCCTATCTATCCTATCTCAGCTGAGAGCATCTTTAAATACTAGATTAATTATTAATTAATAAAACATGCACAGAAAGACAAAGTGCATAATTTAAATAGAAACATTTAAATTATACATGATAAGTCACTCTGTTATACAATAACTGAACAGAAAAACTGAGAATAAACAATTATTTTTGTTTTCTGAAATTAATTAATAATTAATGATCAACATAGCTATTTGAATCCAAAGATGATGTCTAATATAAAATCACTGTAAAAATACAAATGATATTTTTATTAGACAGAAGTGTACATCATTATAGCTTAAGTTTATAGTAAAAATACTAATAAACACAATCATAACGATATATTTATTCAAAATGCGATATTGAGCTGACAAAGTGAAAATTGTAATTAAATACAAGTACAGCAAAACATACTGTATAATATTAAGATAGAAGATAAGATGCTGAAATATATAATATATCCAAAACAATAATACCAGTAATGATATCAGTCTGTAGATGTCCAGTTGTATCTCACATCCAAAGATTCAACTTCAGGAATGAAACAACACCAGCAACAAAATATATTTCAAGTATGTTTTCTTCATACACTCCATCCCCTAGTTCATCAAAATTCCTAACTTATATAATACTATGATTCATTTTTCCCCATTAATGTTACATGCAACATTATAGGGTTCCTATAACTATAAAGAGAATCGAATCTCTTTTATTAACACCTATCACTATAAACAGAAAAGCGACTAGCTTGAATGTTTGTTGATTTAAAGATACTTGGTAAATTCGTGGCCATTGTTGAAACTCCAGCCTTCAACAAACAACCACATCTCCCAGCCAACACATAAAAAAACATCCTAAAACTTTGGAGAAGAGTGATGACATATCCACCTGTGTTTAAACAAACGAAGCATCTCATTAAAACCAATTAAAACAAAGGTAACAAAATAAACTAAAATTTAAATGTATGCCTGTAAAATTAACAAAATATTTTATAACCTGTTTGACAGTGACACAAGAAATGAGCATAACCATCAAGTTCTACTCTGAAGATCAACTACTCTTCGTGCTTCTGCTAATTTGGCCTTCAGCCTGATAATCTTTAAATTTTGTTTTTCTATTCGTTCAAGTAGGTGCTGATTCATACCTACTATTGATCTCTTTGCTTTTTTATACTGATTCTTTTTGGTACTCATTTCTTTCCACCTGCTAATCCAATTTAGCAACTCCTCTCTAAATGTTCTATTTTCTTCTTCTATAAATGTTGCATTAGACTGGCAATGCTTAAGTTCATACTTTAACTCTGTAATCTTGTTCTGGTATGTCTTGTCTAGTACTTGCTGAAGATTTCCTTCATTATTGGATACCTGAGGAGAATTAGAGTCATCAATGTTTCGACTAGATGACTGGGGACTGATAAAAGATGGTTCAGGGTCTGCAATGCAGGTGTTCATACATGATTGAGCGACCTCGGACTTACCCAATTTCGCACCATTATCCTTTATAAAAGTGTTATTATTTACCTGAGTAGTATCAAGGATCGATGATGTAATATCATCTTCAATATGGACGACTGCAAGCTGAGTATTCTGTCGATTAGCCATAGGAGTCGAAATTGAGGGTTTCATACTCCTAGTAACCCTCCTTGAAAACACAAGATTGTTTGACTCAAACCCTCCTTTATCGCAGCATACTTGAGCTAGATGGTCTAACTTATACATAGACTCTCTGTCATGTTTACAAGGAATAGCTAGTTCGGAGAGATTTTTACAATCAACAAGGTTAATAGTTTTGCTTTCAGTTAACCTTTCCTCTGTTTTTGCAAGAGTACAAGGACATCTATCAGATGGGGGCTGATTCAAGACTGCTTCAAAGAAACAGGGAACTGGATTATCGACATTGTCATTACTAACCCCAGCATTTATAGATAGATTGGCTTCGCCGAGCCCTTTTCCCTCTGATTCAGTTTCAGGAGCGTTATTAACCTCAAGCTTAGCAGCCTTTCTTTTCCTGCGGGTTTTTGGAGAGGGATTCGGCCAATATTGGGTCGGCCCTAAATCACACTTAGTTAAAAATTCATCCCATGTCTTGCCATTTAAAGACAATTGATGTTGCACTATAATTTTGACTAATCCGTGGTGAAAAATACTTCTATCAGGGTTATTAAAACTTCAGACCGCCTGTGACATCTTCTTTAAACTTTGCCATAGATAAAATGGCAGATTAAGCCTACAACCCTGTAATGCTAATAGGAGTCTTAAAAGGTAATAGTGTAAATGGGAGAAACGTCCATCGCAGGACACATACCTGACCAGAATTTCGTAAAAAGCTCTCCATTCGGGCTTCAAAAACTTGACAGGGACACCTATCTTCAGTTTAGTATTATTGGGCAATGGCAGCAGCAGGGATAAACACCTTTTCTTATTAACCCTACTACCTTTGAACCAGCATTCTCCAACTTGCAGAAATTTAGTTGCCTCTGCGATCTTGTCTTCGTTAATAACGAATTTAAAACCCCTTATTTTCACAACGTCATCTTTTAAATTCATGGCAAACAGTTTTGTCACCTCTGCATGATGGTCGTCAAAACACTTAAAGAAATGCCCCCACCCAATTTTCTCAAAACGCAAGGCTATCTTCTCGTCTGCTTCTATGAGCTCTGAACCAGAGATTTCGAAGCGGTTCAACGGAGCCATAACCTCCTCAACACTACCCTGGTTTCGGCATGGCCTGAATGGCGATGTGAATAGGGAGGGAATAGGTATCCAAGTGTATGAAATGATGTGCAAACTTCGCATGCTTTGGATCTGACAGATATGAGATCTTGGACTCGGCCATTTTAGCAGAACCTTAACAATAATGAACGCTACAACCAACATTATATTATAATACATGCATGTTTAACCACGACTCAGCCATGACTAGCAGTGAAATTTAACTAAATCGACATACCAGAGATCTTGTGATTGACAGATCATAAATTCAAACATTGATTACTTACAGTGGTCATAATGAGCACGTACATTGTTAGGAAATGGAATGACTATCAATATTAAATCTTGATGATACGAATCATCCATATGTTCACAGCTGTTAGCTAATTATGAGGTGCAAGCCACATCTCTATGCCAACTTAGCGATCCGAGTGACAAGCGTTATCAATTTGACACATGGCTCTCAGAAACTCTGTCAATTAATGGTCTTCTCTAATTTTAGCGTGAAAGGTGGTAGTAACGAAATCATATACCCTAATGTTTAGCATGTCAACTAGATAATGACTTGATTTAATATGACTATCAAGTATATACATAAAATTTCATAGATTTTAGTTTTAAATCTTTCCAAAATCTTATCAATTAATATCCGAAATCAAATTTGATAGGAAACTAAGTGGTAAAACTATAATATATGAAAATTCCCATATGATAGTCATTTTATTTACTAACTACATATATACAATTTTCACAAAGTCATGGTTAGGCATTACATATGGAATATGAACATTAGGTTTAATAAGAGTTTTGATTAAATGAGTTACCTTTAGTTCTAAGAGTTTAGAACTCATAATACTTTACCATATCCAGCTTTTGAATAAACATATGATGTGTTTTTGTTGATTTTCTCTTGGCATACTATCGTCTCGAGTTTCTTAAATCATATATAATCATATAAATTTAACTTAATGATTGAATTGATTATATGAAAATTTATGAAACTAACTGACAGTTGTTAATTGCCAAGATCACGAACATGTTTGACCAACTTCTAAAATATCATTTTACTCTTGTTTGATTGAGAGTACCTTCAGAATCAAAGGTGCTCTTTTATAATTTTAAATTGGTAAATCATAGACAGAGCTGATCTCCCTTCATCTTAATGAGAAATGAAGGGGTTGTTGCTGGCTTCCAACAAATGGCGACAACCTAGGCGAACCAGTTATCTCTGCTCATAGAAAATGATAAAAAACGAAATCTTAAAACCTGTTAAAAAACAATCAAGAATTCTTTATCTACATAAACCATTATTTATTCATACTCATAAGTATAACTCAGAAATATTCCATCTTTTGAAACAGAAATTTGATTAGGGAGAAACTTAAAATATCTTGGTCGAAACAAAGTACTTCATAGTAAGGATAACCTATACCATCAGCATAGAGTATAGAAATCTACTTCTCTGAAATCTTTCCAGAATCTGTTCCGTAACATAATAATTTTATTTTGTTTCCTTTTCTTTTCTTTTAAAACAATAATTCTGTCTGAAGACTACTATCTGGGTATGGTATCCCAATGTGATAGTATCATTCACGAGAGTTGTCTGAAATAAGCAAGCCGGCTCGTGATGAGACCTCTTGTCTTTTAATTTTTTAAATCAAAAGCCATCACCCTGGTGATCAGAATTGAAGTTCTTCTAGACAGCACTGATGATCCTGATTAGGCCGGCTCGTGATGAGACCTCCTATTCTTCAGTCAAAAGTTATGTTTTTATCTCAATTTCATCTTTTAACTTTTCATAAAATGAGAGATCATTACCCAGCATGGTGACCAAATGGTAATGTCAGTCATTAATATCACCAGAAAATGAATCAACTGGCTCATGATGAGACCCCTTATCTTTTAGTTTTTAAACTAAAAGCCATTATTAGTTTCCTAATAATGTCATACTAGTGATATTTGTGATTCTGTTTGGACCGGCTTATTACTAAGACCTTTCGTCTCTCATTTCAGCATTTTATTGATTGGAGCAAATCCTAAATAGTTTTCGGATGATAAATACTTTTCTAAGACTGATGGTAGAGGTTTGTAAGAGTTTTTCAAAAGTACAAGCTTCGAAGAAGATATTAAATAAGCTATCCCCACTTTTATAAGGAAAATAACAAGATGATGAATAATCTGAGAAACACTTACAAATAAAAACACTGAAGGTCTTTTGCAGATTTTAAGAAAATTTGATCATCCTGAACAAATTTTAAAAGATTTCAGTCTAGTATCATAATGTTTCAGGCTTATGAGCAAACTGATTTTATTTATATACATTTATTTCTACAGCTGCTAAAAATTACTGACTGGTTATCTACAAAAATTTGACAGTCTAAAATGTTTTGACTTAACAGAATTAAAACTAAAAATAACATAATGGTGTTTGAAGGTTATAAAAGTTTTATGAATTTCTCATCATCCTTAATTTTCTGTATTAAAACTCAATTTATATACAAAAAATATAAATTAATTTATAAACAGCAAACATAAGTTATGTACAAATATATAAATTTATTTACAAACAGTAAACAAATTATATACATTCTAGAACAGAAAAATATTAACAGAAATATTTTTTCAGAATCAGTCCATTCACTGGGAATGTTTCGGACTGACCTTCGAGTGTTTGCAATCGAAAGGTACTTGGACCTATTTTCTCATAAATAACAAAGGGACCTAACCACAGTTTCTGAAACTTAGTATGATCTCCCTTCTCCTCGTGAACTTTATCCCATTTTAAAACTAAGTCTCCCACCTGAAATTCTCGATTGGAACTGAAGGATTGGTCAAACCATGATTTCACGATCTGTTGATGTTTTGTAAAGTGTTGTTTTGAATTTTCTCTTTCTTCCTCCAGTTTTAGCAGTGTATTAATTCTCTTTTCCATTGCTGGACACTCTTCATCTTGGACAGACTGAGCTAGCTGTAATGAAGGTAAGAACAAATTAGGTGGTAAAATAGCTTCAGTTCCATATACTAAGAAGAATGGTGAGTTACCTATTGCAGCCTTAGGAGTTACTATGTCTGCCCAAAGAGCATTGACCAAATCTATATTGCAATTACGATGGTGAGTTGAAATAGTTCTTTTGAGAATTTTCAATAAATTTTTGTTTGTTGATTCAGCTAGACCATTCCCATGGGGATCATAGTTAGCTGAATACCTGATTCTTATTCCCTTCTCTAAATCAAATTGGGTTAACTCAATCGATGAAAAATATGAAGCATTATCAAAGACGAGGGAATCGGGAATACCAAATCTTGTTATGATAAAGAATTCCAAAAATAATATAACCTGATTGGTATTTACAACTCTTAGTGGTGCAGCTTCCGCCCAACGGGTGAAATAATCGGTCGCAGTTATTATATATTTGTGTTGCATAGATGAGGGAGGATTTATTGGACCTACTATATCAATACCCCATTGCTGAAAGGGTCTTTCAGCTGAAACAGGTTGTAAGGGAAAAGCAGGTTTTTTAACCCTTCCCGCAGCAAGTTGACATTCTTGGCATTTTCTGACAAAGGTGTAGGAATCTCGAAACAAGGTGGGCCAATAATAACCAGCCCTGAGAATTTTATGCGCAGTGGTCTCTCCACCAAAATGACCTCCTGCTGGTCCAGAATGTAATTCTTTCAGAATTACTTCTGTTTCGTCTTTATCTAGACATCGAAGGTATACTCCATCTAAATATCTCCGAAAGAGGATATTATCAATTAATAAATAAGGAGCAGACTTCAATCCGAGTGCTCTTTTCTTCTTTGGTTCTAAGTAATCACGGGCAGCCCCTGTTTCCAAAAGTATCTGTATGTCTGTATACTAGGAATCCTGAGGTGGTGGATAAAAATAAATTTCCCTGGTAAGTAAAGCCTCATCAATGACAGTTTCAGCTTTATCATCAAGTAAGTGACCAGCTTCAGCAGCTAATTTACATAGTCCTTGACCTTTAACTATTGTTGAGGGTTTAATCTATAAGTCATATTCTTGAAGAGCTATCATCCAAGGTGCCCTCTTTTCACCTAAGTCTTTCTGAACTAACAAGTTTCTGACTGAGGAATAAGGGACAATTATTTTCATTTTAGATTTCAGTAAATATGGACGAAAATGTTTAACAGCATTAAAAACAGTAAAGGCTTGCTTATCAACTTCATGGTAATTAAGTTCAGCACCTTTGAAATTTGAACTCATGAAGGAGATTGGGACTTCGTTATTTTGCTGATTTAATTGAGTTAAAATAGCTGCATACGAAATATCAGAAGCAAAAGTATACAATATGAAATCCTTATTAAAATCTGGGCTTAGGAGGCTAGGAGCTTCTGAAATGGCTTCTAAAATTTTCTGAAATGATTCTTTTTCAGTTTGTCCCCAATTAAAAACAACATCTTTCTTAATCATCTTCTGCAAAGGACGTATGATTTCGGAGAAACTGGGAATGAATCTCCTAACAAAATTTGTTTTGCCGAGAAATGACTGCATTGCTTTCTTGCTAGAAGGATAAGTTATCTTTGAAATGGCTTGGGTCCTTTCAGGATCAATCATGATTCTGTGCTTTGAAACTACACAACCTAATAAGATACCTTCTGAAACAACAAATATTGTCTTCTTAGGATTTAAGGATATTCCAAATTTTCTGCATCGTTCAAACACTTTTCTAAGATGATTAAGATGATCAGGTCGATGTTTAGAATATACAGTAACATCATCCAAGTAGACAACAACTGAATGGTTGATTAGGCCTCTAAAAGCAATATCCATTGCCTGTTGAAAGGTTGCTCCCGCATTGATTAACCCAAAGGGCATCTTGCGGTAGGCATATGTTCCCCATGGAGTTCTAAAAGAAGTTTTTAATTGATCATCTGGGGAAACCAATATTTGGTTGTATCCTGAGAAACCATCAAGGAGAGACAGTATCTCAGACCCAGACACCTTTTGAATAATTTGTTCCATGGGAGGAACAGGGTAATTATCCTTCTCAGAAGCCTTATTCAAATTTCTAAAATCTAAACATAATCTAATATCTCCGTTTTTCTTCCTAACTGGAACTAAGTTTGCTACCCATTGAGTATGTTTGATGGGGAAAATGATCTTGGCGGCTAACAATTTATTCAGTTCCTTTTTTATTGTTGGTTCTAACAACGGGTGATATTTCCTTAACTTCTGTTGAAAATTTTTTGACTCGTGTTTAATTGGAATTATATGTTGCATG
This sequence comes from Pseudotsuga menziesii, assembly GCA_001517045.1. Classification (NCBI taxonomy): domain Eukaryota; kingdom Viridiplantae; phylum Streptophyta; class Pinopsida; order Pinales; family Pinaceae; genus Pseudotsuga; species Pseudotsuga menziesii. Next base: position 287,419 of record LPNX010816889.1, on the reverse strand, counting down.
ACCTGTGTGTTGAAGGTTTTCAGGTCATCATCTGTCCAAGCAAAGACATCTTTAAATTCCTTAAATAATTTCATGAAAGATGTTTTTTCTACAGGGTTGCAATCTAATCCAAGATTTATAGTTTGGGGATTCAGTTCTGTTCCTAAATTGATGGTTTCATACCTCATTCGAGAGCTATTAGTTTTACAATTAGGAACAGACCTAAACTTATCCTGCAGATCAAAGAACTTTTCTAATCTTAGTACCGAATTAGGGACTGGTTTTACCTGTTCGAAAGCTTTCTCAACTGAACAAAAATCATTTATTACCGAAAAATCCCACAGATTTTCATCATGAGTGACTTCGTCAATTGCTGAATCTTTAAAGGTATCCCCGTTCATTAGAAAATTCAGTACCTGCACATCATCGTCAAATACATGCCAGTTAAAAATATTATCAAGTATAGAAGGCCTAAAAATCAATTCAACAGAAAAGAAATCTGGTGTAAGATTTTCTGAAGGAATTAACTTTCATGCTACGTTTACCAACAAATCTGCTTCTTGATTTTGACTTCTAGGAACATAATTAATGTTAAATGCATCAAAATGTGAGATAAGGTTCCATACCTCCCGTTGATAACTCTGTAAATGTTCAGATAGGCAGTGAATGGAGTTACGAACCTGTCTGACAATGATCTCAGAATCGCTTTAAACAATTAATTCATTGATGCCCAAATCAATTTCTTTTTTCAAACCTTGAATTAAAGCCTCATATTCCACCGTATTATTGGTACAATTAAATTCCATCCTGCAAGCTATACGTGTTTTATTTCCCCGAGGGTCAACTAGCAAGCAACCAGCTCCTGCTCCTTTATATTTCGCACCTTCGAAATATAAGGTCCAGATAGAACTATGCACAATCACTTTACTTTCTATAATATTCACAATATTCAGATTATCTACATCATTAATGGTTTCCTTGAGTGAAGAGTTAGGAGAAACAGATGTCACATTACTAATTTCAGATTGCTGTTTATTTTCAGAAAAGGCAGAATTTTCATCTTTAAAATTACCGAATCCTAATTCATACATGTAATTCCCCATAATACAATCTGAAAATAAAACAGGTTCGCTAGGATCATGCAGTTCTGTGACAGTATGTTTCATATATCTTTCTCTATTTATCTTTATCTGATTTGACTTTCCGTTCTTAGGTAACCATAATGTTGACCAGTCAGTGGCAAAGAAATCATTCAGCTGTTGAGACCAATCCCTACTTAAGAACAGCCCGTATGCATCTGGAATATCAGCAACAACAACATCTATAATTTGATAAACCGAAGGTTTACAAGCAATCCTGACTAAGACATCTTTCATTTCCCCTACAACCTTTACATTTGTCCTGTCCAATTGAGTTATTTGTGAATTAGATGGAACATATTTCCCATTCAATTTCTTGCATACTGATAAAGGCATCACATTGGAGGATGCTCCGGAATCTACCATGCAGTTATGAACATGCCTATTGAAAATTTCAAAGGTAAGTAAGAATGGAGGTGTGGTTGATTTAGAATTCTCACCTATCAGCGAAGCTTTGTCAGCCGTTGCTTTTCCTTTTTCAATTGCTGATGGATCATTATTAGAATTGTTTGCAGCAACATTTTGTTTTGCATTAGGAATAATTGAACTCACTGCGGGATTTATAACATGACTATTAGGCATTGGGTAGATTTGAAGAAGATCGTACATACTAATGTTTGCACGAGTCTTCTTTAAATCTTCAATGATATCATATTGTAAATCTAATTTAGGAGCATTTTGAATAGGTTGGGTAATTTTGGTTGATTGAGTCTGCTTGCCGGATTGAGCTTGTTTATTGGGTTGTGAGTTATTGTTGTCATTATTTGTAGTAGAACTTGAAGCACCGGGAGTGTTTGCAAATGCCCTACTACGAGTATTATAGGCATGTTGTCCTGTAGGCAGACTTTTAATCTCATGCTCTTTCACAAGACAGTCCCAGAAATGACCGTTAACTTGTTGAGGTTCCTCGGATTCTTCATCATTTTCTGATTCCTCTTCTTCTTCGTTTTCAGTTATTTCTTGACTAGAAGGAGTTTCAGACAAAGATAAAACAGCTCGAATTTAAAAATATCTTCGTTTGTTGCTATGTCAGGTGGAGTATTTTTATTATTTGTATTTGGGTTTTGTCTAAACTAGTTTCTGAAATAACCCCTAGAAGGAGAAGCTTCAGAATTGGTTTTCTTTAACCCTACAACCTCGTTGGTTAATGTTCGAATAGCATTTTGCAGTTGTTCTATGTCAAATGCTTTGTCTTTTTCTGAATTGAGCTTTTCAGTCTTCCTACGAGGAAAAGAATCAGATTTCCCACTTCTATTTGGTTCATAGGACATAGAATCCTTTTCGACTTTAATGGCTTCCTCAAACGTTTCTACTAATTTTATTTTTCCAACTCTCTTAACGAACATCCCAGAATATTTTGGTAAAGCTGATGTATAATTTTCAATAATTATATCCTCGAGAGGTTGAGAAGCAATTGGAATTTTATTTTTAATGTCAGAAACCTTTGATTGAAATCTTTAATTCTTTATTTAGGTTCCATTTTAATCCTAGATAACTCTAGAGCTAAAAGAGCGGGTGTTTTATCTTCCCCGAATTTATCTAGAAAGGCTTTATTAAATTCCCCCCAGTTTATGATTGATCCTTGTACTAACGAAAAATACCAGGTAGAAGCTCTTCCTTCGAAAGTTAGAGGAAACAATCGACAAACTACATCTTCATGCTGAACGTTCAAGGTTTGAACAACCAACATGAATTTGTCAACATGCACCTCTGTAGGTTCTTTGTCATCTGGATTAAACTTAGGGAGGAGTTTATCTGAGTGTTTAGGCAAAGGATGTTGTATACCAGGGACTGATATAGCAGCTGTTCTTAGCCAAGGGAGTTGTGTATTTGGTGGATTAGGTGGAGGATTGCCTCCTCCTCCTACAGGTACATTTCCTGCCATTGGACTTCTTTCAGAACCTGAAGAACTTCCTGAATTGGATGGTCTTGGACTATCAGGTGGTGATTCAGGAGGAGAAGGTGGCTGATCAAAACTGCCTCCTGCAATTAGTCTTCTAGCAGTATTGGTTTGAGTAGTCTACCTTTGATGTCTTTCAACCTGATGATGGGGTGTACTATCAACTATTTCCAAATCTTGCGTAACTATGGTCAATTGTGGATTTTGCCGTTGCAGTCTAGGTAGACCATAATCTATTGGAGATATACCAAGCTGATTAGCATATGCTCGTGTAAGAATATGTCTTGATTCTTCTAAAGTTTGAGTGCTTTGTGCACCAGTAAAGGGCGAGGTGACAGGATCACGCTCGAGAATGTTTCTAGCAGTTTCTAAAAATGGTGATCTATTGACTTCTGGAAGTTGTTGGCTGGTTGGAAATGTTTCATTAGTTTTACCTACCATTACTCATTAACAGGCCCTCCTTCTAGTGCCATTTGTTGGCCTGATTTTCTGACCTAGGCCAACAAAGAGGTTTTGCCCACACAATCAGCTTAAAGTAGCGTCCGGTGTGTTTAAATTAACAAAACCTCGCAGGTTATGGTCCTGCTACCAGCTGATTTTTCTCTTAAGGAGAAATTAAAATCAGCAAAATCTAACCTATCCTAATGTTATTTCTACTTAAATGAATCCTATAATTAGTTTCAACTATCTAAACTGTCTTATGTTTGCTTTCTTAAGGAAAGACTCCAAATTTTGAAGAGTTTTCTGAATATAAAGACTAGTAAAAAGTATGCTAAAATTATACGAATTGATTTGACAGCTGTTAATTGAACTAAAATAAAACTTAACCCTAACTATCCTATCTGTCCTATCTATCCTATCTCAGCTGAGAGCGTCTCTAAATACTAGATTAATTATTAATTAATAAAAGATGCACAGAAAGACAAAGTGCATAATTTAAATAGAAACATTTAAATTATACATGATAAGTCACTCTGTTATACAATAACTGAACAGAAAAACTGAGAATAAACAATTATTTTTGTTTTCTGAAATTAATTAATAATTAATGATCAACATAGCTATTTGAATCCAAATATGATGTCTAATATAAAATCACTGTAAAAATACAAATGATATTTTTATTAGACAGAAGTGTACGTCATTATAGCTTAAGTTTATAGTAAAAATACTAATAAACACAATCATAACGATATATTTATTCAAAATGCGATATTGAGCTAACAAAGTGAAAATTGTAATTAAATACAAGTACAGCAAAGCATACTATATAATATTAAGATAGAAGATAAGATGCTGAAATATATAATATATCCAAAACAATAATACCAGTAATGATATCAGTCTGTAGATGTCCAGTTGTATCTCACATCCAAAGATTCAACTTCAGGAATGAAACAACACCAGCAACAAAATATATTTCAAGTATGTTTTCTTCATACACTCCATCCCCTAGTTCATCAAAATTCCTAACTTATATAATACTATGATTCAGTTTTCCCCATTAATGTTACATGCAACATTATACGGTTCCTATAACTATAAAGAGAATCGAATCTCTTTTATTAACACGTGTCACTATAAACAGAAAAACGACTAGCCTGAATGTTTGCTGATTTAAAGATACTTGGTAAATTCATGGCCATTGTTGAAACTCCAGCCTTCAACAAACAGCCACATCTCCCAGCCAACACATAAACAACGTCCTGAAACTTTGGAGAAGAGTGATGACATATCCACCTGTATTTAAACAAACGAAGCATCTCATTAAAACCAATTAAAATAGAGGTAACAAAATAAACTAAAATTTAAATGTATGCCTGTAAAATCTACGATTTTACAGGCATGCATAACAAAATATTTTATTACCTGTTTGACAGTGACACAAGAAATGAGCATAATCATCAAGTTCTACTCTGAAGATCAACTACTCTTCGTGCTTCTGCTAATTTGGCCTTCAGGGTGATCATCTTTAAATTTTGTTTTTCTATTCGTTCAAGTAGGTGTTGATTCGTACCTATTATTGATCTCTTTGCTTTTTTATACTGATTATTTTTGGTACTCATTTCTTTCCACCTACTAATCCAATTCAGAAACTCCTCTCTAAATGTTCTATTTTCTTCTTCTATAAATGCTGCATTAGACTGGCAATGCTTAAGTTCATCCTTTAACTCTGTAATATTGTTTTGGTATGTCTTGTCTAGTACTTGCTGAAGAGTTTCTTCATTATTGGCTACCTAAGGAGAATTAGAGTCATCAATGTTTTGACCAGATGACTGGGGACTGATAAAAGATGGTTCAAGGTCTGCAATACAGGTGTTCATACATGATTAAGCGACCTCGGCCTTACCCAATTTCACACCATTATCCTTTATAAAAGTGGGATTATTTACTTGAGTAATATCAGGGATCGATGATGTAATATCGTCTTCAATATGGACAACTGCAGGCTGAGTATTCTGTCGATTAGAGATAGGAGTCGAAATTGAGGGTTTCATACTCCTAGTAACCCTCCTTGAAAACACAAGATTGTCTGACTCAACCCCTCCTTTATCGCAGCATACTTGAGCTAGATGGTCTAACTTATACATAGACTCTCTGTCATGTTTACGAGGACTAGCTAGTTCGGAGATATTTTTACAATCAACAAGGTTAATATTCTTGCTTTCAGTTAACCTTTCCTTTGTTTTTGCAGGAGTACAAGGACATCTATCAGATGGGAGCTGATTCAAGACTGCTTCAAAGCAACAGGGAACTGGATTATCGACATTGTCATTACTAACCCCAGCATTTATAGATAGATTGGCTTCACCAAGCCCTTTTCCCTTTGATTCAGTTTCAGGACCGTTATTAACCTCAGGCTTAGCAGCCTTTCTTTTCCTGCGGGTTTTTGGAGAGGGATTCGGCCAATATTGGGTCGGCCCTAAATCACACTTAGTTAAAAATTCATCCCATGTCTTGCCATTTAAAGACAATTGATGTTGCACTATAATTTTGACTAATCAGTGGTGAAAAAGACTTCTATCAGGGTTATTAAAACTTCGGACCGCCTGTGACATCTTCTTTAAACTTTTCCATAGATAAAATGGCAGATTGAGCCTACAACCCTATAATGCTAATAGGATTATTAAATGGTAATAGTGTAAATGGGAGAAGCGTCCATCGCAGGACACATACCTGACCAGAATTTCGTAAAAGCTCTCCATTCGGGCTTCAAAAACTTGACATGGACACCTATCTTTAGTTTAGTATTATCGGGCAATGGCAGCAGCAGGGATAAACACCTTCTCTTATTAACCCTACTACCTTTGAACCAACGTTCTCCAACTTGTGGAAGTTTAGTTGCCTCTGCGATCTTGTCTTCGTTAATAACGAATTTAAAACCCCTTATCTGCACAACGTCGTCTTTTAAATTCATGGAAAACGGTTTTTTCACCTCTGCATGATGGCCGTCAAAACACTTAAAGAAATGCCCCCACCCAATTTTCTCAAAACGCAAGGCTATCTTCTCGTCTGCTTCTATGAGCTCTAAACCAGAGATTTCGAAGCGGTTCAATGGAGCCATAACCTACTCAACACTACCCTGGTTTCGGCATGGACTGAATGGCGATGTGAATAGGGAGGGAATAGGTATCCAAGTGTATGACATGATGTGCAAACTTCGCATGCTTTGGATCTGACAGATATGAGATCTTGGACTCGGCCATTTTAGCAGAACCTTAACAATAATGAACGCCACAGCCAACGTTATATTATAATACATGCATGTTTAACCATGACTCAGCCATGACTAGCAGTGAAATTTAACTAAATCGACATACCAAAGATCTTGTGATTGACGGATCATAAATTCAAACATTGATTACTTACAGTGGTTATAATGAGCACGTACATTGTTAGGAAATGGAATGACTATCAATATTAAATCTTGATGATACGAATCATCCATATGTTCACAGTTGTTAGCTAATTATGAGGTGCAAGCCACATCTCTATGCCAACTTAACGATCCGAGTGACAAGCGTTATCAATTTGACACATGGCTCTCGGAAACTCTATCAATTAATGGTCTTCTCTAATTTTAGCGTTAAAGGTGGTAGTAACGAAATCATATACCCTAATGTTTAGCATGTCAACTAGCTAATGACTTGATTTAATATGACTATCAAGTATATACATAAAATTTCATAGATTTTAGTTTTAAATCTTTCCAAAATCTTATCAATTAATATCCGAAATCAAATTTGATTGGAAACTAAGTGGTAAAACTATAATATATGAAAATTCCCATATGATAGTCATTTTATCTACTAACTACATATATACAATTTTCACAAAGACATGGTTAGGCATTACATATGGAATATGAACATTAGGTTTAATAAGAGTTTTGATTAAATGAGTTACCTTTAGTTCTAAGAGTTTAGAACTCATAATACCTTACCATATCCAGCTTTTGAATAAACATAAGATGTGCTTTTGTTGATTTTCTCTTGGCATACTATCGTCTCAAGTTTCTTAAATCATATATAATCATATAAATTTATCTTAATGATCGAATTGATCATATGAAAATTTATGAAACTAACTGACAGTTGTTAATTGCCAAGTTCACGAACATGTTTCACCAACTTCTAAAATATCATTTTACTCTTCTTTGATTGAGAGTACCTTCAGAATCAAAGATTCTGAAGGTGCTCTTTTATAGTTTTAAATTGGTAAATCATAGACAGAGCTGATCTCCCTTCATCTTAATAAGAAATGAAGGGGTTGTTGCTGGCTGCCAACATGTCCCTGATAAGTCTCTTCTTATCTTCAAAAATGTTTCCAAAATCCTCTTTACTCCATGTACGAATTTTGGCTTTTAGAGCCTTATGTTTATGCTGGAAGATCTACATTTTTGTTCCCACAAGGGGGGAAGCTCCTACCACCACTATTTCACGAGATATTTGAATTCCTTATGTTCCAGCCAGAATTGCTCGAAGCGAAAATGTTTTCTCAAGGAGGCATTCATTCGACCAATCCCAGTTAACATTGATTGGCCAATGATGAGAACCCGCCATCGGGAGAACACTTGCATAGATCTCACCTGTCCCCCTAACTACATTTTCTCACACAAGGAATCTTTCAATACGACAGGCTATGAGGTTATCCCCCCCTCCCCGCTTGTTATTCCAAGTGAACCATCCATCTCCTGTTTCAAGATCAACTAGGGGACTGTGGGCCAGTAACTCCCTAAACTCTTCTTGGTATTTTTCCATCACCCGATGACCACCCTTCTTTTCTCTGAGAGAAGTGATCAAATTAAAATCCCCCCCTATGATCCAATTTCCATTGTGGGCCAACTCACTCAACCAGCTCAGGAGGTGAAGGAAGACTTGTTTCTGAGGGAAACCACTAGGCCCATATACATTGATCGGGGTCCCAGTGACCCCAGATCCAAGAAACTTGAATTTGGACATCAAAGAGAAGTGATTATCCCTCCACTCAGATAGGTCGATAGTACTTGGGTGCCATAGCACTGCCACCCATCCGGCCTACAGTCTACATCCGTTGCCATCACCCTACTGCCTTTCCAGATCCTCTTCCCGAGTTTCTCCATGACTTCAAAACTGCACTTTGTTTCTTGTAAAAATAGGACATCCGATCTTTCTTTCCTAACCTTCTTGGCCAAGGTTTTAACCTTCCTATGGTGGTTACAACCCCTAATAATCCAAGATACTATCTTCATTTGGTAACCTTACTAACTTCATAGAAGGCCTCCCTTATCATTGTGTACTGGCCTGATTCAATTAGCTTGACACCAATTGCTGCAATCCTCTACTTGTTCGTCTTTCGTCTCTTTTCATATCCTCCACCAAAGATTTCCTCTTGCTCCCTTTCTGAGGATCTGCATTAATTCCCAGGGACTAATGAGCCTTGGTACGAATGATGGCATCATGGAGAAGTTCAGTTGCTTGCGAGAGACATAACCCTGATCGGCCTTACCGCACTCCTTCTCACTCTCATCTAGATCTAGTTCTCCAAGTTCCATTTCCTCCACCTCGTCTTCTTCCATGGCCTCCATATGGCTTTTCAACTCTTCTCCTCCTATGATCTCCCCGGTCTCAGCATCCTGGGATTTGGCCAGGAGATCTTCTCCATTCTGTTCTTTCCCTGAGTTTCTTTCTTCTAGGACCTGGAAGGGAATGGTGCTATTTGAGGCCCTCCCTGGACCCTCCTTGCGAGGTTTTGGACCCCCACCAATCTTGCCTTTGTGCTCGCTTCTAACTTGCATGAACCCCTCGCTATCTCGTTCACCACCCCCATCGTGGTTTAAAGTTGGCGACTCCTGGGTTCCCTTTGAGAAGTTTCTCCCAAAGTGGTCGTACTCATGATAGATTATGCATTGGAATAGAAGCTACTCATAGTCAATCTTTTGGATCCATTCTTCGTCCTCCCAGTTCAGACTTACTACCTCCGGGAGATCCTTAGATAGGTCCATATAGATGCAAATATGGGAAAAGGTCGTATACCTCTGATGCTTGGTATGCTCAGATACATTCATGAATTCCCCTAGTGAGTTACCTATGTCTCTCAAGATCTCCATGTCCCAGTATGCACATGGGAGGGAAGCCAGGCGGATCCAAACCGGGGCCACCGTCAGATCCTCAGTATTCAGATTGAATCTCTCCTTCCAGTGTCTCTGATAGAGCACCCCTACCAAGAAGAAGAAATAAGGACTGCCCTCTAGAACCCTATCCATGTCCTCCTGGTTGAAAAAGATTATAGTAAAAAAACCTTTTGATCCCAAATGAATACCATAAAGGCATTTAGGGTTCCAAGTTCCCTGGATCCACTGACTATATCTCTTTCTCTAGGCCAAACCCCCATGAACTTCCCTATGAGGGCGTTCTCCTTCCACATCTCAATCTTCTCTTGAATTGTTTCCAATCAGATCTGGATCGTCGGGATCGACTGGGCCTTCAGGAGGCATCATCCTTGGCCCGATCTCCTCCCCACTCCAGGCCTGTCTCTCCCACCATCTGAATCCCCACTAACACCACCATTCCCCTCAAAAGCATGGCTCCGAGCTATTATTGTTGCATGGGCCGCAGGAGGAATTGCAACCCCCACCCCAAGTGGGGTAACACGCAGGGTGTTCTCCTTCGTTAGTCTGGTCCCCATTAAACCCTAATTGCCTTCACTCCCCCAAGTCAGAATAAAAATGCATAGTTAATAAACCTATTATTTTTTATTCTTTAAAAACTAATTTTTAATTATTATCTTTTTTTTAATTAGCTATTACATTAACATAAAATACAACAAATTACATCACAATTTATTTTAACTTCCTTGCTATCAGTATGAAGAAACAATAACATATTCTCACCACAAAAACGCTCCCTAGTGCTTGTCCCCCCAAAGAGAAAACATGGCAAACATTCAAAATTCTATCTAGCCCAAGCTAGAGAGATAGCAAAAACTATGCATAGCTTAATAGAGATATAAATAGATAACCTTGGCCCAACAAAACTGTTCCACCCTATTACAAGAGACCATACCCATAAGATCAAAACCAAAACAACCTAGGGCTTACCAAGACAAGCAATTGCTCGTAGAGTCAATGAAGCACAAATTACATCGCAAACAAAGGATTCCCACCAGCATTTCCCATGTCACCATCCATCTTCCCATTGTCCTTTAGTCCCTCCTAGGCATAAGAGCGAACTGACCCATATCTGAGAGAGAGGGAATGTCAAGCTCCTTCCCTACCACATCAATCTTCATGTGCAGGAGGCAAGTGTATGAATACAACTCCTTCTAGAAAGCCAGTAGAAATTTGTCTCCCCTTGCTTCTCTTCCCTCTCCAACAAAAATCGACTCAAAATCCCTTTTATCACCCAATAAAAGGTATTTTTTTCATACAGGCCTTAGCGAACCCTCGTTGATCCCGAGTCTTGAATCCACTCTTCCATAACCATCGAATCCAAATAATGAGCATTTTCCAGGACCTCGTGCAAAACTCTATTATGCATTATCTCCAGGTATGCTCGTATTGATGGTGGAATGGAAGCACGGTACTTCCAATATTCATGCGTGGCATTGGTCTGTTCGTGGCTCGTCCACCACTTCTTTAGTTACTCTGCACCCTCTGACGCACCACCAAGTTCCATCGTAAGAAAAATTACCTCACCAAGCTCGCTCGAATCAGCTACATAAATCAACAAAAAAGTGGCACCATTGCATACAATACAAATTAAGACCCCTTCACCACTTATAACCACGCCCACCTCAACAAAAGGAGACGAGATATACGAAGGAGCTAGCTTCCATTAAGGTGGACAAGACTTCCCAATTCAAGCCTGAGAATCCAGTACTCGTCGCACTAGTTTCCATGATAACCTTCATCCTCAACCACTCAATTCTCGTACTCCCATTTTCGGCTATCATATTGTTATAGCTAAGTTTACCACACATGGTTGATCACATATTTTTGGCCTTCCCTGTCCCTCTGTAGACTCTTTAGACCCGATGGACTGATATTATACTTTGATGTTCCAAGATCATCTCTAAAGAACACTTGTTTATTGTTGTATGCGACTTTTAAACCCATACTTGTGTGTACACGTGACTTTTGACCTCAAACCCGTGTACATCGGGATGTGTGCATAAATCCAAATATTTTTGTAGTTTTCCTCGTATGATTCCGAAGATCCTGACCCTTGGCCTTTCATATGCCTTGAGATCGCTCATATTTGACCCTTCATTACCCTTTTGGAGTGCTATATAAGGAACCCCTTGGATACATTGAAGAGGAGGAATTGAAGAACAAAGAAACTATAGTCCATTGTTGCCTTTGTTTTCTTACACTTGAGTCTGCATCCCTCTATCCCTTTGGAGCACTTTGTGTTCTTCCCAAGCTTGCATTTGCTTTGTGAGATTGTTATCGAGAGATGGAGGATTGAGGTGGTGGAGGCCCATGTGGAGGACTCGGTTTCTTCGGTTCGTAGACGGCCCAACAAAGGTTGTCACTATTGTAATCTCTGATTTTATTAATAGAAAAATCTTTTCCTGTCCAATTATGTGCATTTGAATATGAATATTGAATCCATGGATGTATTTAATTGATTATACATTGCTGAATATATATGCTAGAGTAGGTCTAACACATTATTATAGAGCATGATTGTCCTTTTTTGATGTTGTTGAGAGCAAATTGCTAATGCAACCATGAATTGGAAAAGCTCAACGGGGATCTACTTCAACCGTACGGAACAATGTATGATTCAGTATCCCCTAGTGTTAGATGTTTGGTTTCTCTTGCATATTGGAAAAGATTGATTTCTAGTGTCAAGCTGTCTATTGTGGTACCCCCAAGCCATAGGAAGTATCTCTCTATAACAGAATTGGTGACCATACTAGGGAGGTTCCTAGTTGTTTTTCTTTGGGGATGGGGGCACAATGTGCTTTATACTCGCTCTTTGTTTCTCCCTGTTTCTGTGTTGCATTTTATAGTATATTCATACATTGACACTCCCCTTAATTGGTTTGACCTTTAGCCTTCTTTTTACCACACTTTTCTCTGTATACGTTGGTTTCAGTTGAACAGTCGCGTACATACGCGGGTTTTAGCTAAAAAGGCATGTACATACGTTGTTGTTCCTTTAACAGTGGCGTATATCCTCCCTTTTGGTTGAGTTTTTTATGTGAGAAATTGTTGGGTGGGTTGTGAGTGTGGCTGGGTCCTCCTGGGTTTTGATGTTGTCTGTTGATTGATTTTGTTGTGACCAGAAATTGCTTTTTTCATTGATTTTTCTTTGAAATAGTTCTAGTCATTTATCTTTTTGTTTTGTCGTCAGTGCATTACTCTTTTTGTCTCGCTGTCTTGCTGGGATTGTGTTTTATACTTGTTGCAGAGACTGAGAGTTTTAAGTGACTTTTATTGCATTTTTCATTCTTTTATATTGGAAAATGCAAAATAGTTGCATTCTTACTTGCATCTCACATATGGATTTAAGGAGGTACTTGCATTGGATGTCTTGGATGAGAGTTGTATTTAGGCTTTCATATAGGAAGGGTTGCATTAACATTGAAGGAATATATTTTTATGCATCCCATGTAGTGGCATACCCTATTTTTCATTCTACACAATTGCACTTGGCATTGCTTGTTAGGTTTGCATATTTACTTCACTGTTGAGTCATAAATTCATTAGTTGTATGACCATTTCCCTTTGAGTAATCACATCCAATTAAAATCAATGCTTAATAAAATGAATTACACTCTTTTCTTTTATAGGGTGCACCAACAAGATTAGGTTGTAGGGTCTTGGAATAGTTCATTGTGAGTTAATTCTCCAAGACCACTAAACAAAACAAGTAGTTCTATGTCCAGGTGAGAGAGTGAAATCCTTGGTATAATTAGTGTTTCTTAGTAGGCTCCTCTTACACAGAGTTAAACATGAGGAAACGTGCACGATTGTGATTGGGATAGCCCTTGGTCACTTTTGTGAGCGTCGAAAATATTTCCAAGATTGTATTTGTATCTGGGGGCTCTTTCGAGAGTTTCAGTCTTTGCTACCCTGCCCATACGTTCGATCCCTCCTAGGATGGTCCACTTGAGCATTGATTATATTGGGGTGACCTTAGTTTCCTTACCTAGGTATTGCAGGGGGTACTTGCAGAGGTTATTCTGTAGGTGTCCTAGATAGGTAGGTGTCGGACAACACAGTCACTTTACGCGTTGAAGCTAACGGCCACTATAATTGGTTACGTACCTCCGCTTATAGTGTATGGTAGTTTTGAGCCTCCCCTAAGCGAGACATACCTGCTGCATTCGGGAGCTCACATATCCTCCCCTTGGTTTGCTTGTATTTTGGCTATAGATTCTCTTAGGAGTGTGCTCTTTGTGCATTAGTGGGATTTTGGGATCATGGCTACTTCAGTATATTTATGTTCTCTTGAGTTTGGATCCTTTTATTTTTGGCATGCCCGGTATCCTATCACTCGTCCTTGGTCCTAGTACGGACCCTGGTGTCGGACTTGGGGGCATCACAACACCTCACTATGCTCATGGATTTGGGAATGGTCATATTCCATCCTCTACTCCATTTGTGGAGGATTTTTATTCCCTTCTCTCGGTCTTTACACTAGTGGTCACCCTCACGAGGGTGGTAGTGGGTACTTCCTTTGAATGTGTTGTCATGATCATTCCTCCCTATATCCTATAGTATGTACTCTTTACTGACTGTTTCCAGTTGTTTTGGACTGATATTGTTGTCATGTAGGGCCCATTTTTTGTACACTCTCTTTGAGGCTTTGACCCGTTTGTTCCCATGACAGGTATACTTTTGAACTGGCATATAGGTTATGACTCCATATCCGCTTGCATTATGCATCATCTTATGACCATTTCATCTTGACCTTAGGTATGAACCATTCCGTGATATCACAGAACCTTCATGTTGTTGTTAGAAGTGGTATTGTGTGACTGGTAGAGTTTTCATATACATGGGTGCCCTAGTTAGATCCTCTTTTTCATTTGGTGCCCGTGCTGAGATGCCTTCTTTAGGTTGTGGGATTCCCTTTTTAGTCTTGCCATGTCCTTGTGCAAGAGCTTCATTCTCCTCTTGAACTTTATGCTGGATTTTCCCCTTAGGGACTCCCTTGTATATATTAAGTTGTAATTGCATTTCATGAGTTTTTCTTGCCTTCTTGAGCTTTATGTTGAATCCCTAACTTTGAGTTATCAGTCACATAGCCCGAGCTTGTCTCAAGTCTAGCCAAGTAGAGCCTTTTTATATATCCTTTGCAGCTTGATCACCCCTTTACCGGGAGGAGACCTTCCCCCATGTGTCATTATCTTGCACATGTTTCCTTGCATTGAGCATAGGTATGTTCCACTGCTTGGAACCAACTTTCCTGTCCCTGGCACTCGTCTCCTCCTAGCTATGTACTATAAAGCACTTTTATTATTTTTCAAGCTTTTCAAAATATCTGAAAAAGTCCAAAAAAAAAAAACTAAAAAGATGGACAGGAAAAGATGTTATCTTTGGTAGCAATCGAGTTGTGTCTCCTTTGAACCGAGCACTGTATATCACATCCATTGGTTGAGTTATTAGTTTGACTTTAGGAGCTGTACTCATTAATCAAAGTTTATCTCCACCATTTGTTTAAGCTTCTAGTCCCTATGGAGCCTCTGTTGATGCATCTTGTGTCACAGAGATGTCCCAGTTTGCATATCGAGTCCATGCTGCCTACCTTTAGTCACCATTGGTCTCTATGCTCTTGTTCGAAGGATGTTGAATCCTAAGTCGGCCATTCCTCAGTTATCTTGACTTTGCATGTCGACCATTCCCGGTACTGTTACTGGTTCATGCAAATCTTGTTCGAGTTATTCCACATTATACAGCGTTGCTGAGTACCTCGTGTTGGTTGATGGGGGATGCCTTAATTCCCTCCTTCCAATGGATTCCATTCCATCGACTTTAGATATTTTATTCTGGAATAAGAGTCTAGATTCATTTGAGTGCCTTGAGACTTATAGTCATCAGTGGTAGGTTCTCTTGCCATCAACAGTTTTGGGAATACATCAATGTCCCCTAATTGATGGATTCTTCCAAGTGTTCGACCTCAACACATCTATTCACACTTGTTAGATTGCACTCTGTACCTTGATTCCCATTTTCATTATCGGTGGGTGATCTCGCGTCTGTTAACGGTATACATCAATGACCAGTAATCAGACGGTGAACTACTATGTTCGACCTCAACACATCTATTCGCATAGTAGGACATGTACTCGTAGCGGTTCATGTAGAAAACCTTCCATTTTGGTGGAATTCCGTGTATGTTATTTCCTTAATCG
Source organism: Pseudotsuga menziesii (assembly GCA_001517045.1). Lineage (NCBI taxonomy): Eukaryota > Viridiplantae > Streptophyta > Pinopsida > Pinales > Pinaceae > Pseudotsuga > Pseudotsuga menziesii. The sequence continues at coordinate 271,552 of LPNX010816889.1, read as the reverse complement.
TGACAGTGTTCATGAGATATCAATTCTCGTGATTTGATTCCAGTGTATATCGAATATCTTCATCCACTATGGAGATCTTTATCTGTTGTGTATCTTCAACCATTATGGAGATCTTGATCTATTGTATATCTTCATCCACTTTGGAGATTCTGATCTATTGTATATTGTACATGGTGATGACCACACATGTCACATTTTGTATATCATGCATATTCATGGCCATTGTACTCTTATGTATCCGAGACTACTATATGTATTTGCAGACACATGCAAAGATTGGTTATTGTATTGTACTGATGAGTGGTTAGTTCTTCCACCTGGCTCTTCATTACTCCACTTCTGGGATGGATTTTATAAGTATTTCGGCCATCATATTACCCCTCTAACCTCACACATTAGGGGGTATCTGTTATAGCTAATTTTACCACACATGATTGATCACATATTTTTGGCCTTCCCTGTCCCTCTGCAGACTCTTTAGACACCATGGACTGATATTATACTTTGATGTTCCAAGACCATCCCTAAAAAACACCTGTTTATTGATGTACATGACTTTTAAACTCGTACTCGCGTGTACACGCAACTTTTGACCTCAAACCCGTGTACATCGGGATGTGTGCATAAATCCAAATATTTTTGGAGTTTTCCTCGTATGAGTCTGAAGATCCTGACTCTTGGCCTTCCATATGCCTTGAGATCACTCAGGTTCGACCCTCCATTACCCATTTGGAGTGCTATATAAGGAACTCCTTGGATACATTGAAGAGAAAAGAAGCTATAGTCCATTGTTGCCTCAGTTTTTTTATACTTGAGTCTGCATCCCTTTGTCCCTTTGGAGCACTTTGTTTTCTTCCCAAGCTTGCCTTTGCTTTGTGAGCTTGCTATCGAGAGATTGACGATTGAGGTGGTAGAGACCTAGGTGGAGGACTCGGTTTCTGCAAGTTGGAAGACGTGCCGACAGAGGTTGTCACTATTGTAGTCTCTGATTTTATTAATAGAAATATCTTTTCCTGTCCAATTATGTGCATTTGAATATGAATATTGAATCCATGGATGTATTTAATTGCTTATACATTGTTGAATATATATGCTAGAGTAGGTCTAACACATTATTATAGAGCATGTTTGTCCTTGTTTGTTGTTGTTGAGAGAAAATTACTAATGCAAGCGTGAATTGGAAAATCTCAACGGGGATCTACTTCAACCGTCCGGAACAAGGTACGATTCGGTATCCCTTAGTGTTAGATGTTTGGTTTCTCTTGCATATTGGGAAATATTGATTTCTAGACTTTTCAAGCTGTCTATTGTGGTACCCCCAAGCCATAGGAAAGTTTCTCTCCGTAACACATACTGTTATGTCCCATAATCATACTCTTACCAACTAGGGAGATCATCCGCACGAACCAGCAATGTTGCCCAATTGCCCTCCCACCTGCCTTCATAAATCTGCATTTACAACACGTGTCGAGCCCAACACTACATATGATCCCTCCGCCAAGTTGCTACACCTATTGTCCCCACCCACATCTCGGTAAACAGAAGAGTAAACATGACAAATTGTTATCTTTTTATTTTATTTCATTTCAATTTTGATTTCAAAATACAAATTTAATTTTATAAAAATATTAGATAAACTAGTTTCATGAAGTCACTTTGTTTTATATAAATAATTATTAATTCTTTTATTTTTATTTTATTTCTTTTCATTTACAATAGAGAAATAAAAATAATATTTTAATACAATTGATTTTTGTAGGAGGAAAACTTGATATAAATGTCTTTTATACTAGCATAGCCACTTAACTTATGGCTAGTGAACACCCATAGACCACAAGTTAAGTGCTAAGTTCTATGTTATTTGTTCTCATCATTAAATGTAGTTGTCACGTCATTAAGTGTAGTTGTCACATGAGCTATTTTAGTTTTTTTTATAATTTTTTACTACGAATTTTGAAAGAAAACTATATAATCAATTTGGATATTACACTTGTCCTATTCTAGGATCTAGGAAAAGCATAGATGGTATCCCACTCCAAAATTATAAGATAGAAAGACCTATCAAGATAATTAAGAAATGAATTGAAAATTCCAACCTTTTTCATTTTGTTTTTGTATTTTTTTTCTAAAATACCAGCATGGAGCAAGCAGCTTATATGATATATATATAATCTCACCAACTCTTTCTCAAAATCTAATTTAATATAAATAATAAATAATTTGAAATATCCTTAAAAAAACAAGTAAATGCCATAAATATAATAACAAAATAGGGAAACCAACCCAACATGCCATCATAATAATTGTTATAGAGTTATAATCAAAATATGAAAACAAAGGAATTATAAAAGTCTGGAGTTTCTCCAAAACCAAGAACTCCAAAACCAAAAAATAAAAGAATAACTGGAAAAAAAACTTTCGAACAAACAAAATCCTCACATTTCTTTGTTTTTGTAAATCCACTATATAAAATAAACGTAAACAGCCCATACCCATTAAATCACCAGATAATTACATATTTTTCATTTAAATACCAAATAATTACATATTTTTATATAAAGAATGTAATTTCCAACATTTCAACGTGCTACATTAAAACAATATTGACTCCATCCCTTGAAAAGCATCCATTGTTTTATTACAAGCTTCCTGTCCACTTTACCGTTTAGGGCACGTTCCTAAAATATGCATGTACATGGGCCAAACATCCCCATCCCTAGAAAATTCGAATTTCAACTTGGAATTAATTCCACATCCCTAGACAATTCGAATTTCAACTAGGAATTAATTCCTAAAAGGATCCCTAAAAATTTTGATAAGCAATTTAATTAATATAATGTGTTAACTAAAAGGTCAATATTACATTTTGATTAATATAATGTGATAATTAAAAGATCCATGTTACATTTTGGTTATGTGATCCGTTTCTTTTTATATTTGGAATTCCTTTCTTTTTATATTTGGCATTCCTTTTGGTTATATGTGCATTCTTTTTATATTTGGAATTCCTTCTTTATATATATATTATGTCAGTATACGGTTTTTTTTTTCTTTAAACTTAAAAAAATTAAACATTGATTTTTTATTATATAATTTTATGAAATACTACTGGTGTACATGATACAAGTTTCGAAAATTGACGGTCTCGATGACCTGGAAATTACATACTTCGTTACGACTCTGCAATTCCATATGGTAATCACTTTTCCACGCTTGTTTGATGTGTATATGAATATCATTTTATTGTCTCTCTATCTTTATTTTATTGATTAAAATCTCTACAAATGTTCTTATATTAATATTTTATAATTATTATTACAATTTTTTTAATCTCAAATTGTACAATAACAAAATAATTTTTTTAACAATATTATAAAATAAATTTAAATAGTATTGTTGAAAGATTAATATATTTTATAATTAGTTTCTGTTGAATAATCTTTCGGGATTACATTGTAAATACTATTTCAGTTATTAGTTAGTAAAATCTAATAATAATCTCGTTATCTAACTGTAGATAATGGTTTTGATTTCCTTTATATGTAACACTCATCTAAGTAATAAGATATTGATTTGCTGAGGTTCTTCACGACATGTGTCAGTGGTATTAGAGCAAAAGCAGCGAAGCATTAGTGAAAAAGACTTGGTGAGAAGACTTGGTGAGAAAGAAGGAGCCCGTGAAGGAGAAGCCAACAAAGGAGTTATCGCCAAGAAAGAAAGAAGGGAGAGTTGCTTAGTAAAGATTGTGAAAGAAAGACAAAGACTGCATATTAAGAGGAGACTGCACGTAAATTGTTTTCGTAATTGATTTGAAGAATTATTTTCTTTTTTTAAAAAGAGGAAAAAAGGAAGAGAGCCGCCATTTATATTTTGGTGCAATGGCTTCTTTAAATTGATTATCAAGTCTTTGGGGAGTTCTTTTCAGAAAATAAAAGTTTTTAAATAGCCATTTATATTTGAGTGCAAGGTTTTTTAAATTGAAATATTAAACCTTTGGGGAAATCTTTTTAGAGGATAAAAAGATTTTAACTCATGGTTCAGAGGACCAAGATGTCTCATCCATTGACCTTAAACAGAAAGTTTATCTTCTTGACCTACTTTATTATAGTAGGTATATTTATTTCACATGTTTGAAAATTGAAGCACTCAGATACAATATTTATTGGATTGGTTAACATGTTTTCTTAAAATAACTCACTAGGGAGGGGCACAAGTCGAGGTTCCATTTATGGGGGTATGGATGCATGCTACCCTTGATTCAACAAATGGAATGTCACATCAACCCATAAATGTAAAAAAAGTCCTTAACCAATTATAAGCAAGAAAATTATTTAGCTAAGATAATACACACAAATAGTAAGTCAATATCTCTGTTGTTTAATGTCATACTTAAATGATATTATTTTGTTTATATACATGTGTATGCATGTATGCATGTATGTATGTATTTGTTTATTATTGTGTTAGTATATTAATGTTTTAAGATAAAATCAATGATTTGATGAGGTAAATAATTGAATCAGTAGAACATGCTCTTTTCTAACAACATTTCCTCTAAACCTCTTTTCTTGTATAATGTTTTGTTTGAAGACATCATACTAAAATTTGGAAGGGACCTATAGTATATCAATAAATCAATGTCGAAATACACTTTAAAAATATATTTTTATCAAATTTTATTTCCAAATTAGCAAAGAAAATATTTTAGGCTAGATATAGAATATTAAATAATGATATTAAAATTTCTACCCTAGATATTAAGGATCTTTTTTCTTTTCGTGTATTTGTTCTTCATATGTTTTATATGCATTAATGATAGTGGAAGAAAGTTGTCCCTTTGTAAACTAGTCAATTGGAGGTCATTGCATCAAATCCTAGAAGCCCTAGTCTCTATGGTGTGCTTTCTTTGACAAGCATCAAAGTATGGTAATCTTATAAATGGAAGTTTGTCATTTGTGTTTTTTTATTATGAAAAGTCACATGAGATAGTTTAAACGTTATATGTGTTGGATTGTTTTTCGTTATAATTTGGTTATATAATTTTAGTTAAATTGTAATTTTTCATTTCTTAAATTACATTTTAAATTCATAAATGGATTCAATCTCTAAAATATGCCTATTGCATCCAATTTTGCAATCTAGGCCGATATTTGCATTTCCAACAATTCATTTTTAATATTTAAAAAGAATTTGATTTTGGACAAAAAGGAATTAAAAGACAAATCTTACTACAAACCACAATATTTATGAGTGATCAATGATGCATAATAGTGCAAACAAAACTAAAGCAAGCAGATAATAACATGGATTGCAATGTGACTGATAAATGCTGAGAAGAGAAATAATGTTCAATCCACAACCATAAAGATTGGAGGTATGCCTATTTTGTTTGGTCTTTGAATATGCTATCCACAAAATTAAACAAAGTTTTCTAAAAATTCATTCACTCATATGGTAATTAAGTATGATGACAATGGTAAATAGTTGTGCTTATGTTTGGGGTACTTGAAAACCGTAGAATTATTATAGTTGATATTTTTTTTTTTAAGAATTCTAAAATTCAATGTGATTGGAAATTATTAATGTTTGAAAGTGTAAAAAGAGTGATAAAATGAATATAACAAATCTAAAAAAAATGGTGCTTTATTCAATTTTGAAAAGGACTTGCTATATTGTTGTTGAGACCATGTTGGTTTCCGGAGGGTTTCACATTAGAAGTGTCAGTATGAATCATATAGGATCCTACCATTATTTCTTTGTGGAATGAAAGACTGGAGGTTGTTGTGTCTTAAATTTATTTAAGGTCATTTCCATTGTGTTGACTAAGTATGGTTCAAGAGGTTATGGTACAAATTTATGAAATATATGTTTTTTACACTATAATAGGATCCTACCATTATTTCTTTGTGGAATGAAAGACTTGAGGTTGTTCTGTCTTAAATTTATTTAAGGTCATTTCCATTGTGTTGACTAAGTATGGTTCAAGAGGTTATGGTACAAATTTATGAAATATATGTTTTTTACACTATAAAACCATCGATTAAGAAATTTATCCAAGAAAGTGAGAGTAGTGAAACACCTAACTCATTGTTTACTTGTTTTCTGGAGATGAGCAACCATTTAAAGCTTGCTTGATTTCTCAAGCGAGAGAAATTTCTTGTCCCCAATATTTTCTCAGTTGTGTGTATTAAAAGTGTTTCAGAAGCCATGGTTTTAGCAATTTTGAGTTTCGTTGAGAATCTTCTAAATTTGGAGCATGGAAACCATGAAGATCAAGAGAATATTCTACTACATGGAATTTTTTTAATGCATCTTGATATACTCTTCACAAGCAAGTAGAATTTGATCAATCTTCATTGGGAGAATAATAGGTAAAGCATTACAGGACCTCTGAAGCGTGAGCTAATTTCTTTCTAAATTGTTGGGAAAATATGCAACACATTCAAAATTAGTGAATCAATTTGTTGATTTCATGTTATCATTTTTTTATGACCAACAAGTCATAAAGCAACAAGCATTTCATTGAATCACTCTCTCTTTGGGGTGATAGAGTGCAATGAAAATGCTAACAATGTTTAGTTTGTTGATAACTTAATCTATGTTTAATATTCAAGTGCCTATTTGTGATACCTTGAAAGGGATTTTTTAAGTTGACACTTCTTTGGCCTTCCCTACAAAACCGATAGCTCAATTGTAGCAAATGCTAACAATGTTTAGTTTGTTGATAACTTAATCTATGTTTAATATTCAAGTGCCTATTTGTGATACGTCGAAAGGGATTTTTTAAGTTTACACTTGTGTGGCCTTCTCTACAAAATCGATAGCTCTCAATTGTGACAGTACTCCAAGTAAAAGGCCACACTAAAAAACTTTAATCAATGCACTTTTTAGGATCTTTTTTCTCAAAACACTAATTCAATTTTATTTTCTTTTTTCAACCATTTCACCCTTAACAACTACCTATACAAGTATTATTACACCTTTTCGAAGCAATTACTAATTTACAGGTTATAACTTTAAAAAAAATTAATATGAGTTATAACTTGAAAAAAAAAATGTAAGTTTCACTTCAACCATCTTTCACTTTAAGTTGAATTAACAAAATGCGCTGCCTACCATGGTTGATATCCACTAGGGATCCAACGAATGGACTCAACTATTCAAAAATGATTCAAAACATCACATCACCTTTATGCACACCTAACTTCATGGCCACTGAAAACATACAAACAAATAAATGTTTTGTTTCCTTTGATAAACTAGACATAAAAATAAATGTTTTGTTTCCTTTGATAGACTAGACATAAATGGTATATGGACTTTTTGTATTTAGGGACACGACTTTTATAATTATAAAATTTGTATTTTCTTGCTTAAAAGAAATAGACAAAATAAAATTAGTCTTTGACATGTATTTAAAATTTATGGCAGCCTGTTAAACAACGTGCAAGAATACTGTGTTTCAGAAGTCGTAGGCATACTGCGACTATATCTCTACTAACTTCGACTTCTCAGTCCTACTATGGCAATTTTTATTTACTGGACAGACTTTCTCTGAGGAGGGGGAGGGGAGCCTGTCCAATGGACACCGTCGGATTTCTCATCCAACGTACAGGCTCCCCTCCCCCTCCCCAGGGAAAGTCTGTCCAATATATAAAACGCTCCGTCCTACTACCACCTCCGTAATGAATGGCACCTGACCTGCCACCTGGACCGCATGGCAATTTAGTTCCTGCAACATTAATATTATACAAATTTTAAATAACTACGCTACACGTCCTTATTCAGCTTCACACGCTATCCAAATTTCAAATAACTTCGACTTCCTCCTTAATGAATGGCACCTGACCTGGACCGTTTCGTCAATTTGGTTCATGCAACATTAATATTATACAATTTTCAGATACCGAGTCATCTGCACATGCATTCGAGGGAATTACACATAGGTCCGGTGAGAAAGAGTACTATTATATTATATTTGCCAATAATGTCCCAATGAATCTGATACAAATGATGGGTTTGCATTCAATTCCAACTATCTAATAAAAAGTTGAAGTCCCAAGAATTCCAAATTTTACGTGATCTTGAAATCCGCCTGTGAAGCCGACATTACCACATGCTGATATGAATGGCCCGCAAATTGCAATCAATTACCCACCACTGGCCATTACTTCTGCCTTTCTGCCTGCGCACTAATTTGACCTGGAGCGGACTGAAAATTACTTCCATAGCCTTCCTTCCATTTTAATCTTTGGTCTATAATAGGTCATTTAATGTTGCTACAAAGTCGTTGCCGTCAGGTTGCAACAACTCTCCTCCAACATTAAATAGGCTAGGCTACCGTATGTTACTTAATTTTAGCCATGATATGATAGTTAAGTGTTTTGGGGTTGATGAAAAACAGCTTGTTGTAGGTTATTTGATGCAGCAAGAGCTATTCATTGAGCTGCAGAGCATTTAATGCAGTTGCAACAAGCTTGATAATCGTTAGATTTTCAGCTGCTCCAGATCTAACAGTCATCAAACTGGCTGCAACAGTCATCAAACTTGCTGCAACTGCATTAAATGCTCTGCAGCTCAATAGATAGCTCTTGCCCAAAGGTAACATGCCGCATTAATTAGCCCGCAGCAAGCTAGTTATTGTTAATCATCTATCATGATATCATTTAACTAAATCTATTGAAATTTTGTTTTTAATTTCTAAACATGATATCATTTTACTAAATCTATTGAAATTTTGTTTTTAATTCCTAAACAAATTCACAATTCTATTCATTGATTTTTTATTTTAATTCCTAAACAAATTCACACTTCTATTGGTTTATATATATATATATATATAAAGTACTAAAACACTTCCAAAAATCCAAAAATAAAGATGTAAATAGTAGTTTATAAGAAAACATAAATAAAAATGCATAGTTTTTTTTTAAAATAAAAGACGTATTTATTGTTGTGAAATCATGGAGTTACTTAAGTATCCAAAAGAGATCAGAGCCAACCCCTAGCTTAAAACAACTTTACAAACTTCTCCCAAAAAGATGCCTTCTTTCCCCAAAAGAGGGAGAGCCCCATGAAACATTACGGGGCTCCATCCCGATGATAATACCAAAGCTATGCGATTTACAGCCTTTAACCCTAACCCAACTATTGACATTAGCAGACTGAATACTGAAAAGGAAAGACATAACAACAGAGGCACCACACCCGAGACTAGGGATGAATATCTGAGCGAGCAAACTCGCTAGCCAACCTTGCACTTTCTTATCGTTGCGGGCTTGAGCCACTCACGTTGTCCACCCCTCGACGATTAGCCTTCCTGTTGGATCCACCACCTTGCTGTTGCTCCATCCCTGGGTGGTAGAGGTGAATTCCCAGATGGGTAGCAATTTGGTTGACCTTCTTGTGCATTAACCGGCAATCCACGTTATGATCCTTCTAGGCCTTTGCAGGCTCCTTGTCACCTTCTATTTTGGCCTCAAGGCTGAGCGAGACATGCATAACAAGATTCATGATCACCCAGTATAGCATGATCATACGATCATAGGTAGTCACCCAACCAGCCGTGGACCCAAGGTCCACTACCCAGTCTTCTACCTCCTAGAGGACCTCCTTAATAGGCATAGCCTTCACTTGCTCCCATAGATCCTTTTCCACTATTTCAATAGCATTGCGGGTGGCCAGCGGAATACGATCTTTGAAGAAGTCGATGACAGCTTGGGCATGGAGTTGAGCCCGAGTGGCAATTCCCTTGCCTCGCCTGGCCAACCCCATTCCAGACTCGCGACGCACAGCTGAAGCTTCGCCCACACTCGTCTTCACATTATTACCTCGAGTAGGATCCATATTGTACAACTCCCCCCAGTTCCACACCGCTCTACTCTGCAAATTCTAAGCAAGGCCACCACTTCTCACCACAACAAGGAGAAAAAACCTATTCCACACGAAGCAAATGCATAGCCACGAACCCTCGTCTTTATTAAATAGGAGGAGAGCCATGATCACCCTAACGGTTTTGTACGAGCCCACAATCTCCCAAATCCTGTCTTCATGTTCACCCATACCCATCACGAAATTCGACATCATTCCCAGCATAAATACCAAATCCCAATTTCATAGAAAATATATCCGATCTCTCCTCCCAAGCCAGGCCCCGTACCCATATTTATGGATGAGGTGACCGATCAAGAATATTACGTACTTTACCTGCATGGTCACGCGTGGCAGCGATCCCGTTCCGAGGGAGGCTCCCTCTATCTCCTCTCCTCGCCTTGATGACCACTCATGTCGTCCGCCATTTGTTTATTCGCACCCAAGTCTTGAATGGCCAGCTGCCGACACTAGGGAGCCCATCGCTCCGCTCTAAAGTCCTCCAGCTGTCCCATCCTACATGCCCTGATACCCTCCACACCAATGTTTTCCAGCATATCAGCCACCCTATTCGCATCCCTCCTGACGTGGCTAAAAGAAACCACCAGGTGTGTTGACACAAGGTTGCGCAGGATTTCCAACCTGCTAGCAAATCTCTAGTTGGATGAGACTTTCTCAGTCCTTTTTCTATTGGCAAGTTGTTTAGCCATCTAGATTAGGATGTGCGAGTCCCCTTCGATGATTGTCGTGAGCCAACCTTACCTAATCATGATTTTGAGTCCTTGGAGCAGACCTTGGAGCTCCGCTAATTTATTGGTATCAAACCCAATGGACCCATAGAACAACTGTAAGATATCCCCAACCGAGTTTCTGCATACACCTCCATTGTCGGTCGCTTCTGGATTGCCCTTCGTCGCCCCATCAAAATTGAGTTTGAATGCCATATGAGGAGGAGGAGCCCAGGAGTTGGGACTAGAGGGTTTACAACTTTTAACCTTTCTTCACAATACATCCAGAGTTCCTCTATCCAACCCCCAGCCATCAGCTATGAGAGCTTCCATCCCTATAAATTCCTTGTCCTTCTCACTCCATTGCATGCTCTGGATCGTTTCTAGAAGGTTCGCAACCAGATTCTGCCACACCTTCTCAGCCATTTGCTTCTTCTCTCAGAAGATTCGGCCATTTCTCTCCTTCCAGACTACCCACATGACAGTTCCCGAGAAGGCCTGCCACAGAGACCGGAGAATGTGTATTTTAAAAACTTTGCGATTCCAGTCCCTCAGGGTTTGGCCCGGGTCCCCTCGGCATCGATCACTCCACCTAAAATCCATAACACCCTTGTCCCATATAGCCGCAGTAAAGGGGTAGGAGTCTAGCGGATGGTTCATGCTTTCTTCATGACATAGACATAGGACGCACTGTGAGGGACCCTAAACTCCTCTTGGCCTAAGGTTTTCCCTTGTTAGGCCTCTTCACATGACCACCAACCAACAAAAGGTCGCAATCTTTGGCCAAGGATTGGTCTCCAAGACCTTCTTCCATATTTCGTCCTCCGCGTCCTGTTTACTCATTCGAATATCATAGGCCTCTCTTATGCTGAAGGACCCTTTTTGGGAATAGCCCCAGCACATAATATCTACTCTGGCTTTGGATAAGATGCATCTTTCCTGGAGTTCTGCCCTAAAGGAGTGAAGATTGTCCTTAGTGATTTGACCTTCACCCCTATCCTACGGCATCCATCTCCTCTGATCCTCCTGAATCCCTTCCTCCCAATAGTGGCTAACTGTCACCTTGCCTTCCTCCAGTCCCTTTGCTCTGATATACTACCAGCGGGGGTCCGCCCTTAGTTTGGGAAGATGATTCCATGAATCATCCCAGAAATGAGCATGTTCTCCCTCCCTAACCTCCTAGAAGTTATGCTCTTGAACCATCTTACGCCCCACAAGAGCCTTTACCCATATGTGTGATCCCAATGGCTCCTCGTTAAATCGAATCAGCTGGCACTTGGGCCGGTCTCTAGCATACTTGAGGTGCCACAGCTTAGCCCGTGGTTCATGCGTGTAATTGCACCATCACTACCAGATCTTGGCCCCTTGAATTTTACCCATGACTTCAAGGTCGTGAACGCCCATGCCACCTCTGCCCTTGGGGGAGCATATCCTATCCCAGCTGACTAGAGAAAACTTGGCTTTGGATTCCCTTCCCCCCCACAAGAAGTTTCGATTTATGCTCCTAATTTCCTTTATGATAGAATTTGGAGCAGAAAGCACTAAGAAAAGCTAGATCGGCATGGCCTGTAAGACCGACTTGACAAGGACTAGTCTACAGGGCAAGTTAAGGGGTCGCAAAACACAACTTGAGATCCTACCCTTGAGCCTATCCACCAGATCCTTCCAAGACATGTTTTTATGGCTCCCAACCCCAAAGGGACTCCCGGATATTTGGATGGGAAAGACCCCCATGGAGAAACCCAAAATTCTGACGATATTCCTTTGGATGATGATGGTCGTATTCAAAAAGAAAAATTGAGATTTTTCATCATTCACTACTAGCCTAGAGGCTTTTGCAAAGAGAGTTAGACTCTATTTAAAAGCATGGGCTTCTTGGATTGAAGGGTGCCCCATTAGCATTGTTTCATCCATGAATTGTTGGTGAGTCTGTTTCTCCATTCCTTCATGAAGAGAAATACCCCAAATCTCTCCTCCTGCCACTTGGGCCTGTATGAGTCTACTCAAGCCTTCCACCATTAGGATGAAGAGAAAGGGTGAAAGACTATCTCCCTACATGATTCCATGGGAGGGCTTAAATATCTTGGCCGGGGAGCCATTCAGCAAAATGGAGAAGAAGGGGGTAGTAACCAAAGCGATAACCCACTCCACCCATTCTGCTCCAAAACCATACACAATCAACATCTTCTCCATATATTTCCAGTTGGGCTTGTCTTAGGCCTTGGCTATATGCAGCTTAATGAGCATTCCAGACCTTTTGGTCCATTTGAGAGAGTGGATCGTCTCATGGAAAACAATGATGCCATCCAGAATATGTGTGCCTTCAACAAAGCCAAATTGTTTCGCACTGATCAAGGCCAGAAGGAGAGGATTTAATCAGTTCGCAATCACCTTAGAGATAATTTTATAGATCACATTGTAGAGGGATATACATCTATACTTACCTAGTGAATCAGTGCCTTCCACTTTCGGGATCAAGGATAGAAAATTCGCATTGAAGGCCTTGAGCACCCCTGATTTGCGTCTTGACTCCTCAACAATCTACAGAACCTCGTCCTTGATCAAATCCCAGAAGAAATGGAAGAAATTAGTACTAAAGTTGTCTGGCCCCGGGGATTTCCCTTGAGCCATCTGACTTACCGCATCCTCCACCTCCTGCATGGAAATAGGTTTATTGAGCATCTCATTTTCCTCCCTGGAGACTGCCCTGGGGATGAGCGCAGTGATTTGAACAATGTCTTGACCCCTATCACCTCCATCCTCAGTCATTATCTCCTCGAAATAACTCGTTAATTCCTCCTCAATTTCTCCCCTAGTCTCCACCTGAGACCCATCAATTTTTTTGATTCTATGGATCTTCAAGCCCTTCCTGTTGTGGACAATAGAGCTATGGAAGAATGTGGACTTCTTCTCTCCTTCATGAAGCCATTTGACTCTAGACTTCTGCATCTAATATATTTCTTCCTATCTTTCACAAGTGTCCAGTTGACTGAGTAGGTCCTTCTCCTTCTCTTTCATCTCCATATCCCACCCAGTTTCCATTTCTTTCTGATGGATGAGATCAATGTCCCTGATAAGTCTCTTCTTATCTTCAAAAATGTTTCCAAAATCCTCTTTACTCCATGTACGAATTTTGGCTTCTAGAGCCTTAAGTTTCTGCTGGAAGCTCTACATTTTTGTTCCCATAGGGGGGGGAAGCTCCTACCACCACTGTTCCACCAGATCTTTGAAGTCCTTATGTTCCAACCAAAATTGCTCGAAGCAAGAATGTTTTCTCAAGGAGGCATTCTTTAGACCCAGTTAAGATTGATTGGCCAATGATCAGAACCCGCCATCGGGAGAACACTTGCATAGATCTCACCTGTCCCCCTAACTACATTTTCTGACACAAGGAATCTTTCAATGCGACAGGATATGAGGTTCTCGCCCCCTCCCCGCTTGTTATTCCAAGTGAACCATCCATCTCCTGTTTCAAGATCAACTAGGGGACTGTGGGCCATTAACTCCCTAAACTCTTCTTGGTATTTTTCCATCACCTGACAACCACCCTTCTTTTCTCTGAGAGAAGTGATAAAATTAAAATTCCCCCCTATGATCCAATTTCCATCATGGTCCAACTCACTCAACCAGCTCAGGAGGTGAAGGAATACTTGTTTCTGGGGGAAAGCACTAGGCCCATATACATTGACCGGGGTCCCAGTGACCCCAGATCCAAGAAACTTGAATTTGGACATCAAAGAGAAGTGATTGGCCCTCCACTCAGATAGGTCGATAGTACTTGGGTGCCACAGCACTGCCACCAGTCTAACCTACGGTCTACATCTATTGCCATCACCCTACTGCCTTTCTAGGTCCTCTTCCTGAGTTTCTCCATGACTTCAAAACTGCACTTTGTTTCTTGTAAAAATAGGATGTCTGGTCTTTCTTTCCTAACCTTCTTGGCCAAGGTTTTAACCTTCCTATGGTGGTTACAACCCCTAATAATCCAAGATACTATCTTCATTTGGTAACCTTACTAACTCCAGAGAAGGCCTCCCTTATCATTGGGTACTGGCCTGATTCAATTAGCTTGACACTAATTGCTGCGATCCTCTGCTTGTTCGTCTTCAGTCTCTTTTCATATCCTCCACCAAAGATTTCCTCTTGCTCCCTTTCTGAGGCTCTGCATTGATCCCCAGGGACTAATGAGCCTTGGTACGAATGATGGCATCTTGGAGAAGTTCAATTTCCTACGCGAGACATAACCCTGATCGGCCTTATGGCATTCCTTCTCAATCTCATCTAGATCTAGTTCTCTAAGTTCCATTTCCTCCACCTCGTCTTCTTCCATGGCCTCCATATGGATTTTCAACTCTTCTCCTCCTGTGATCTCCCCAGTCTTAGCATCCTAGGATTTGGCCGAGATATCTTCTCCATTCTGTTCTTTCCCTGAGTTTCTTTCTTCTAGGACCTGGAAGGGAATGGTGCTATTTGAGGCCCTCCCCAGACCCTCCTTGCGAGGTTTTGGACCCCCACCAATATTTCCTTTGCGCTCGCTTCTAACTTGCGTGAACCCCTCACTATCTCATTCACCACCCCCATCGTGGTTTAAAGTTGGCGACTCCTTGGTTCCCTTTGGGAACTTTCTCCCAAAGTGGTCGTATTCATGATAGATTATGCATCGGAATAGAAGCTACTCATAGTCAATCTTTTGGATCCATTCTTCGTCCTCCCAGTTCAGACTTACTACCTTCGACAGATCCTTAGATAGGTCCATATAGATGCAAATACGGGAAAAGGCCATATACCTCTGGTGCTTCGTATGCTCAGGTACATTCATGAATTCCCCTAGTGAGTTACCTATGTCTCTCAGGATCTCCATGTCCCAGTATTCACATGGTAGGGAAGCCAAGTGGATCCAAACCGGGGCCACCGTCAGATCCTTAGTATTCGGATTGAATCTCTCCTTCCAATGTCTCTGATAGAGCACCCCTACCAAGAATAAGAAATAAGGACCGCCCTCCAAAACTCTATCCATGTCCTCCTGGTTGAAAAAGATTATAGTAAAAAAACCTTTTGATCCCAAATGGATACCATAAAGGCCTTTAGGGTTTGAAGTTCCGTAGATCCACCGGACTATATCTCTTTCTCTAGGCCAAACCCCCATGAACTTCCCTATGAGGACCTTCTCCTTCCACATCTC
This sequence comes from Pseudotsuga menziesii, assembly GCA_001517045.1. Lineage (NCBI taxonomy): Eukaryota > Viridiplantae > Streptophyta > Pinopsida > Pinales > Pinaceae > Pseudotsuga > Pseudotsuga menziesii. The sequence goes on along the minus strand of LPNX010816889.1, from coordinate 255,772 downwards.
ATTCTTCTCTTGAATTGTTGCCAATCGGATCTGGATCGGCGGGATCGACTGGGCCTTCAGGAGGCATCCTCCTTGCCTCGATCTCATCCCCACTCCAGGCCCGTCTCTCCCACCATCTGAATCCCCACTAACACTGTCCTTCCCCTCAAAAGCATGGCTCCGAGATATTGTTGTTGCATGGGCCGCAGGGGGAATTGCAACCCCCACCCCAAGCTCGGTAATGCATAGGGTGTTCTCCTTCGTTAGTCTGGTCCCCACGAAACCCTAATCGCCTCCGCTCCCCCAAGTCAAAATAAAAATGCATAGTTAATAAACCTATTATTTTTTATTCTTTAAAAACTAATTTTTAATTATTATCTTTTTTTTTAATTAGCTATTACATTAACAAAAAATACAACAAATTACATCAGAATTACTTTTAACTTCCTTGCTATTAGTATGAAGAAACAATAACATATTCTCACCACAAAAATGCTCCCTAGTGCTCGTCCCCCCAAAGAGAAAACATGGCAAACATTCAAACTTCTATCTAGCCCAACCTAGAGAGCTAGCAAAAACTAAGCATAGCTTAATAGAGATATATATAGATAACCTTGGCCCAACAAAACTGTTCCACCCTATTACAAGAGACGATACCCATAAGATCAAAACCAAAACAACCAAGGACTTACCAAGACAAGCAATTGCCTGTAGAGTCAATGAAGCACAAATTACATCGCGAACAAAGGATTCCCACCAGCATTTCCCATGTCACCATCCATCTTCCCATTGTCCTTCAGTCCCTCCTAGGCATAAGAGCGAACTGACCCATATCTGAGAGAGAGGGAATGTCAAGCTCCTTCCCTACCACATCAATCTTAATGTGTAGGAGGCGAGTGTATGAATACAACTCCTTCTAGAAAGCCAGTAGAAATTTGCCCCCCCTTACTTCTCTTCCCTCTCCAACAAAAATCGACTCAAAATCCCTTTTATTACCCAATAAAAGGTATTTTTTTCATACAGGCCTTAACGAACCCTCGTTGATCCCGAGTCTTGAATCCACTCTTCCATAACCATTGAATCCAAATAATGAGCATTTTCTAGGACCTCGTGCCAAACTCTATTCTCCATTATCTCCAGGTATGCTCGTATTGACGGTGGAATGGAAGCATGGTACTTCCAATATTCCTACATGGCTATGGTCTGTTCGCGCATCGTCCACCACTTCTTTAGGTACTCTGCACCCTCTAACGAACCACCAAGTTCCATTGTAAGAAAAAAACCTCACCAAGCTCGCTCGAATCAGCTACAGAAATCAACAAAAAAGTGGCACCATTGCATACAATACAAATTAAGACCCCTTCGCCACTTATAACCACACCCACCTCAACAAAAGGAGACAAGATCTACGAAGGAGCTAGCTTCCATTAAGGTGGACAAGACTTCCCAATTCAAGCCTGAGAATCCAGTACTCGCCACACTAGTTTCCATGATAACCTTCGTCCTCAACCACTCAATTCTCGTACTCCCATTTTCGGCTATCATACTGTTATAGTTGAGTTTACCACACATGGTTGATCACATCTTCCCTGTCCCTCTGTAGACTCTTTAGACCCGATGGTCGACTGATATTATACTTTGATGTTCCAAGATCATCTCTAAAGAACACTTGTTTATTGCTGTATGCGACTTTTAAACCCATAATTGTGTGTACACATGACTTTTGACCTCAAACCTGTGTACATCAGGATGTTTGCATAAATCCAAATATTTTTGTAGTTTTCCTCATATGAGTCCGAAGATCCTAACCCTTGGCCTTCCATATGCCTTGAGATCGCTCAGATTCGACCCTCCATTACCCTTTTGGAGTGCTATATAAGGAACCCCTTGGATACATTGAAGAGGAGGAATTGAAGAATAAAGAAACTATAGTCCATTGTTGCCTTTGTTTGCTTACACTTGAGTTTGCATCCCTTTGTCCCTTTAGAGCACTTTGTGTTATTCCCAAGCTTGCATTTGCTTTGTGAGCTTTTTATTGAGAGATGGAGGATTGAGGTGGTGGAGGCCCGGGTGGAGGACTCGGTTTCTTTGGTTCGTAGATGTGCCAACAGAGGTTGTCACTATTGTAATCTCTGATTTTATTAATAGAAATATCTTTTCCTGTCCAATTATGTGCATTTGAATATGAATATTGAATCCATGGATGCATTTAATTGATTATACATTGTTGAATATATATGCTAGAGTAGGTCTAACACATTATTATAGAGCATGATTGTCCTTGTTTGATGTTGTTGAGAGCAAATCGCTAATGCAACCATGAATTGGAAAAGCTCAACGGGGATCTACTTCAACTGTTCGGAACAATGTATGATTCGGTATCCCTTAGTGTTAGATGTTTGGTTTCTCTTGCATATTGGGAAAGATTGATTTCTAGTGTCAAGATGTCTGTTGTGGTACCCCCAAGCCATAGGAAGTTTCTCTCTGTAACAAAATTGGTGACCATACTAGGGAGGTTCCTAGTTGTTTTTCTTTGGGGATGGGGGCACAATGTGCTTTATACTTGCTCTTTGTTTCTCCCCGTTTATGCGTTTCATTTTATAGCATATTCATAAATTGACACTCCCCTTGATTGGTTTGACCCTTAGCCTTATTTTTACCACACTTTTCTCTGTATACGTGGGTTTCAGTTTAACAGTCACGTACATATGCGGGTTTTAGCTGAAAAGGCGCGTACATACGTTGTTGTTCCTTCAACAGTCGCGTACATCCTCCCTTTTGGTTGAGTTTTTGATGTGAGAAGCTGCTGGGTGGGTTGTGAGTGTGGCTGGGTCCTCCTGGGTTCTAATGTTGTCTATTGATTGCTTCTGTTGTGACCAGAAATCGCTTTTTTCATTGATTTTTCTTTGAAATAGTTATAGTCATTTATCTTTTTGTTTTGTTGTTAGTGCATTACTCTTTTTGTCTCGCTGTCTTGATGGGATTGTGTTTTATACTTGTTGCAGAGACTGAGAGTTTTAAGTGACTTTTATTGCATTTTTCATTCTTTTATATTGAAAAATGCAAAATAGTTGCATTCTTACTTACATCTCACATATGGATTTAAGGAGGTACCTGCACTAGATGTCTTAGATGAGAGTTGTATTTAGGATTTCATATAGGAAGGATTTCATATAGGGTGCACCAACAAGATTAGGTTGTAGGGTCTTGGAATAGTTCATTGTGAGTTAATTCTCCAGGAACACTAAACAAAAAAAGTAGTTCTATGTCCAGGTGAGAGAGTGAAATCCTTGGTATAATTAGTGTTTCTCAGGAGGCTCATCTTACACAGATTTAAGCATGAGGAAACGTGCATGATTGTGATTGGGATAGCCCTTGGTCACTTTTGTGAGCATCGAAAATATTTCTAGGATCGTATTCGTATCTGGGGGCTCTTTCGAGAGTTTTAGTCTTTGCTACCATGCCCATACGTTCGATCCCTCCTGGGATGGTCCACTTGATCATTGATTATATTGGGGTGACCTTAGTTTCCTTACCTAGGTATCGCAGGGGGTACTTGCAGAGGTTATTTTGTACATGTCCTGGCTAGGTAGAGGTCCGACAACACAGTCACTTTACGCGTTGAAGTTGAGGGCCACTATAATTGGTTACGTACCTCCGCTTATAGTGTATGGGAGTTTCGAGCCTCCCCTAGGCGAGACATACCTGCTACATTCGGGAACTCACATATCCTCCCCTTGGTTTGCTTGTGTTTTGGATGTAGATTCTCTTAGGAGTGTGCTCTTTGTGCATTAGTGGGATTTTGGGATCGTGGCTACTTGAGTATATTTATGTTCTCTTGAGTTTGGATCCTTTTATTTTTGGCATGCTTGGTATCCTATCACTCGTCCTTGGTCCTAGTACAGACCCCGGTGTCGGACTTGGGGGCATCACAACACCTCACTGTGCTCATGGATTTGGGAATGGTCATATTCCATCCTCCACTCCATTTGTGAAGGATTTTTATTCCCTTCTCTCGGTCTTTACACCAGTGGGCACTCTCACGAGGGTGGTAGTGGGTACTTCCTTTGAATGCGTTGTCATGATCATTCCTCCCTATATCCTATAGTATGTACTCTTTATTGACTATTTCCAGTTGTTTTGGACTGATATTGTTGTCATGTAGGGTCCATTTTTTGTACACTCTCTTTGAGGCTTTGACCCGTTCGTTCCCATGACAGGTATAATTTTGAACTGGCATATAGGTTATGACTCCATATCTGCTTGCATTATGCATCATCTTATGACCAATTCATCTTTACCTTAGGTGTGAACCCATTCCGCGATATCACAGAACCTTCATGCTGTTGTTAGAAGTGGTATTGTGTGAATGGTAGAGTTTTCCTATACATGGGTGCCTTAGTTAGATCCTCTTTTGCATTTGGTGCCCATTCTGAGATGCCTCCTTTAGGTTGTGGGAGTCCCTTTTTAGTCTCACCATGTCCTTATGCAAGAGCTTCATTCTCCTCTTGAACTTTATGCTGGATTTTCCCCTTAGGGACTCCCTTGTATATATTAAGTTGTAATTGCATTTCATGAGTTTTTCTTGCCTTCTTGAGCTTTATGTTGACTCCCTGACTTTGAGTTATCGGCCACATAGCCCGAGCTTGTCTCATGTCTAGCCAAGCAGAGCCTTTTTATATATCCTTTGCAGCTTGATCACCCCTTTACCGAGAGGAGACCTTCCCCCGAGTGTTGTTATCTTGCACATGTTTCCTTTCATTGAGCATAGGTATGTTCCACTGCTTGGAACCAACTTTCCTGTCCCTGGCACTCGTCTCCTCCTAGCTATGTACTATAAAGCACTTTTATTATTTTTCAAGCTTTTCAAAATATCTGAAAAAGTCCAAAAAAAAAAAACTAAAAAGTTGGACAGGAAAATATGTTATGTTTGGCAGCAATCAAGTTGTGTCACCTTCGAACCGAGCACTGTTTATCACATCCGTTGGTTGGGTTATTAGTTTGACTTTAGGAGTTGTACTCGTTACTCAGAGTTTATCTCCACCGTTTGTTTAAGCTTCTAGTCCCTATGGAGCCTCTGTTGATGCATCTTGTGTCACAGAGATGTCCCAGTTTGCATATCAAGTCCAAGATGCCTACCTTTAGTCACCATTCACCTTTATGCTCTTGTTTGAAGGAAGTTGAATCCTAAGTCCGCCATTCCTCAGTTATCTTGACTTTGCATGTTGACCATTCCCAGTACTGTTACTGGTTCATGCACATCTTGTTCGAGTTCTTCCACATTATACAACGTTTCTAACTACCTCGTGTTGGTTGATGCGGGATGCCTTAATTCTCTCCTTCCAGCGGATTCCATTCCATCGACTTCAGATAATTTTATCTGGAATAGGAGTCTAGAGTCATTTGAGTGCCTTGACATTTATAGTCATCAGTGGTAGGTTCTCTCGCCATCGATAGTTTTGGGAATACATCAATGTCCCCTAATTGATGGATTCTTCCAAGTGTTCGACCTCAACACATCTATTCACACTTGTTAGATTGCACTCTGTACCTTGATTCCCATTTTCATGATTGGTGGGTGATCTCGCGTCTGTTAATGGTATACATCAATGACCAGTAATCAAACGATGGACTACTATGTTCGACCTCGACACATCTATTCGCATAGTAGGACATGTAATCGCAACGGTTCGTGTAGAAGACCTTCCATTTTGGTGGAATTCCATGTATGCTACCTCCTTGATCATGCCAGTGTTCATGAGATATCAACTCTCGTGATTTGATTCCAGTGTATATCAGATATCTTCATCCATTATGGAGATCTTTATCTATTGTGTATCTTCAACCATTATGGAGATCTTGATCTATTGTATATCTTCATCCACTTTGGAGATTCTGATCTGTTGTATATTGTACGTGGTGATGACCACACATGTCACGTTTTGTATATCATGCCTATTCATGGCCATTGTACTTATATGTATCCGGGACTACTATATGTATTTGCAGACACATGCAAAGATTGGTTATTGTATTGTACTGATGAGTGGCTAGTTCTTCCACCCGGGTCTTCATTACTCCACTTCTGGGATGGATTTTATAAGTATTTCGGTGATCATGTTACCCCTCTGACCTCACACATTAGGGGGTATCTGTTATAGCTAATTTTACCACACATGGTTGATCACATATTTTTGTCCTTCCTTGTCCCTCTGTAGACTCTTTAGACCCCATGGACTGATATTATACTTTGATGTTCCAAGACCATCCCTAAAAAACACCTGTTTATTGATGTACGTGACTTTTAAACTCGTACTCGCGTGTATTTTGACCTCAAACCTTCGTACATCAGGATGTGTGCATAAATCCAAATATTTTTGAAGTTTTCCTCATATGAGTCCAAAGATACTAACTCTTGGCCTTCCATATGCCTTGAGATCGCTCGAATTTGACCCTCCATTACTCGTTTGGAGTGCTATATAAGGAACTCCTTGGATACATTGAAGAGGAGGAATTGAAGAGAAAAGAAGCTATAGTCCATTGTTGCCTCAGTTTGCTTATACTTGAGTCTGCATCCCTTTGTCCCTTTGGAGCACTTTGTGTTCTTCCCAAGCTTGCCTTTGCTTTGTGAGCTTGCTATCGAGAGATGGACGATTGAGGTGGTAGAGGCCCAGGTGGAGGACTCGGTTTCTCTGGTTCGTAGACGTGCTAACAGAGGTTGTCACTATTGTAATATCTGATTTTATTAATAGAAATATCTTTTCCTGTCCAATTATGTGCATTTGAATATGAATATTGAATCCATGGATGTATTTAATTGCTTATACATTGTTGAATATATATGCTAGAGTAGGTCTAACACATTATTATAGAGCATGCTTGTCCTTGTTTGTTGTTGTTGAGAGAAAATTACTAATGCAAGCGTGAATTGGAAAACCTCAACGGGGATATACTTCAACCGTCCGGAACAAGGTATGATTCAGTATTCCTTAGTGTTAGATGTTTGGTTTCTCTTGCATATTGGGAAATATTGATTTCTAGTGTTAAGCTGTCTGTTGTGGTACCCCCAAGCCATAGGAAAGTTTCTCTCCGTAACACATACTGTTATGTCCCATAATCATACTCTTACCAACTAGGGAGATCATCCGCACGAACCAGCAATGCTGCCCAATTTCCCTCCCACCTGCCTTCATAAATCCGCATTTACAACACGTGTCGAGCCCAACACTACATATGATCCCTCTGCCAAGTTGCTACGCCTATTGTCCCCACCCACATCTGGGTAAACAAAAGAGTAAACATGACAAATTGTTATCTTTTTAATTTATTTCATTTCATTTTTTATTTCAAAATACAAATTTAATTTTATTATTATTTTTTAAAAATATTAGATAAACTAGATTCATGAAGTCACTTTGTTTTATATAAATATTTATTAATTCTTTTATTTTTATTTTATTTCTTTTCTTTTACAATAGAGAAATAAAAATAACTAATTTCGTGAAATCTCTTTAATTTATATAAAGATATTTTAATACAATTGATTTTTGTAGGAGGAAAACTTGATATACATGTCTTTTATACTAGCATAGTCACTTAACTTATGGCTAGTGAACACCCATAGACCACAAGTTAAGTGCTATGCTAAGTTATATGTTATTTGTTATCATCATTAAGTGTAGTTGTCACGTGATCATCATTAAGTGTAGTTGTCACATGAGTTATTTTAGATTTTTTAATAATTTTTTTATTACGAATTTTGAAAGAAGACTATATAATCAATTTGGATATTACACTTGTCCTATTCTAGGATCTAGGAAAAGCATAGATGGTATCCCACTGCAAAATTCTAAGATAGAAAGACCTATCAAGATAATTAAGAAATGAATTGAAAATTCCAACTTTTTTCATTTTTTTTTTTACTTTTTTTCTAGAATACCAACATGGGGCAAGCAGCTTATATGATATGCACGCTGGACGTAGGAAGCTTTGGACGTCACGTTGGGCTGAGAGCGCTTGCAGGCTTCCTGGATCTCAACGTCACACTGCCTCAGATCGGGAGAACGCATGTAGGCTGCGTTGGTAGGCTGACATGCTGGCTGCTGGTTGTTGCTGAGCCGTTGTGGAGATCTGTAGGGCCCTACGAGAGCTGAACCTGCCAGGCCAAGAGCTAGGAGACTGCTATCTCTGATCTCGTGGCTGTAAGGCCCATGAGTTGAGTGTCTGGCGATTGGAGCAGCCAAATGGCTGGGGTGGAGTGTCCGCCTCCAGACCCGAGATCTGTTGCCTTTGATCGGCTAATTGGCCCTCAGAACAGGAGATCGGGTCTAAGAGATCCACCGAAGTTTGTTAAGAGAATTGAAGATGTGCCGGAAGTCACCCTCCCTCCGGAAGAAACTATGCAGGTAGCCCTCTCCCTGGCAGATCGAGCCCTGATCGGGAAATTCACGGGGCTCTGTCCCTCCCTAAAAACTACCGACAGCTGGGTCCAAAGGAACTGGAGACCCCTAATCTCCAAAAACGTAGCTTCTTTCTCCGTCGAAAGGGGTTACTTTCTATTCGACTTCGAATCTAAGGAAGATAAAGATATAATATTCAGGAACAGAACCTACTTCATGGGGCCGCAAGGCCTCTATCTCAATGGGTGGACCCTGGACTTCGATCCAGACGCTGACATCCCCAAAGCCGTGTCAGTTTGGGTCAGACTCCCTAACCTCCCCATGCACTGCTGGAACCCTAAATCTCTCCAAGCGATCGAGACTGTCCTGGGGAAATACATTGACATGGCGAGCCCAAAGGACCAATATGCATGTGCCCGCATATGCGTCGAGGTGGATCTCGAAGCAGGACTTCCAGAGGCCATAAAGCTAACTGTAGGGAATTGGTCCCACTTCCAAAAGCTCGACTATGAACAACTCCCCTTCAAGTGCAGGGGCTGCCAGGAATATGGGCACTTCATCTGGAATTTCCCTAAAAAACCTAAATCACACCAGGACAAGGCAGAAGGACAAAGGGTGAATAGATCCAAACTCAAAAATCAAGGTGGTGGAGTTTCTAAAAAGGGTGAAAGTACCAAAGAAACCAGAGATCCCCCTCTTGAAGGATCCCAAGAAACATCCAATACAAATGAACCCAATGAAGTAAGGAATGAGTCCATTGAAGCCGTAGAGAAATCTAGCAATGAAGAGAGCAAAGAATCAGAAGTAGGCCCACCCGATCAACAAGTGGAAGATCAAGAAGAAGGTGCTGATATGACAAAAGAAGGAGAACCCCAGGGGAAATCAGAGGAATAATTTGAATCAGAAGAAGAGGAAGAGGAAGAAGGGGAGATAGAACTCACCACTCCAAGACTGACTAAAACTAAAGGCAGGAAATCCAGGAAAGAGGTAAGGGAACAAGCTACTTATAAGGATAAGCTGCAGGGATCCCAGCTAACCTTGGAAAAGCTACTGAAGAACACCCGAAACACCCGTCAGCAAGGGAATGCCCATAAAGGGATGCCTACGATCTCCAAAAGTAAGTAATGAAGGTCCTCTCCTGGAACTGCAGAGGTCTTGGTAGCAAAAGCAAGGAAGAATCTATGATGGATTTAATCTCTCTTTACCAACCGGACATCTTCTTGATCCAGGAGACCAAGATGGAGGAAGCCGCATTTCTCCAAGTAAGTATTAAATTTTGGAAAAAAAGAGGTAAAGCTGCTATTAGTTCAAGGGGAGCATCCGGAGGCATTGGAACCCTATGGGATGACAAGAAATTTGAGGCTGTTGACATCAAGTATAGCCCTAACTGGATCCTCACTCTGCTGAGGCAAAAAGACACCAATACTCTGGTAAGAATATTCAACATTTATGCTCCTAATTCTTACGCTGATAAAAAAATTTGCTGGAACCTCCTTTGTGACGAAAGAAGTAATCTGCAAGGAAATGTAATCTTAGCAGGGGATCTTTACGTCATCCTCAGCCAGAACGAAAAAAAAGGGGGCTCCCTGATCAGAGACCCCATAAGAGAAATTGTTGATGATATCATTTTGGAGTGGGACCTCATGGATATCAAGCCATCCATAGGAAAATATACTTGGAGTAATAAGAGGACTGGTCCCGGGCACATTGCTGCCAGGCTAGACCGCTTTCTGGTCCAGGACTCCTTTCTTTTCCTGGGACTAAATCTGTCTTCCAAAATCCTTCCATTTGGAGGATCGGATCACAAGCCTATTCTTCTTGAGATGGAGATGAATAAAAATTTGGGACCGATCCCCTTCAGATTTAATCCAATGTGGGCCACTCAACCTGAGTTTCTAAAGATGGTAGCGGATTCTTGGTCCCCCCCGGTAACTGGGTCCCCCTTCTACGTTTGGGAGGAGAAGCTGAGAAGGCTGAAGAAAGAGCTAAAATCTTGGGCCAAGTTAATTCCCTCTCCCAATTATAAAAAACTCCAGGCTACCCTTGCGCTGGAGACTCACCAAGCTGGTATGGAAGAAAAAACGGTGACTAATTCAGACATTCAGACAGAGATAAAGCTCCAGTCAAATCTCCATGAAGCATGCAGGTAAGAAGCCGAGTGGTGGAGGATAAAATCGCGTTGTAAGTGGCTGAAAGACGGAGACAAGAATACTATATTTTTTCACAAGCAGGCCGTAGCTAGGAGAAACTTCAATTCTGTGATTGAGATCCGGTCCCACGACAAGGTAATCAGTAACTTTGAAGACATTAAAATCGAAGCATCCAAGCATTTTGAGGATCTGTACATAGCCCAGCCTGTAATTGAAGACGTCGAGCTCCTAAACCTGGTGCCTAATGCCATAAAAAGTAAAGACAACGACGCCCTGAAGCAGGTGGTCATGCTGGAGGAAATCAAGAAGGCTGTTGACAATATGGAGGATGATAGGGCTCCGGGCCCTGATGGCTTCAATGCCAATTTCATAAAAATTTGCTAGGAGATTGTCAAAACCGATTTGCTTAAAATGGTCAGTAAATCCCAAAGGTGCATTAAAATAGGAGGCAGCACAAACTCTGCATTCCTGGCACTCATACCCAAAGAAAAGGGAGCTAAATCCTTTGACAGATTCCGTCCTATATCCCTGTGTAACATAGGCTACAAAATCATCACAAAGATAATGGCCAATAGACTAAAATACATCCTGCCTTATCTCATCCCGGAAAACCAAGGTGGCTTTGTCAAAGGCAGGAAGATTTGGGACAACATTATTTTAGTTCAAGAGGCTATACATTCCAGTCAGAAGAATGGAGACAAGGGAATGGCGGTAAAGCTGGATCTAGCCAATGCTTTTGATAGAGTCAGCCACTCGTTTCTCTATCAGGTAATGAGGAGATTTGGCTTCGCTCTTGAATTCATCTCTTGGGTCAAGGCCTGTATCAACAAGCCTTGGATAGCCCCACTTGTCAACGGTAGAGCTGGCCCCTTCTTTCAAGCATCAAGAGGTCTGAGGCAAGGCTGCCCGCTATCCCCCCTGCTCTATGCCATCCAGGCCTTTGTCCTTAGTCTTCAATTGGAATATGCCAGACAAGATCAGGAGCTCTCTGGCATCAGGATGGCTAGAGGCACTAAAGACATCAACCACGCTCTGTTCGCGGATGATACTATCCTGCTGGGAGGAGCCAGCCAGATTATAGCTCGCCGTTTCAAGCTGGAAATGAACCATTATTGTCATGCCTCCGGAAGCAAAATCAATTTAGGGAAAAGTCAGATCTTTGGATGGAGCCTAAATCCCAGGGAAATGCTTGATATTTCCTGGATACTCGACATGGATGGGGCTATTACGTGGGAATCCTTCAACTACCTTGGAGTACCTATCTTCAAATCCAAGCCTAAGAGCTCAGCCTGGAATCCCATCGTGGAGAAAATCAAAAGGAAAATCACGAACTGGGGGACGATTTGGCTCAATCTGGCTGGGAAGGTAGTGCTAATCAAAGCTGTATTGAATAGCTTTATGCTCTACCAATGCTCCCTCCTCCTCGCTCCGATCACTGTCTTAAACCAGATTGAAGGCCTGATAAGAAATTTTCTCTGGTAGGGGGGAACAATGGGGGGAGCAAAAAATTCGCCTTGGTCAGCTGGAAAACCAAAATCAGAGACTTAAAAAACCAAAATTTGGCCATGGGAGCCAAGCTGTTATGGAATTTGCTCGAGTCCAAATCCTCCTGGAGCAGCAGGGTGCTGAAGAGAAAATACTTCCCCGGGCCAACGCTCAGGTTCCTGGATGGAGATCACGTGGTCAAGAAAGGCTCCTCTATTTACAATGTCTGCAAAAAAGCGTTTCCATACTTCAGAGATGAACTATTTTTTGTCCCAGGCAATGGAAAATTGATCAACATTTGGTACGATGTGATCCTGGGCCATCCTCCACCTCACCTCCCACGTCTTCAAGCTTGGATGACAGAAAAAGGACTGGCCACGATCTGGGACATCGCTGAATGGGAGGCTGCCGAGCCAAACAATTGGTCACACTGGGCACTGCCGGATTGCCCAGCCGAATTAAATTCTGAAAGCATCTTGCTGTTGCATCATCTAGCAGGTCTCGCTCCAATTAATAAATCTAAAAAAGATAAACGTGGCTGGGGAAGGCAGTCTGGCAAGTATTCAACTGCTGAAGGGTACCAACGTTTTTCTGCCAACTATAACGTGCCTGTCAATCCAAGAATCTGGAACAATTTGTGGAAATACAACACCCTGCCAAAGATTGAGATGTTTTCCTGGACACTGATGCATGAGAAAGTGCTCACTGGCGAGTATTTGGAGAAAAGGGGGTTTGCTGGTCCCTTCTGCTGTCCACTCTGTGCTGAAGACTCAGAAAATATCAGTCATCTTTTTTTTAAATGCCCTTTTGCTACCTCTATCTGGAATGAAGTGCTGAAGCGATGGGGAGAGGATAATCACATCTCGGACAGTATCCAGGCCTGCTTCTTATACTAGGACAACCTTTACGAAGGAGAGCTATCAAACAAAAATGGAGTGAGAGCATGTTGGATGAAGCTCCCGAAATTAACTTGTTGGTGCATCTGGAATGAAAGAAACCATCGAATTTTTCAAGACAAATTTCAGGCAGCATGGAAGATACCTGCAAAAGTAAATGCCTTGCTGGGGGGAATTGTCAGTAATTCAAAGATACCTAGTAACAAAGGGAATTTGACTGCTAATGAGGAAAGCTGGATGCAAAGTCTAAACACCAAGGTGGTAAGTACAGTGGCAACAAGTAAATTGGAGAAATGGGAAATCAGGATGGACAAGTCCCAGTTCGAGAACTGGCTAAGAGAAAGGAAGATTTTTAAACTTTTTTTTGATGGGGCCTCCAAAGGGAACCCGGGGGAAGCGGGAGGAGGGGGAATCATTATTGAGCCATATGGGAAAATCATGATGGAATACTATTGGGATATTGGCTATAATTCCAACAATATGGCCGAGGCTTATGGGCTTTGGCAAGGGCTCAAACAGTTACAAAAGAAAGGAGTGGAAGATGTTATGGTCTTTGGTTATTCCAGGTTAGTTATTCAGGCCTTAAATGGGGGTGGAAGGGGCAAGAATGAATGCACCGCAAGACTGATCAATAGGATTAGATCCAAGGCTAGATTGTTCAGGAAGGTCACTTTCTATCATATCCTAAGGGAGCTGAACGTTCTGGCGGATACAGCAGCCAACAAATCGATAGCGAGAGGGTATAATGATCTTGTGGTTAACTCGAGTGTAAGTTTTGAAGTACCTCCTTAGAGGCTATCCGACTAGAGGATGTGGAGAGTTGGTAGATTGTTGTATCGATTTTTTTCAGCAAACCAATTGCTGAATTTTTTATTATAACATATCCGTTAAAAAAAAAAAAAGAGCTTATATGATATATATATAATCTCACCAACTCTTTTCCAAAATCTAATTTAATATAAATAATAAATAATTTGAAATATCCTTAAAAAAACTAGTAAATGCCATAAATATAATAACAAACAAAATAGGGAAACCAACCCAACATGCCATCATAATAATTGTTATAGAGTTATAATCAAAATATGAAAACAAAGGAATTATAAAAGTCTGGAGTTTCTCCAAAACCAAGAACTTCAAAACCAAAAATTCTTTTAAAAAAACGAGAAATAATAAAAAAATAAAAGAATAACTGGAAAAAAACTTTAGAACAAACAAAATCCTCACATTTCTTTGTTTTTGTAAATCCACTGTATAAAATAAACGTAAACAGCCAATACCCATTAAATTACGAGATAATTACATATTTTTCATATAAATCACCAAATAATTACATGTTTTTATATAAAGAATGTAATTTCCAACATTTCAACGTGCTATAAATCACCGGATAATTACATATTTTTATATAAAGAATGTAATTTCCAACATTTCAACGTGCTACATTAAAACAATATTGACTCCATCCCTTGAAAAGCATCCATTGTTTTATTACAAGCTTCCTGTCCACTTCACCGTTTACGGCAATCTTTTCCGTTTGTTTTATGTGCATGTACATGGGCCAAACATCCCCATCCCTAGAAAATTCGAATTTCAACTTGGAATTAATTCCGCATCCATAGAAAATTCGAATTTCAACTAGGAATTAATTCCTAAAAGGATCCCTACAAATTTTGATAAGCAATTTAATTAATATAATGTGATAACTAAAAGGTCAATATTACATTTTGATTAATATAATGTGATAATTAAAAGATCAATGTTACATTTTGGTTATGCGATCCGTTTCTTTTTATATTTGGAATTCCTTTCTTTTTATATTTGGTATTCCTCTGGGAATTCCTTTCTTTTTATATTTGGCATTCCTTTTGGTTATATTTGCATTCTTTTTATATTTGGAATTCCTTTCCTTTTATATATATATTATGTCAGTATCCGGTTTTTTTTCTTTAAACTTAAAAAAATTAAACTTTGATTTTTATTATATAATATTTTGAAATACTACTGGTGTACATGATACAAGTTTCGAAAATTGACGGTCACGATGACCTGGAAATTACATACTTCTTGCAATTCCATATGGTAATCACTTTTCCACGCTTGTTTGATGTGTATATGAATATCATTTTATTGTCTCTCTATCTTTATTTTATTGATTAAAATCTCTACAAATGTTCTTATATTAATATTTTATAATTATTATTATACATTTTTTATCTCAAATTGTACAATAACAAAATAATTTTCTTAAGAATATTATAAAATAAATTTAAATAGTATTGTTGAAAGATTGATATATTTTATAATTAGTTTTTGTTGAATAATCCTTTAGGATTATATTGTAAATACTATTTCAGTTATTAGTTAGTAAAATCTAACAATAATCTCGTTATCTATCTGTAGATAACGGTTTTGATTTCCTTTATATGTAACACTCATCTACGTGTTCTTCACGGCATGTGTAAGTGGTATCAGAGCAAAGGCAACGAAGCATTGGTGAAAAAGACAAGGTGAGAAAGAAGGAGCCCGTGAAGGAGGAGCCAGAAAAAAAGGAAGAGAGCCGCCATTTATATTTTCGTGCAATGGTTTCTTTAAATTAATTATCAAGTCTTTGGGGAGTTCTTTTCAGAAAATAAAAGTTTTTAAATAGCCATTTATATTTGAGTGCAAGGTTTTTTAAATTGAAATATTAAACCTTTCAGAAATCTTTTTAGAAGATAAAAATATTTTAAAGAACATTGGCTAAGAGGAAAAGAATATTTCCTGTATTTTGTAAACAAAAATTTACTATATAGTAAATTTCAATGAATTCTTTAATTTCAATTGTTGGAGTTATTTTGTCTGGAAAAATGAATTCTTTAATTTCAATTGTTGGAGTTATTTTGTCTGGAAAAGAAAATTATCACGAATGGTTTCGCAAAGTTAAAAATACCCTTATTTTTAATGATATGTGGGATGGAATTTGTGAAAATGAGAATTTAGGAGATAAAAAAGATGGAGAAGCAATAGATGAAGTGGATAAAAGTGCACCAGTATCACGTACTAATGCCAAAGATTTATCATTATGGAAAAGCAAGAACAAGAAAGATTATGCCTAAATTATTGCCTCTGTAACTAAAGAAGTAAGTGACATTTAGTTTCTAGCAAAAGTGCTTGGGAAGCATTAGAGAAACTAAAAGATTTGTATGATTCACATTCTGAGCTTGAAATCATACAACTGTTGATGAAATTATTTAACTTAGAATTAAAAGATAATGATCCAATGAAACTTGCTTATGAAATTAGAGCCATTTTCCATGATATTGATGCAACTGGTGTAAAAGTTGACATTCAACTTACTGCATTTATTAAAGCTCTATATCCTACCTATACTCATTATTTAGAATCACTTCAAGCTAGTGGCCAAATGAAAGCTATGACCTTTGAAACACTTGTTGAGAAAATTGCAGAAAGAGAGAAAGCATTTGGGAAGAAGGAGTCGAAACCCAATGAAGAAACTGTGTCTTGCACAGAAAGGACACAAATCAAAAGAAGAATTTGCAAAGGATGAAAATAGAAGCAGAGGTCGAGGTAGAGGACAAAGAGGACAGTATAGAGGAAGGGGGGGAAGATTTAATCAAGGAGAGAAACAATGTTATAGATGTGGAAAAACTGGTCATACTTCTAGTTATTGTAGAACTTCTCGGGATTAAATTGTTAACAAGAAAGAGCAAATACAAGATAAAGGAAATGATAAAGGTAACCCTCCTGAATCTACACATTATGTTGTTGCACATTGTAATATAGGAATTGAAGAAGCTTTCAGTACTTCGTTTTCATGGAATGACATTTGGTTATTGGATATCGGAGCCACATGTCATATGACATTTAGAAAAGAATTCTTTGAAACATTTAGTGATCAAATTGATGGGGTAGTACATTTGGCAGATAAGTCTCAGTTAAAACCTTCAAGAATTGATTCTGTTAGATTGAAATTATCAGGACTTGCTGATTATATACTTTCTGACGTTCTTTATGTTCCACAGTTGAAGAGAAGTCTAATATCTCTTGTGCAAATTAGACAACAAAATCACTCGATACATATGTTTGATGGTATCATAGAAATTAGAAGAGCTTATGATAATGTGGTTGTAATGAATGGAGTGGAAGATAACAAACTTTTAAAGTTGAATGGTACATCATCCAATTCACAGAATTCTATAAATTTCGTTTAGCATAATAGTAATTTATCTTCCAGCTTATTGTGGCATGCTAGATTTGGTCATATTAGTTATGACAGTCTCAGGATTATGAAACAGAAAGGAGTTCAAGAGCTTCTTACTATTCCAAGACAACTTTCCCCGTGTGATGCTTGTATCTTAGGAAAACACAGTAAACAACCTTTTAATGATTCTATGTTTCGAGCTTCAAGAAAGCTTGGTCTTGTTCACTCAAATTTATGTGGGCCCATGCCCATTCCATTAGCAAATGGTAACAAACATATCTTGACTTTCATGGATGACTTTACGAGGATGTGTTGGGTTTATTTATTAAAAGCAAAATCTCAAGCTTTTGATACATTCAGAAATTTTCACTTATGGATTAAAAATGAAGCTCAACTCAATATTGGAACCCTTTGAACTGATAACGGTGGTGAATATACATCTCAAAAGTTTGAAAAATGTTTGCAAGAGAATGGTATTAAACATCAAACAATTGTTCCTTATAATCCACAGCAAAATGGTGTGGCAGAACTTATGAATAGGACACTCTTGAATATGGTAAGATCAATGATAAGTTTTTAAAAATGTCAAGTTAATGTTTTGGGGAGAGGCAGTTCTTTGTGCTGTCTACATTAAGAATATATGTCCTTTTGTTGCACTACAAAACAAAACACCTTATGAAAGGTGGCATGATCATCTTCTAGCTGTCAAGCATTTTAGAATTTTCGGTTCCACATGTTATGCTTTGATTCCTGAGCAACAAAGACATAAATTGGGAGAAAGAAATCGGAAGTGTATTTTTTTGGGATATTCTAATACTTCTAAAGCTTATAGGTTGTATGATGAAGATAACAGGAAGTTTATTGTTTCTAGAGATGTTATATTTTTTGAATTTGAGAAAGATGCACTCACTATTGATAAACAACTTGCTCAGCTTGATAGATTTCATTCTAAAAAAATCTATCATGAAATGGATAATGAACTTCCAAATCTTGAAGAGGGGATTCCTGTTCTAAGTCAAGGTCAAGTTTTTGAATTTCCTTCTAATACACAAGTTGATGATTCTAATGCACAAGTTGATGAAACAAAAGATGAGACAGTTGATGATATTGTTAATGGAATGGATAAACTAAGTATCATGGATAATGCAGAACCTACTCTTAAAGAAGAAACAGAGCAAACACCACAACAAGAAGAAGTTCGTAGATCAATACGGACTAAGACATTTCCTAAAAGGTATGACGATTTTGTAACATTAGATTGTGAATTAAACTTTCATGTGTTTGATGAACCTGCATCTTTTCAAGAAGCAGTAAATAGTGATGTATGGAAAAGTGCAATGCAAAGAGAGTATGATGCTCATAAAAAATGGAACTTGGAGGTTGGTGAACCCTCCAATTGGAACCAAACCGATTGGATGCAAGTGGATATATAAAAATAAGTATAAAGCAGATGGTTCACTTGACAAACACAAAGCGAGACTTGTAGCAAAAGGGTATGCACAGAAAGAAGGTGTTGATTACACAGAAACATTTGCTCCTACAACAAAATGGGGCACCATTCGAACTTTGTTTTCATTAGCTACACAAAAAGGATGGAAGATACATCACATGGATGTTAAAACCACATTTTTGAATGGAGACTTAAAAGAAGATGTGTATATGGATCAGCCTGAAGGCTTTGCTATCAAAGGTCAAGAACATAAGGTATGCAAATTAGTCAAATATTTATATGGTTTAAAGCAAGCACCCCGAGCTTGGTATGAAAAGTTAATTGAGCATCTTCTCGAATTGAATTATAAGCACTTCAATCTAGATGATGCAACTTTATTTGTCAAGAAAGTTGGAAGATCGGTTGTATATCTAGTTGTCTATGTGGATGATTTGCTTATCACAGGAAATAATGACGATTATATAGTATCTATCAAAAGAGAGTTGAAAAAGGTTTTTGATATGAGATATTTGAGATTATTACATTATTATTTAGGAATTGATGTAGATAAAAAACCAAAGCACATTTTCATTTCTCAGAAAAAATATGTTGGAGAGTTATTAAACAAATTTGGTATGCAAGATTGTAAGCCTGTTTCAACACCAATGGAACAGAATCTAAAGCTTACTTCAAATGAAGGTAGCACATTTGAAGATCCAACAAAGTACAGGCAACTTGTTGGAAGTTTAATTTATCTTAGTACTACTCGTCTTGACATAAATTTTTCTGTAGGAATACTTTCCAGGTTTATGCATCATCCCCATGAAGGTCATTGGAATGCAGCAAAGTGAGTGCTCAAATATTTAAAAGGCACTCAATCTTATGGCATTAAATATTCTAAAGTTTCGGAATTTCATCTCACTGGTTATTTAGATTCTGATTTTGATGGAGATAAAGAGCATTGGGTCTCTACTTTAGGTTATTTGATGAACATTGGATCAACAACTATCACATGGAGATCACGAAAGAAATCTGTTCCTGTTGATTCTACAACTAAAGCTGAATATGTTGCATCAGCTCAAGCCACATAAGAAATCATTTGGATTCGTAAAATACTTGAAGACTTGCAGGAGAAACAAATGACTTCAACGCCTCTCTTTGTTGACAACACTTATGCAATTTCATTGGCCAAGAATCCAAAATTCCATGATCGAACCAAAAATATCAACACCAAATATCACTTGATTCAACATCATGTTGAGGCCAAAACCATTCATCTGACACATTGTCCTACTTCATAGCAAATTGTAGATATCTTTACTAAAGCGTTGGGCCGTGAAAAGTTTGAAAAATTTAGAATGCAGCTTGGCATGTCAGATGTCCCTTCGGATTAAGGGGGAAATGTTGAATAATCCTTCGGGATTACATTGTAAATACTATTTCACTTATTAGTTAGTAAAATCTCGTTAATAATCTCGTTATCTAACTGTAGATAACGGTTTTGATTTCCTTTATATGTAACACTCATCTACGTAATAAGATATTGATTTCCTGAGGTTCTTCACAGCCTATGTCAGTTTCAGGATATTATTTAATCAAATTCAATTTAATGAAAAAATTAAACCTCAATTGTTTCCGTCGCCTTTAAATTACTCATTACTAGAAGACTAGTCGATTGAGCTTCCATTATTATTTCTCAGCGGAGAAGTATATGTGCTAACCAAATCGCTTAGAACGAATCCGGCAGAGGAGGGATTCCTCAAAATGGGATTTCAAGTGTTTAAATGACAATTTCAACAATTTGGATAATTTTAAAAAGCTACATTTAGTTTAGAGCAGAAAATTATGATTTGCAAATTGCATAGTAACAAAACAAAATGCAATTCTCTAGTAATTTTAACCAGATTCAATCACCAATCAGCTAGAAAAAGTGTTTTTGTTGTTTTTATGCCACGTGTTTCCCTGCCACATAAAAAAACAAGGATTCCGTTAAAAATCCAACAACTTAATCGTCCAACGGTGAATATTCAAATTGGATAGGACGATTACAGTTCATTATGGAAACCTAAAATATAAATTTGAATATTTATGTTGAAGGATTTAAATAATGGAGACAGTAGTCTCCAGATTCCTTGTCATTGAAACTAATTGAAAATTGCCATGTGTTTTATCTTGTAGTTTACCTTGCTTACCACGCATCCTCGCCTTTATATTTCAATTTCGTTGCAGATCAATGCTTGGTTTGTGTTCTTGTTCGAGCCGTTGTGTGTATATCTGAGTCAAGGTCTCCATTGGCTCTTTTCAAGCCGTGTAAACCCCAAGCTCTGTCTTGGGCGTGGCCACCAGGGTGCTCGAGATGGGAGTGGGTTAATCTCTCGATCATTTTCACCGGGCCCACCTGGGTACCATGGAGAGATCCCCAACTCCATTAGCTCAACCCAATGCCTTTCTCTCTCCCTTCTACGTTCCACTCCTCTCTAGCAATATTGGGTGGCAGACTTGCGAGACCCAGCGTCGTTGACACCATGACAGAATCCAGAGCCTCTGACATAATTGAAAATCAGCTACCACGTCAATGTCGTACAATTAATGCATGGGACGACTCTGAATCTCTTCGTCGAAGTTTGACATACCGCCTTGTTGCACCTCCCTTGCAAACTGCTCCCGTCGATGTCCATCCTTGTCTACACTGCTCCTGTGGGCTCAGGCACTCGTCCATGCTGATTGCGGGAACTATGATGCTGTAAAAAATGGGTTACATAATCCTTCAACTTTGAATAACCAGTGGAACATACAAAACGATTTGACTCATATGTGCAAATGCATCTAGTTCTTTAAAGTTTTTCTTACAGTTTAAGAGATTACTAAGAGTTACTTTAGCCCAAGTGCTAATTCAATGAATCAATGTTACTGGTGGTTATTGGATTAAGACTGTTTAACATAACAATATAGCCAACCTCCTCTTGCATTTGTCACCATAGGCAGTATATTTCATTTTTTTGCAACGATACTTTAGCCCAAGTCCTAATTCAATGAATCAATGTTACTAGTGGTTATTGGTTTAAGACTATTTAACATGACAATATTTCCAACCTCCTCTTGCATTTGTCACCATAGGCAGTGTATTTCAATTTTTTGTAGCGATGCAATTAAAAATATTTCAACAGTTAGATTTAGGATGCATTTTAAATGTGAGTTTCTTTTTGGCAAGAAAGAAGTAACATTTGTACTTGTTTTCCATTTGGAAAAAATCCAATCTTTAGTGAATCGAGCCTATACGAATCTTGAATAAAGAAATGACTGTAGTTGTGCTCATTTGGGTAGTGCTAAACTGAGATGTAACCTCACTCTAATTAGTTGTATGAAGAGCTGGAAAAATATGAAAAACTAATTAGCTGTATGGCACAAATAATGTTCCAAAGAAAATGAGACAAGTAATGAGATCATGTTTAGGTTTAGGAATTTGTTTGAGTTGTTCTAGGGGTTGTCTTACTAACTGCGTATTGATGTAACTAATGTCTAAAAACAATGTGTTGCATTGAAGTTGTTAAGCTCTATTGCCCTTTGTTTAAGCTCAATTCTAGATCGATTATCCCTCTGCTAAAATCAGGTATTGAATTTGGAAAAAGTAATAAAATCTTTGAAATTTTAGCAATAAATTATTTGGATTAAGAATCATAGGTGTCACATCCCCTCCCGTCCACCAGAGAGAGATCGAGACCATGATGCTATCTAATACGAGCAGTCTAGCCCCATGAACGTAAATATAAAAATGCATTGAACTTAAACATACATAGATGCATAAATTATTAACATACAATAGAAGAAAAAATCATTCATTCAGAGCATGTAACATGTTCATATTAATTCATAAAGACATATATAATTGCAGAGATAAAATAGACAAGAATACTTATCTTGAAAGAAACTTGTCCTGCAACCAGCTATGTCGCTGCAACATTCCACCCAACCATAGGCCATTGCGCTCATCAATCTCTTAGCAGCATTTCCACCCCCGAGCTGGGCATGATTCCCACAAGGAATAGGGAAACACTAGCAGACTCACAAATAGCCAATGATTTATCAAAATTTAGCCAAGGAGGTGGAATGGTCGAATTGCTAAGCTAGTGAGCTCAACCACAAAGCTATGGACACCTATACAAGATCTAGATTGGATTTCCCAACACCTACACACCCAACACAAGGAAGCATCCCCTTCTCTACTACACAGTCCCTCAGGCTATGCCTTCCATTCCAATGCTATTCAGGGTGTGCAAAGAAGAAAATCTAGCTCCTCTTGATCTGTCTGTGAGGTTACTTTCGCCACTAGGTTTATCAAGCTAATTCTTCCCCAATTCTGCTCCAAACCGGTTCAGACTAAAACCAAGGGTGTACACACAGCAAAATGCAAGATCTGGGTTTGAGGAAAAATGTTTTTCAACCAAAAACATAAATGGAAAATGGGTAAAATAACCCCTTGATAGAAATTCGATTTCCAAAATCGTTCTATGGCTTCATGTGTGTTGTTCAGGATTAAACACCCTTGTAACCTAGGGTTGGGGTTACCAACTTACTACTAACCTTGCAGACAATCAGCTTTAATAGAGTACAGAAAGGAAATAGGAAGAAATACTTGACTCACCCGATTACCGACGGTTGATCCAAGCTTGATCTTCTTCCACTCTGCTTCTCTCCAAAGCTTTCAGGGATGCACCTCCTTCACCTGCAAAGAGAAAATTCTCCAAGTACAATCTTATACATGTGTATATAAGAGGTTATACAAACAATATATCTAGTGCACAATCAAATATATTCATCAACCATAATACATGAAAGAGACTCAACACAATGCAATCAGTGAATCAGATAAGAGTACAAACCAGCTTCTGAGACAAGGACTTCTCTGCAACCAAAGGACTCTGAGTTCTGCTGCTCCAAGACTTCTGAAGATATACCACCAACATAACTTTTCTCTCCAAACTTGATTGATTAATGCCCTCCCCAAGGCCTCTATTTATACTTTGGGAAATAGAGTGGTTTCGAAGGTTGAGGAGGTTGAAACAGTTAGGATAGTTAATGATTAGGACCCAACTCATCTCCATTAATCGTGATTTATATTTTTTAATGTCGAATCAAGATGCACATGACTATTAATATAGGCAACCCACGTATGACACGCGAGTTGCTTAAAGGAAACCCACGTATGCTGATGTACACGGGTTGCAATGGAGATAGTCATGTACAGTACACGAGTTGTCAATGGGAATAGTCACGTACGTATGCGAGTTACAATGAGGATAGTCATGTACGCCATTCAACACTTAAAAAAATAATATGGCAAGATGGTTCAAGGGTAAATGCATCTCATGTCATTCGTATATATAGTGTTTTGGCAAACTTCAATCCTAAGATATCCTTTTGTGTACCAACATAAGGAATGTCGGTACTCAGACAGAGAAGTGACATTTGGGTTGATAAAAGATGCCCCCTAATGTGTGAGGTCAGCAGGAAACGATGGCAGAAATACATTATAATCATTATCTTGAAGAACTCAGAAATCCAATGGAGCAAAGGTAGTACCTCAAACAAATATATAATAATGTCACATACAAAGTCATATCTGAGGATGCTATGTTCAATATACTGGAACACTAGCTCCTTTACAATATTTGAGTACATCATATAGTACAAGTACAAGACCACATATATTACAAAGGTGGATCGAAGCCACAATATACAATAATGACGAGTCTTCAAATATCTGGAAGTTGTGTAAGTGACCACAACATAATCTTGTGCAACTTAGTCCATAGATATGAAACGAAGGTTTTTGTCAAAAAATACCAAAGAACCGGTACAATCCAAACCATGTGAATAGATTTTATTGAAGTCGAACATGGATAGGATTCAACAGATTGTCAAGCAATAGGTTATAATCGACAACTGAAGAAAAGGAATTCACAAAAATGAAAGTGAATCCTAAGGTACGATCATCAAAACTCTAGGTCTTCGTCATCAGGAAGTGCTGATGCGGAACCATACTGTGATGAGGAAGGCAATAGATCCTCCAACGAATCACAAGAGTGACTAGGAACTAGGTAAAGGAAAGGAGACACAAGTAATAACAGATAATACAATGATGGAATCAAGATATAGATAAGATACAGGGTTAAGTCCTTGAACAGTGAGCATGACACAGAGATGACCCAAGGAAGCTATTAACTTTATAGATAGTACAACTAGACTTATTTGTCATGTAGGAGACATGATCAAATTCCCCAGGTGAAATTGAAAAGAGGAGGAGTAAGAAAATATCTGAACTTAAAGTGAACACTGAGACATGAGTATCGGAAAAGATAGAGAGTGCTATGCTCAAGGAAGACATGCTACCACTGACTGAGAACCAAAAGAAAACTTCTTCCTTATCTTTCCTGTTAAATTTTAATGAGTCCAGGAAAGTCAACTCAAGTCTCTCTTCATTTTTTGACAAGCTTGAAGAGAAGAGGGAATAATGCTTGATAGTGTCACTGTTTCGTGGATTTTATGAGCCCAAACTAATACATGTTGACTTGGTTTTTTCATGTTTAGAGTCAGAAAACTCTGAAGAAGACTCCAAGGGGGGTCCTTTTCATCCAATTTAGTCTCCTGAGGCCAAAAAAGTATAAAACATACCACATAAGAACTCTCTTAACTTCCATAGAAGAAACGGTGAACCTTTTTTGTACTTAGTCAGGGAGGTCCAAAAAAGGTTAAATTACCACCTTCCCAATGCTCCTTCTAGAGCAGCATATAGCTTGAGTTTTACGAGTGTGAAGGAAAGCAAGATCACTCGGAAAGATCCATTTGAGTACGAGAAATGGGGCTTACAACAATAAACTCGATGCTTTGTTCTTGGTGTTTAACGAGCATGACAAAGACACAAAGTACACTCAGAATCTTTTTCATGTTTAGGTTCAGAGCATGAAAAAGATAAAAATAATCTCATAACGGGTGTTCCTTTTCCGTAAATTTAGTTCCTCAGGTCCAGAAAAGTGATAAACCTGTACCTGAGAATACTCTTCTCAATTCTATAGAAAAGAGAGTGATCCTTTCTCCTATTATTCCACATGGTCCGAGAAAGAGATAACCTACCACCAATGTGGATGCCCATTCACATATTCTTAATGAGCTTGAACGAAGAAGTTTACTTAGCATTCAAGTCTGTTTTGAGGAGTTAGACCTGGGCCTAAAGAAACTCCATAAGGGCGGGGAGTCCTATAAAGGGATAGCTTGTAAAAAGAGACCAAAATGAGGCTCAAATTGGCGTGAAAAATAGCTAAGAAGACTCCCTTGAACCTATGACAGTTGCAGCATGAGTATCGAAAAGAAAATAAGTAGGTTCTAAATGAGGATACTCATGGGAGGAAAGTCCTATCCACGAAAGAACAATGGTATAAACAAGGAACTAATGGTTAAAGATACCATAGTCCGTGGTCGAAGTGTTAATGCTAGGATTAAGATGGATTAGGTATGAATGCAAAATGCATGTGAAATGACCAAAAACCCATCCTATATGAGCGAAAAAACAACTTAAGACGACCATAAACCTGTCACATGAAAGAAAAGATATGGCATTAGTTTAAAAATATGAACTATAGGGAAAAAACCCACTTTGAAAATAATTTTTCTATAAATAGTTCAAAATATGAATAAAAAACTCACCATTTGATTTTTAACCATAAAAAGACAAGTTTTACCTCTACCTTTGATTGCTCGGTGTGGACGATTCGGTGGACCATTCCCAAAACTGCAAGTGTCAGGTAAAACTACACTCCATGCTCTTTCATTTGATCCAAACAATGTTTGAATTTGAGCCCAAATTCATGTTTTTAAGCGCCCTCAAAGCATGAACGTTGTGTATGCGGGTATGGTATGTTAATAGTCATGTACACGTGTTCTGTACACGAGTTTCCCAAAGGAAAGTCACGTACAGTACGTGACTTGCCCAAAGGACAGTCGCGTACACTGCGCAAGGTAGAAAAAGAATATGTAGGGTCAAAAATTCATTTTTTTTATATGAATCTAATGGTTTGAAATTGCTTGGTTATTAGATTGAAAGATGGTGCTTGAGTGGAGGGAGAGGGAACATGAAGACATGGACCAAGAAGCTCTACAAGATGCCCCCACGGTGAATGTTTTACGTCAAAGTGGGTTATTGAAATTTTTCTGTGCCTCACCTATGCGGTCAAATGTCCGCCTCTTAGAGTTTTTGATAAACTATTGGGTTTATGATCTAGGCATGTTTGACCTTCAAGGTGAGTTTCTAGAGGTTACATCGGAAGATGTCTATTTCATTTCCAGTTTATCATGACGGGGAGCTCCGGTGAACTTGGAAGGTACCGATAGAGGTGGTGACCTTCTAAGTGTACAGAACTATATAGACATATACTATGAGCCAGGCACTCAAAAGAGGGGTAGCTACATCCTTATTGATCACATTCACAACTTTCCTTTACAGGTATTGGCGAGCACTATAGTGAGGGTTGTAGGGTCATCATCACTTCACCTTGCAACTAGGAACCAAATGAGACTAGCAGTGGACTATATGTAAGGAGCCCTATATGATTGGTGTTTGGGAGTGATCCCGATAATGAGGAAACAGCTCCCTGACTGCAAAAGAGGCAGTTAGAAGAATTTTGGTTATTCCAGCATGTTAGTAGCCTTTTTCTTTGAGAGAGTGCCGAGTTTGAGTCCTGCAGTACCATTTCCAGTTTGTTCTCCCCGTCAGGCTAGGCTGAGTAGGTGGGGAGAGATCTTCCTTCACCAGGGAGGTGGTGGATTAGTCCAGAGTGTCTATGATGACGACTTCTACTTTTGGTGGGAGCGACAGTTTCTAACCTTGGAGCAGTTTCCATATGCTGGGTTATATTTTCGAGGTGATACTGACCTTGTCATCCCTCCTGGAGGAGCATGGGGAGAGTCAGGTATTTTTTATTTTCAAAATTTCAAAATTTTTATGAATTTTAATTATAAAGATATATACATATGTATAAGAGTTCTAATCCTTTTAAAAATGTCAAAATGTAGATATTGGACCAGTTCGCCCTGTTGGGCATCCGCACATGTATGTGCATCCTATTTTGGGATAAGACCAGGGTTTGATTAGGGTTATTGAGGGGAAACTGGCCAGGATTACCCAGAAAGTACCTTACTTACGCATTGATCATATCCCTGTCGTCATGCAGGAGCTAGTGGTTGGTGTACCACCTATTTGGATACGCCTTCTAAGGTGGGTAGCCAGAGTAGTACTTGTGTATATAGATGTTGTTGAGGTTGCTGAAGCCGAGGAGGATGAAGAAGCCCGAGCGTAGGGTGATCGGGGGGACCAAGGTGGTGAAGCTTAGAGTTAAGAGCATTTTATGGACTTTGATCCATGTTTTGTATATTACCCAATTATGACTGGATCTAAGGATCAGAAACTGGACCTATCTATATGGACAGATATTCACACACACACACACACACACATATATATATATTTTTCCAGTTTATTTACAATTTTTTTTGTGTCTGTAGTATATTTTTTATGCAAAATGTGTTAAAAGCCAATCTAAGATATAATTAGCATATGCATCAGTTAATGAATTTTGATTTCTTGGAATATGATTGAATATAATAAACTCAAAATTTCTTTCCAATAACCTAACTTGCATAAACTGATGTAATAGAATAGGGTTCCGCACCTGATAAACCCGATTTAGTTGGGAAACCACTAGTTGAGAGTCTAGTCGGACTTCCAGCTGAGTGATACCATGTGACAAAACATCCCATAAAATCTCAATGACAGCCCTGTATTCAGCGACATTATTGGTAGTAGGACCTAAGCAAGCGCCTCTTGAGGGAACTAACTGTCCTGAGGGCGAATAAATGACCCATGAAGCTGAAGCCAAATTACAAGTGTGGTGGTTGGCACTATCAGCGAAACCTACGAACCACTCAGAAGACATCTGTAACAACCAGCAGATGGTATAAAAAACACAAACCAACAAACTATTGTGCATAAAAATACATACAATAAAATACAGGAAAAAGTACTAAGCCTAAGCATAGTACTTTTTCAGGTAGAGCCCATTTCTAGGCTCAGGTAGCTTATTCCCTTCGAAATCAATCAATTCATATGCACCCTTATTTAACACCTTTGACACGACATAAGGTCCCAACCACATAGACCTGAACATTCATGCCCCCAGGGGTTCTTTGTCTTGATCCCAAAGAAAAACAAGCTCCCCTTCAGAGACAATCCGAGGTTTGACTGGTTTATCGTATTGGCTTTTTACCCTATTTTTATGAGCTTCGTTTGCTGTCAGCACATCTCTACGCTACTCATCTAGATGTTCTAAAAGTAATAGACATTCTTCCAGCTCAGTTGTATCAGGTAACACATGAATAACAATTGTTAAGGACGGGATTTTACATTCAACTGGGGTAACTGCTTCCACACCATGAATGAGTTGGAAAGGAGAAAAACCTGTAGCAGTTTTCACATTGGTCCGATATGCCCAAAGTGTAGGATACATCATGATGTGCTAGTTGGAACGGGCTGCATTAATAGTACATTTGAGAATAGTTTTCAAAGTTATATTAACAACCTCGACTTGACTGTTTTCTTGAGGATAGAATGAAGATGAATGCTCTTGTCTAAACCCTAGCATAGTGGTCAATTCAGTCATCATACTATTTTGGAAATGACTTCCGTGGTCAGTGACAATCACCTTAGGGATACCGAATCATGAGAGAATTTGGTTGAAAACAAAAAAAAGCTGTAGTTTCCCTGTCAACTTTAAAGGTGGGCATTGCCTTTACTCATTTCGTAAAATAATCTACAACGACAATGATATATTTGTGCCCCTTAGCCGAGACTGGGTTGCACGTCACGTAATCTATCCCCCACTTCATGAAGGGGCCTATTGAGATTACGGGAAATAACGGAGCGAGATGCGACCACATCTTCCTGGTGTAAAACTGACAAGGATGACAGTGCTTCACGGCTTCCACACAATCTTTAAAGATCATGGGACAGAAATAACCGGCACGTAATATCTTCTAAGCCGTTGCTAACCCAGATAAATGACCCCCACACGCTCCACTATGGGCATCATTTAGGACAATCTATGCTTCCTCATGGGTAAGACATCAACGCAAAATGGAATCTACCCCTCTACGATATAAAGTATCTCCAATAATTAGGTAGTTCTTAACATGTACATGAAGTTTACGCCGTTCTTCCCGGGAGAAGGCTGCAGGATACTTCAAAGTCTGGAGATATATAAGTATATCTCTGTACCAAGGTTCAGAGGTGGAAATCAAAAAGATATTCTCATCTGGGAATGAGTCTTCTTCGATGGCTACATCTTCCTCTACTGGAAATTATGTGATGAGCTCAGCAAAAACTAAGGATTTTTTGGATTTGGCAGATTGAAAATCCAAGTCAAACTCTTGGAGAATGACTATCCATTTATGGAATTTTCCTCCAACTATCCGTCGAGACAAAACATATTAAAATGATTAACATCCGCCACTACCATTGTGGTCCTCAGTAAGATGTAGTGACATAACCTCTGAACAACATATACAGCTGCTAAGGCCAACTTCTCGATGTGGGAATACCTAAGTTCAGGTCCGGCTAAAGCACGACTGAGATAGTAGACAATTGGAGCTTATCGTCCTCCTGTACTAGGAATACCCCTATGGTCGACTCAGATGTGGCCATATACAATATAAAATCCCTAGAGTAATCTGGTGGACGTAATAATGGTGCCGACAACAAAGCTTTTTTTAATGCCTCGAATGCGAGTTGTGCGATTTCATCCCATACAAATGGGGTGTCCTGTTTTAACAGGTGCATGCAACCTTTATTAATCTTGGCATAATTTACAATAAAATGTCGAAGGAAATTGGACTTCCCCTACAGGCTCTGAAGCTTCCTGATAGAAAGAGGAGGAGGCAGATTTACAATGGCCTGAACTTTCAAAGGATCCACCTGAATGCCTTTGTTAGAAACAATGAATCCGAGCAGTCTCCTTGACTCGACACAGAAAAGAATTTGTGGGGATTCGAGCGAATTTTATAGTATCTACATCATTCAAAATTCAAATGCAAGTGATCTGGGTGATCGATCCTCTTATGAGAATGTGCTGGTAGATCATCAAGGTAGGGTTCGACAATGGCTTTAATATCATGAAAGGCAAAATTCATTTCTCGCTGAAAGGTTGCCCCAACATTTTTCAATCCAAAGGGCATTTTCTTGTACACGAAGGTATCCCAAGGGCAAATAAAAGTTGTTTTATGTTGGTCTTTCGGTTTAATTTGGATTTGATTATATCCAGAGAAACCATCCATAAACGAAAATACTTCACTTTCCATGCAAGCATCAATAATTTGATCTATAAATGGCGTGGGATAGTTGTCCTGAGGACAGGCTTTGTTTAAATCTCGAAATTCAGTACACACGCATATGGTTCCTTGCTTTTTGTCAACAGAAACAGGGTTGGATACCCATTCTGTCAAAGCTATGGGATAAATTAAACTGGCTTTCAGCAGTTTCTCAACTTCAGCATTCACTGCCGCTGCTTTACGCAGGTTGATAGGTCTCAAATTTTTTCGAACAGGTTTAGCGTCAGGGTATGTTTGGATTTCGTGCTCGACTATTGATGGATCAATGCCTGGCATCTCCTCATATGGCCAAGAAAAAATGTCGCGGAATTCCTTAAACAAGGATGTATAGATCGCAATCTCCTCTAGAGAGCAGTTTGCACCGATATGTACATTTTCCACAACGTTTGGATTTACAAATATGTTGATAGGAATAGTAGCGAAATTTTTTGCCATATTCCCCTCAGCAAACATTCCTCCCCTTGGTAAGGGATTAATAGGCCTATCAACATCGCCTGCAAGTCTCATATGGAACTTCTGGTTCTCTATTCTGCTTAACTCTGGAAGAAAATAGGATTGATGGTGAAGATCTTTGCAGATCATATCTCGACCACACATAGCCTCTAGAATGGCTTCATCCAAAGGTAAAACCATATCTAAACAATCTCTATAATGCAAATATTTCTCTTCCCAAGCAAGCAAATAGGCTTCTTCCAGTTCCTCTGAGATTGTGAGAGGGACCAGAATGAGATCAACAGCGGTATGGGTGATAACTTGATAAGCCACTTTTGCTGCCGATAAGGGCACTTCAGGTTCATGGTGGGAAGGGAGATCCTAAGGATCAGTCCTATTAACAGCCGTAGCTATGGACTTCCCCACACTAGTAGAACCTATATAATTAATCGGAGCTGGAAAATCAAATGTGGCCATCAATGATGCGTACATTCTAGTCCCTAAGCTCTCTGAAGTAGGTCTAACGTGATCAACCAATGGTATGGTGGACTCATTAGTTTCCATGCGGCCTTTTTGAGTAAAATTGAGTTGGCCAACAGTAACCAACTTCCCTTCGTGTGGAAACACTACCACTTGAAAGAAAACCGATGCAATAGCAGACATGGCATAAGTCCAACTTCTCCCTAAGAGAAAGTTATAATCCAAAGGTACATCAATCACCTCTACCTCAACAGACACTGCTTTCCCTGCCAACTTAATTTCAAAAGCCAGTAGGATACCTTGCGGACGAAATGACCTTCCGTCGAAAGAAGTAAGTAGGGTGTTTGATGGAACCAACTCTAGGGATCCAAGAGATTTCCAACAAGATAAGGACATGACACATGTAGAAGCACCCTCGTCGACAACTTCCCTTCCAATGGTCTTTCCACCATGGATGACATCTATCAATAAGGCTACATGGTATGGTAGGAAAATTTTGACATCATAAAGATTAAATTTCACCATGAGGCTGGATGAGTCCATATTGCCTAAGGTTGTCAAGAGTGCATCCCGCTGGGAGGGACAACTCTGTAACACCTCTAAAGCCAACATTGCACAAGGAGTTTGGGCTAAGTCTTCAACTACCAAGTAGTTTGATGCAGCCCTAGCATTAGGATTATGCAAGGTTTTCTTAAATACACCTTTCAGTATCTTGGGCATAATTTCGGCAGGTTTCTCAATCGTGAGAGGGTTAGAAGTTTCACCTATTGACTTACCCTTCTCCGAGGTCTCTTTTTCATAGTTCTTGTTCCTGGTTTTTAGTAAAGTCTTGGATCAAACCATGTTGATATAATTGGGGCTAGGAGCATTTGAGGTGCCCCCTACTGCATTTGAAGCTGAAGCATAATTCTTTCCTTCAGGAAAAGGATCCTTCAAGACAACCGGTTGTTGGGATTTTAACAGCTTCTGAGCTTGTTCCATAAGGGGACATAGATGGGTCAGGTGATCTTCACGGCACAACTTACATGGGAATTTCACCTTCTTCTTTTCTTTCTTGCCCCCATTAGCATTGTTTGTGGGTTTTTGCTTGTTTTGGTTTCCCTTACCCTTTTTTTCTCTCTTCTTTTTCCCACCAGGCTGCTGATTTCCCTTCTAAGAGGTTTGTGCAAAAACATTTTCATTTTGGGGTGAGGGGGTAGCCTTTGCTGCCTCCATCATAGAATGTTTGATGGACAGCTAATGGAGCTGTTTGGCCAAAGATTCTACAACGGGAGAATTCACAGAACCAACCACACCATTGGCATGGGGTCCAGGCTTAGGTTTCTTTGCATTGTGCGTTGGCCTCAGTGCCTCAGGAATAATCTCATATAAGATACCAGACTGAGAATATATCAAATCTAGTTGCTGGGCTCTGAGGATAGCTTCTTCCTCATTCGTCACTCCTAAAGTAGATACATCCTGATATATATAAGGCAATAGGGATTTAAGGAACCATTCTAATAAGAACTAAGGGGGAATAGTGGCTTTAATAAGGCTCTTCAATCTTCTCCAGTATTGGTTGTGATCCAAGATATGAGTGGCCTTGTTCTCCCGGAAGGTAGATAACAAGTTTATCCCGAAATCATAACGGACAGGAAGCTGGAAGTGACTAAGGAATGCATTAGCCAAGTCCCAAAAACTGCTAAATGCAACAGAACACAATTCAATGTACCATTTCGCTGCAGTACTTGTCAAAGTTATTTGGAACAGCCTCAACTGAATTGAACCCTCGTCCAATGAGTTGAAAGAGCACCATAAATGGAAAGTGGTGGCATGAGTTCTAGGATCATCACCAACTTTACCTTCGAATTTTGGGATATTCGAGGGCAACTTGGTAGGGACAGGTGGCCAAGAGGGATCATGTCTCATCGGGTCATAAATCAGTTTCGACAAATCTGGCAAGTTTAATGTTGCTAAGAACATAAGCTTGGGTCTAAACGGAGCACTAAAAGTACTAGTTTGGGGATTAGAAGGACCTGCCCCCATATTCCCATATGTGAAGGTGGGGTTACCCCTTGCGACCGGTTGTGAAGTGGATGGGTTGCTTTGGAAAGGATTCCATCCATAAGCCAATGGATTGTTGATGTGAGGTGCAGTATAAGAGGTTCTGGCTTCCCCAATCGAAGCTGGGGTTTGAAATACAGTAGCAGGTATCCCTCTGCTAAAAAGCGAAAAGGGAGAGCTCATGAATGGAGCTGAAATCGAAGTTTGAAAACCTTGACCATAAGGATTAGTGTTTCCAAACTGCATCCCTACATATGAGGGTGTTGGGCCTACATATGGAGTGGATGGGGCAATGTGCCCCCCATTCCAAGGAAATCCTTGGACAAAAACCAAGGATCCTATAGGACCACTATGGGTAGTGTGTACAAAGGAAGTAGGAACTGTAGGTACACTAGGAATCCTAGTGACCATACCACCAGAAACACCGGCTAGACTTGTGGGAGTTGGTGGTTGAACCATTTGGCTATCTAGATTTAACGGTGTAGTAGGTATACTTGTTCTAGGGGCACCTACCGAGGGAGGTAGTACCCCTTCAGCCGGAGTGGTTGAGGTGGAAGTAAAAGAACTTTCTCTTGCAGTAGACATTATTCTTCCCATAGGGACACCAATCACGGGTGGGTCGAAAGGATGAACCTGAATGATCACCGGATCATTTCAGTCAGTTAGAGGTGAATTAAAATTCCTTGCAAACTCGTTAGCTTGCAAGTCTTCTATCTCAACTGTGTTTAAGTTAAAATGGTTTTCCCTAAGTTTTGGTTCACCCGAAACTTCACTAACTCCTATCGGTTCGAAAGAACCGTCTGTGTCCAATCTCCGCCTTTGAGGGGGAGGTGGAGGTTCCAATGTGATAAGCAAAGGAAGGTTTTGCAACCTTCATGACCTTCTAATATATTGGTCCTCCACGATTGTAAATTTGACTCTTCACACCCTAAGGTCAGCTAAAACATAGACAAACCACAGAGCAATCACTACAAAAAATTTCCTAAAGTCTCAACAATCACAAGGGTGTAAGATATGCTTTCCCAAAGAAAGATGAGAGACAATTTCTTGGCGTCCTTGAAGAGGTTCTTAGGCATAAGCAGAGGAATCACCCACTGCCCTCTTACACTTTCAACAAGGGTTACCTTCCAAGCCCCTCCAAGGTGAACCAAAAATAGCCTTTCGATTTACCTGTGTATAAACCCTAGATGTCCAAGAGACTAGAGGCTACCTTAACTATATCAATAGTTTGGGGGGACAGTCACAAGCCTGATTCGTATGCATGGGTAGGGTAGCAAAGCCCGAAACTCTGTCTAAGACAAAATCCCTAGATGCGTAAAAACCTTGGTCTACGTTTTAACAAGGAATTAGAGGGTTAT
The DNA here is from genome assembly GCA_001517045.1 of Pseudotsuga menziesii. Lineage (NCBI taxonomy): Eukaryota > Viridiplantae > Streptophyta > Pinopsida > Pinales > Pinaceae > Pseudotsuga > Pseudotsuga menziesii. The sequence goes on along the minus strand of LPNX010816889.1, from coordinate 220,485 downwards.
CTCCTCAGTCCAATGCCTCCATGCGGCCTCGTGCTTAACTCCCGTTTGAGAGGAAATTCCAAGATACTATCAATAAAGAGAAGGATTTACCTATCGATTGGCCCACTACGTCTGAATTTAAGTACTTATGGGGAGTTTACACTTCCTATCTCACAAGTCTAGCCTAAGCTAGTAGATGTATGACCCTATAAAACAAAAATTCCTAATAAATTTTAAATTATAGCGTTCATTTTAAGGGTTGTTCTTACTCAGAAGGCAAGTGGAGTGAAAGACTATGATATTATTGAATCGATAAGAAAAGTAAAAATTAGGTTTATAAATCAATTCCAAAGCAAATTATCACTACTTAAAACAAGTATTTTATATTTATATTTTTTATTTTTGTCAATATGAACTAATGAAAATGCACTTAGGAAAGAGAAAACTAAGACTTATTTTTGTAATTTTTGAGATTTTATTTAAAAACTGAAAGTAAAACTACCATATGCAATTCAAATGCAAATGTTTCCAATGCTTTTCTTTTCACTTTTCAAATTCCTCAAAGATTACTATGCATCTAAATGCAAAAATTCTTGAGTATGCTTGAATAATCTAACTATATAAAGTAAGCAAAATGAAATATAGTAGACTTAGAAGAACCAAAGATCAACCACCTAGTGAAGACTTGGAAAACACCTAGCTTGGGAAGACACAATAAATGAAAATCACTGAAGTCAATCAAAGGAAAGTGACAAACCAACACTACTTGAAAATAGAAAGGGATATACGGTATCTAGAACCATGATCATTGGTTCAGACACACGACACTTGGACCTATACCCAATACGAAAATCTACTTCAAATTACTAAAAGAAAGACAATCCAACCATTAAAAACTCAAGGGCTTACCGAAAAGCATGAAGTATGGTTAACAGGGCTGTCAAACCTATAGTGAAATGCCAGTACTAAAGACCACAAAGCAAGACAAAATCCATAGAAGGACAGGGACAAGCAACCCTACCCAAAAATTTTGCTGCTCAGGCTTGTACACGTCTGTCTAGAAGAGCAACCTGTGTATTGTAAGCGACTGTCCAATACAGCAACCCGCGTACACTGACCTCTGTACACAACTGTGTAGCACAGCAACCTGCGTACAAGAGTAAATTTTTTCAAAAAAAAGAAAAATTATGAAGGTCTTCAAACACCACTATAAGTCCAAACCAAGACAAAACACCGCACACTGAATCAAAGCAAAGACTGGGCAAGGATCTACAGAACTAACCCACAACAGGCTGGGCTCCCCAGCGGACTCCCCAGTTCTGTTGTTCAGGATTAAACACCCTTGTAACCTAGGGTTGGGATTACCAACTTACTATTAACCTTGCAGAAAATCAGCTTTAATAGAGTACAGAAAGGAAATAGGAAGAAATACTTGACTCACCCGATTACCGATGGTTGATCCAAGCTTGATCTTCTTCCGCTCTACTTCTCTCCAAAGCTTCCAGGGATGCACCTCCTTCACCTGCAAAGAACAAATTCTCCAAGTACAATCTTATACATGTATATATGAGAGGTTATACAAACAATATATCTAGTTCATAATCAAATATATTCATTAGCCATAATACATGAAAGAGACTCAACACAATGTTGGAAGAAGAATTCTCTTTATTAACAATCAGTGAATGAGATAAGAGTACAACCCAACTTCTGAGACAAGGACTCCTCTGCAACCAAAGGACTCTGAGTTCTGCTGCTCCAAGAATTCTGAAGATATACCACCAGCATAACTTTTCTCTCCAAACTTGATTGATTAATGCCCTCCCCAAGGCCTCTATTTATACTTTGGGAAATAGAGTGGTTTCAAAGGTTGAGGAGGTTGAAACAATTAGGATAGTTAATTATTAGGACCCAACTAATATCCATTAATCGTGATTTATATTTTTTAATGTCGAATCAAGATGTACGCGACTATTAATATAGGCAACCCATGTATGACACGTGAGTTGCTTAAAGGAAACCCACGTATGCTGATGTATGCGGGTTGCAATGGAGATAGTCATGTACAGTACGCGAGTTGTCAATGGGAATAGTCACGTACGTATGTGAGTTTCAATGAGGATAGTCGCGTATGCCATTAAACACTTAGAAAAATAATATGGCAAGCTAGTTCAAGGGTAAATGCGTCTCATGTCATGCCTATCTATAGTTTTTTGGCAAACTTCAATCCTAAGATGTCCTTTTGTGTACCAACATAAGGAATGTCGGCGCTCGGACGGAGAAGTGCCATTTGGGTTGATAACAATGTGGGCAAAAATGAATCCCTCTATCCCTAAATTCGTGGCTATGTCCCCCATTAGTTGTGCAACACTGAAAACATGAAATTACCCAATCATGGAGATGTGGAAATGATAGAAAAATGCCCAGGAGTGATCCTAGCCATTGAACATTAATAAAAACACTTCCTAGCTATGGGAAAAAGGAATAACACTGCAAAAAAATGTGAATGGAGAGTGCCAAGAGCTCCAAAAATGTGGGGAAGACAACAATGTGAATGTATGAGGGAATGGGCAACATTTTTGGGAAATAAATTGTCCCATAAGTCAAAAATCATTTTCCAAAAAATGGGTGCTTCCCCAAATTCGAATTTGGACTGTCATACCTTGCCCATCCCATGCAATAACTAACCCAACCAATTTCTAGCATAATTAAATGATTAGGCACAAGAGACAAAATGGGTAGTTGACATTTTGGTGGGTTCTCCCTTTGACATTTGGATTTTCCCCATTGGACCAAAGGTTTGAATACCCCCCTCCCCCTTATCCTTAGAAAATCATGCCCCCATATCTTTTAATGTTGCATTGACATAGCTGGTTGTGGGTATTTTAATTAAATTGCATATTTACATGATGTCCAAAATTATAACTATTGATGTATATGTAACTTCGGAATGTATTTCACTTGCATTTCTTATATATTGTAACCCGATGTTTATTACAGGATGTACTTGAGTCATGTCATGCCTCGATGTTCCTATCGGGAAGATCTATAATGTAAACAAGTCATGTCAAGTCATTGTGGGTAACCCTCCTATTGTCTAAGGGTTAAAGTCCCCGAAGTTCTGGGGCACTAGGGTTATTAGATTCTCCTAGCGGGATCGGGCCTAGTAGGGTTTTAGTTATGTCGAGATTAGTATAAATAGAGAGTTGGACTCTCTATTTATTACACAACTCATACACACTCAAGTGTAGTGCATAGTTGAGGAAGGAGAAGACACTGGGGCTAGATACGAAGAAGGTTACTGTTGTCAGGAGGTCTCTTACTGTTTTGGGTTTTGCTTTTGGTGCTGATTCTTTCTCAGAGGAAGTTGCGGGGTTTTCACCATTTATGGTTTCCTCGAGGATAAACACTGTGTTCATTATCTCTTGTGTTTAATTGATGTACTTTTTATTCTCTCAGTTAAAGATCCTAATGTTATGCTAGCTTAATGATAGAAAAACTAACATGGTATCAGAGCTAACCTGAGAATAAGACACTGTGCGACTGCGAGAACTAGGGATTCCTAGTTTGTGGATCTTCCTCCATATATTTTCAGCAAAAATAAGGCGGAAAAACTCTCCTCCTTAGGGCACATCTTTCTGTCGAAGCAGAATCCAATTCTGAGGTTTTTCAGTTTTGAACCCTACACTACTACCGGAAATTAGGGATTTTGACATAAGAGGATTTTTTTAGTGATCCAAGGCCTGGATTGATCTCCTCCCCAAAATCGAAGTTAGGGATAAATTTCAAGACATTCAGGTGGACAGAACTCCAAAAAAACAAAACCCTAATTTGCTACTGAACCAGCACTGCAGGATTTCAGCTCCAAATTCAGATCCGACAGCTTGACCTGGTAAGATCTAAATATTTTGTATTTCCATTTGAGGTTCTCAGTCTAAGATGTCTCATCATACCAATCTTGATGAAAAGCTTGAGGGAGGTGATAACTCCCGAGCCTAGAAGTATAGGATCTCCCTGGTCCTGGAAGAAAATGAGTTGGACTCCTATATCAATGAGGAGGTTCCAGTTCCAGAGGGAGATGAGGCTAATGCATTACATAAGAAGAAAATGGTTATGGCAAAGAGAATCATTGTTGATTCTATCAAGGATCATCGGCTCATACCACAGGTGTCCTCCCTCAAGACAACTAAAGCTATGTTTGATGCCCTAACCAACTTGTTTGAAGGGAAGAACATAAACAGGAAGACGACTCTGAGAAACCAATTGGAGAATGTAAAGATCTAGAATGCTGAGACTATTCAGTCTTACTTTACAAGGGTCTCTCAGATCAAGGAGAAACTGGAAGCAGTAGATGAAGAAGTGGAAAATGCAGAAATTGTGATGACCACCTTGAATGGTCTCCCTAGATCATGGGACTCTTTCATTCAAGGGATCTATGCCAGAAAGAAGTTAGTCAAGTTCAGTAGACTATGGGAAGAATGCTCTCAAGAAGAAGCTCAGATAGCAGCTCGAGAAGAAAATATGGGAAGTGAATATCAAGCTCTTACCACCCACACCAAGAAAACCAAAAGGGACCATCATCACTCCAAGGGTAAGCCTTATCACTCTAGAAGAGATTGGGATACTGTTAGATGTTACACATGTGATGAGAAAGGTCTCATATCCAATTCTGTCCTAACAAAGGGAATTCAAAGAAGAAGGAGGGAAGCAAGAGAAGACATCATGCTCATGCTGCAGAGGATGATGAACCTTCCACAAAGAGAACCAGACAAGAAAGTGATTCTTCAAGTGATGAAGAATATGTGCTGATCTCCACTCTTATGGGAACTGTTTCACATGGAAGCAATGATTGGCTCATAGACAGTGGTGCTTCCAAGCACATGACGGGATTCAAAGATTCATTTGTGAATCTATCTGAACATGAGTCACCTCACAAGGTGAAACTTGGGGATGACTACCAGTATCCGATAAAAGGTAGTGGTGAGTCCTCCTACATACTAGACTCTAGAAAGTATTTGAAGATAAAGAATGCATTATTTGTTCCAGGACTAAAGAATAACCTCCTCTCCATATCCGCATTGGATGCAAAAGGAATGAGGGTTTCTTTTGTAGATGGACTAGTTCTTATGTGGCCAAAGGGAAAGACTTTTGACGATGCAATAGTAATTGGGGAACAAGAAGGAGGACTATACAAACTGAAGGGCCAACCAGAACAAGCTTTGGTTCATGACTCAGTAGAACCAAATGAACTTTGGCATATAAGACTTGCACATGTGCATTACAGGGCACTACCATTTGCAAGTAAAGCTATTGAAGGTCTTCCAGAAATTCAAGCAAAACATGAAGGGGTCTGCAAAGGATGTGCGAAAGGAAAGAATACAAAGAATACATTTCCAAGTAGCGAGAGCAAGGCAAAAGGAATCTTGGAAATATCCACTCTGATGTATGCAGACCAATGTCATCAAGTTCTCTAAGTAGATATGCATACTATGTTTCTTTTATTAATGACTTTTCTAGGAAGACATGGATTTACTTCATGAAGAATAAAGATGAAGTATTCAGCAAGTTCAAGGAATTCAAAGCCTTGATAAAAAACCACACTGAAAAGAAGATCAAGACTTTTCGATCAGACAATGGCGGAGAATTCACTTCGAATGAGTTCAAGGAACTATGTAAAGACTCAGGGATTAAGAGGGAGTTTTCCACTCCTTATAATCCACCACAGAATGGAATTGCAGAAAGGAAGAATATAACTATCATGGCAGTTGCAAGAGCTATGCTTCATGATCAATATCTTCCTATGCATCTTTGGGCAGAAGCAGCCAAAACAACAGTGTGTGTACAGAACCATACTCCACACAAAGTACTCGAGAACAAGACTCCTAAAGAAGTCTTCTCCAGTAAGAAACCAGAAGTCATCCATCTTAGAATATTTAGTTTTCCTGTGTACATACACATTCCAAGAGAGAAGAGAACAAAATTAGATCCTTCAGGAAAGAAGGGTATATTTGTGGAATACTCTGAAAGCTCAAAGGCTTACAGAATATACTTCCCAGGGTTCAAGAATATTGATATCAGCAGGGATGCAACATTTGACAAAGATTCAGCCTACATCAAATCCAGAAAGAAACCTATTGAAGAACTTGAAGAAGCAGAAGCTCCCAGAACTCATGATACAATCATGAACGAAGAAACTCAAGAAGAAGATCAAGAATTTGAAGGACCACAAAGACCTGTAGATCCACCTCAAGAGAAGAATCCTCACAAGAGGAAACCTACTTGGGTACGAGAGATTATCCAAGATGCAGAAAGATATGGGGTTCCAAAAGAGAATCTCAGAGAAAGAAAGAGGACCAGATCCTATTCCAGTTATGTATCATTGCTATGTGACTTCATTGATAAAGAACCTTCCAATTATGAAGAAGCGGTAGAACGGAAAGAATGGAAGGATGTTATGATCGAAGAATATCAATCGATCATGAAGAATGATGTTTGGGAAGTTGTCCCAAGATCAAAAGGGAAGTCAGTTGTAACTTCCAAGTGGATCTACAAGATTAAGCATGCTGCAGATGGAAGCATAGAGAAATATAAAGCAAGATTTGTTGCTCGTGGCTTCTCACAGAAAGGAGGAATATACTATGAAGAAACCTTTGCACCTGTAGCCAGATACACTTCCATCATATCGGTACTTGCTCTGGCTGCAGTGATGAAATGGAAGATACACCAAATGGATGTCAAGACTGCTTTCTTGATTGGTGTAGTAGAAGAGGAAGTGTATGTTGATCATCCACTTGGTTTTGAGACACATGACAGGAAGTCTCATGTGTACAAATTGAAGAAAGCCTTGTACAGTTTGAAATAGGCACCCATGACATGGTATGGAAGAATTGACATCTTTCTATCCAGTTTGGGCTTTACCAAGAGTAAAGTAGATTCCAACCTTTACTATAAGGTTGAAGATGGCAACCCAGTGATACTCTTGTTATATGTAGATGATCTATTTGTGACAAGAATGGATGGGTTGATTACTGATATGAAGAGAAAGCTTGCTGCTGAGTTTGAAATGAAGGACTTGGGTATGATGCATTATTTTCTAGGGATGGAGGTGTCGCAGACTATGGATGGAATCTTCCTTGGATAATGGAAGTATGTAGTAGAGATCCTGAAGAGATTTGGGATGATGGACTGCAAGGCATTAACCACACCTATGGCATCAAACCTGAATCTATTGAGTGATGCTTCATCAGAGACAGTTGATGCCATGATGTATCGTCAGATGATTGGGTCCTTGATGTATCTGATGAACACAAGACCAGATATCTACTTTGTTGTGAACACCTTGAGCCAGTACTTGACAAATCTGAGACATGTTCACTTGACTGCTGCAAAGCATATTCTGAGGTAACTGAAGGGTACAGTTTATTATGGGCTCAAGTATAATACTGATCAGAAGATTAACCTGTAGGGTTATGTTGATTTAGATTGGACAGGAAATGCCATTGATAGGAAGAGTACTTCAGGGTGTTGATTCAGTATGGGATCAGGTATGATCTCATGGTTTAGCAGGAAGCAATCCTGTGTGGCACTGAGTACAGTTGAAGCATAGTATGTTGCAGCTTGTTCAGCTAGTTGTGAGGCAGTATGGCTGAGGAAGCTACTATCTGATTTATTTGATCTCCAATTAGATGCTACTTGTATATACTGTGACAACTAGAGTTGTGTAAAGTTGTCAGAGAATCCAGTATTCCATGACAAGTTGAAGCATATTGAGATCAAGTATCACTATATCAGGGATATGGTGCAGAGAGGAGCAATGAAGCTCTAGTATGTTGTGATGGACGAACAGATAGATGATGTGTTGACTAAGCCATTAGCTAGGGTGAAGTTTGAATACTTCAGGGAGAAGCTTGGTGTTCTCCAGATTGAGATTCCTCCCAAGAGGAAGTGATATGTTCATGTTGTGCCATTCTGACATGGTGAAAGGATTGGTTCCTTCCATGGTCAGATGTAAGTGCTATGCCATTCTGACATGGTGAGAGGATTGGTTCCTTCCATGGTTAGATATAAGTGTTGTGCCCTTCCTCCATGGTGAGAGGATTGGTTCCTTCCATGGTCGGATATAAGAGCTGTGACATGGTGAGAGGATTGGTTCCTTCCATTGTCATATGTGTGTATGGATTCCACACCCAGCATGAAAAAGGGTTGGCTCTGTGAAGACACATCTAGTATGAAAAAGGACTAGCTCTATGTGGATCCCACATCCAGTATGAAAAAGGACTGGCTATGTGAAGACACATCTAGTATGAAAAAGGACTAGCTCTGTGTGGATGCCACACCTAGTATGAAAAAGGACTGGCTTTGTGAAGACTCATCTAGTATGAAAAAGGACTAGCTCTGTGTGGATGCCACACCCAGTATGAAAAAGGACTGGCTCTTTGAAGACTCATCTAGTATGAAAAAGGATTAGCTCTGAGTGGATCCCACACCCAGTATGAAAAAGGATTGTCTTTGTGAAGACTCATCTAGTATGAAAAAGGACTAGCTCTGTGTGGATGCCACACCCAGTATGAAAAAGGACTGGCTCTGTGAAGACTCATCTAGTATGAAAAAGGAATAGCTCTAAGTGGATCCCACATCCAGTATGAAAAAGGACTGGCTCTGTGAATACTCATCTAGTATGAAAAAGGACTAGCTCTGAGTGGATGCCACATCTAGTATGAAAAAGGAATAGCTTTGTGTGATGATACATCCAGTATGAAAAAGGACTGGCTCTGTAGATGTAAATCTAGCATGAAAAAGGGCTGGCTCTGTAGAGATTCCTATGATGAGAAGAATCAAGAGATAGCACCTGTGATGATGACCCAGTGATGATCCAGATCGAGTGATGATGATCCAAATCCAGTGATGATCCAGATCGAGAGATGATCCAGATCCGATGATGAAGATGACTTGGAGATGAAGATGACTTGAAGATGAAGAAGACTTGAAGATGACGAAGACTTGAGGATGATCCAGAAGATACAGAGAAGAATACTTGTGCTGAAAATTGTGTCGAAAGAATACCTTCCTAGTTAAGAGGGAGTGTTGATGTATATGTAACTTCAGAATGTATTTCACTTGTATTTCTTATATATTGTAACCCGATGTTTATTCAGGGATGTACTTGAGTCATGTCATGCCCCGATGTTCCTATCAGGAAGATCTATAATGTAAAAAATTCATGTCAAGTCATTATGGGTAACCCTCCTATTGTCTAAGGGTTAAAGTCCCCAGAGTTCCTAGGCACTAGGGTTATTAGGTTCTCCTAGTGAGGTCGGCCCTAGTAGGGTTTTATTCATGTTGGGATTAGTATAAATAGAGAGATGGACTCTCTATTTATCACACAACTCATACACACTCAAGTGTAGAACATAGTTGAGGAAGGAGAAGACACTGGGGCCAGATAAGAAGAAGGTTACTGTTGTCGAGAGATCTCTTACTGTTTTGGGTTCTACTTTTGGTGTTGATTCTTTCTTAAAGGAAGTTGCGGGGTTTTCACCATTTATGGTTTCCCCGAGGATAAACACTGTGTTCATTGTCTCTTGTGTTTGATTGTTGTACTTGTTATTCTCTCAGTTAAATATCCTAATGTTATGCTAGCTTAATGATAGAAAAACTAACAATAACATGCCGCCTAGCATGAAATACCATTGGCATCGATTTTAATCGTCAAAACATAAAATGCTAAATCGATGGTGGGGATTTTACCTTTAGCTCCATACCATGATTAATTACAATATATACATCATATACATTTTAATGCAAACGTGGTCAAAACTGGGGTGTTAAAATAGGGAGCTGTTGTGAGACTTGGCATCTGTTGAAGCAGTTTAGGAGAACTAAATATGTGATATTAAATAAAAATTCATGTAATCAGGTGGAAGTTTCACACGACATTTTGATTAGAGCTATCATGGTATTTTAAAATGGTAACTTTGATTTTCTGCCTCAAAACATGAGTGAAAATGAGGATTGATGTGTTGAATACACGAGGCGTAGGATCAAATGTCAAGTGGTGACTTGCAATGGCCTTCATTTGTTTATCTTTCAAGCACTACACATAAGTATTAAAGGTAGTATAGGTGCATATTTGATTAGACTGATTAATAATGCACCATTCAATAGTTTTATTTTCTTAACAGGGCTGGAAACAATGCCTTGAATTTCCAAGGCAAGTTAAGCTTTTGCATAGGTACATGCTATCTTACATCAGTTTAGGATGTTGCAGTTGACATCTTAAGGCTTATAGCAGGGCCTGTAATTTTTTTTGGGAGTCTAAATGCAATATGTTCACTATGGGCATTGTTCTTAAACAACACTAACTGAGGCCTAGCAAAGAGTAATAGGTGTTAGTTTAAGTTCAAGGTCTATCACCCAAACCTCAAAGTAAAATGTGGAGATGTGTGACAGTTATCTAAAGAAAAGTCACTCCGGATTCTTAGAATTGTAGAATTGTATTGATTTCAGGTAGTGTATTAACATTAATTCTCCTACAGACAAAGGGATTTAGTTAAATCTCTAGTAGTTCTACATTAAGGGAATTCTTTAATGCTTGTCTATTAAAGACTATAAGTTGTTGAGTTAGATGAAATTGGAACCATCTACATGGGATTTAGAGTTTATAAATGATGTGGTGGTAGATGAATATTGAATCATTTTTACAGTAAATATGATTGGGCACTGTGCTGCCAGAAACACGAAACAATAAATTAAACTTAAAATGTAAACAAAATGAGAAAAAGGTTGGTTGCAAGGGGGTTTTGGGATCATGAAATGGTCCTCCCTGCACTATGCATATCAAAGTAGTTGGAATTGAGATTGGCTTTGACTTGGTGAGGACTTTGAGTTTTTAACAATGTGTCTTGCAAGTGTATATAAAAAAAATATGGACTAAATTAGACTAGTTAGACTAAAAAATATTGGACTAAATTAGACTAATAGACTAAAAAAAATATGGACTAAATTAGACTAATTGTTCACATTGTGTTTGTCAGATCATAAGTACATTGAGAATGACTCTTTCCTGTAGTTTCTGTTGTTGTTAATTTGAAAGGGTGTTAAATAATTTATTATGCTGTTGTTTTAAATAGTTCTCTATGCTTGTTTTTTTGTAGTCAAGGGACAATAAGAATGCTTTTTTTCCTTCTTATCTAAAGAGTCTGCGCACATTTTTTGTAGACTTTGATACAAAATGAGCAGGCAGAACATATGGGAGACTATGATGGGTCTAGAGGTGCAAGATCCCAGTGGCAAGACCATTTTTTATAGTAAATATCTAATGTGGTTTGAAATTCATCGAAGAAATGGAACCATTGACCAAGTTGCCAAAATCCCATCACATCGAGTTTTGCAGTTTATTAAAGGGGAATAAATAAATCTCGATGCTCCTTGTGCTTTCAATTGTAGCCAAAGCAAATCCTCCTAAAAGAGGGATAGCACAACCTTTCGTTATGAAGTGTAAGTGTTTCAAAATTTTATTGTTTGGAAGTATGTAATCAAAATACACTTATCACTTGTCATGTGTATTAATATTTCAATTTTCTTTTATGCAGATACACTTGTTCATATGGCCCGAACGATAAAAGGGGAAAAAAACCAGCAAAACGAAGGGTCAATTCATTTGTGAAAAAAGGGGTTGTCAGTGCCATTTTATTGTAAAGGTTATGGTTAATTCTACCGAGATAACAATATTGACCTATACCAATTATGAGCATAATGACATGCAAGGATGGCCCTGTCATGTAATACATGACACTTCGGATGACCCTATATCAATGCATAAGCCAAGGATTTCAAGGGACATCGTTTCCTTCGTGGAAATTTGTTTCTATTTTGATGTGCCAATTGATTCGGTGTGCAAAATGCACATCAACAAACATGTTGACATGGATGCGGCAAATCGATATAGGGATTTTTTCTTGTCCAGGAAAGATGTCGCAAACATCTATGCTCGTTTGGGAAAGGGAAAATATTAGTTACACCAAAAAGATGAGATGAGCGTATTTGGTACGAAAAGCATAAAGATGATATTTTTTTCTATCAAAATCCGAATGGTGGAGATGTCCCGTTTATAATCGGGATTCAAACAAAGTGGATGCTAGAGACCCTGGTTAAGCTATCTCATAATAGCTTAATACCAATGGATTGTACATTCAGTACACAAAAATACAGGGTAAGTGTGATGCCAATGATTGATTTAGCATTATCATTTGAGTTGTAGAAATTCAATGAGATTGATAACCTCAATTTAACTGCAATATGTTCTGTGTATGGCAGTATCAACTTTACACATTTGTTGCATTTGAAGAGACGCAGAGTGGGGTTCCAGTTGCATGGGTTGTAGCTTCTCAGAATATAAATCAAGGCATTGTACTATGGTTGGATCGATTTATGCAAAGCTGTCACCAAGCTCATCCATAGTGGAAAGTCAACGCCTTCATGGTTGATGATGCATTGGCCAAAATAGCAGCTTTGAGGTAATTTCAATCAATGTAACTTGTATTTACTCTATGATTGTAACATTTAAACATATTACATATCACAGGAAGATCACATATTCCAAAGTTATCCAATGTGTTTGGCATGTCAGATGGGTGTGGACAAAAAACCTGAACCGGTTTGTCAGATGTCCAAACAGAGCGAAGGAATTGTTTAAGGACTTGGGTGATATCATGAAATTTTGTTCCAATGATGATGTTACTCCCACAATTAATGGATTTTTCAATAAATATGTAGACGAGGAAAATTTCTTGGACTATTTCCACAAGAACTGGATTTCCGGTGATAAAATTTGTAAGTGTGCATACTCTTCTTTGTATTCTTTTTTTTTGTATCTTTTATATATTAATTCTTGCACATTGATCTAGGAACAAATAATCAATCTCACCAAGAAATAATAAAAAAATAACTCATAAATGGTGTTAATCGGAACCAGAATTGGTTTCCTCTCTATATATTTAATAAACAATGAATGGTTACAATACCAATGTCAAGCAATAGCTTGAATCAATGAGAAATTCGAATACCTAAGGAGGCAATTTGAAATCATGAATGAGTCTGGCTTAACTGACTGTCAGCCATTCAATCACACTCAGTTAACCACTTGACCAAAACCCTAATTGACTCACCAAACCCTAATTGAAGTTGGAGTGCAATAAATGACTGAATCTCAACTGAAGGAGATCAAACACATGTCATAGTAAGCCAATCATCAAGTGCTAGTGCTCCATGACTTCAATGAACCCCGATGAGGTTAACTGAAGCTAAACTGATCATCAGAAGTTGGTGGAGGCGCCCCTATTCACTCCAGATCATTAAATAATATTAAATAATCATTGAATAATATATTTAATGAGAGGAGGCACCTTAACTGACTGGTTGAACTGATTGTAATCACCAGTTAGCAATTAGGTGCATTAATATTACATAGATCACCCCTGGAGTGCTCTAGTTAGCCTCCTTGACTGTAGGAAAAGGCTAAGTTATCCTCCTTGACTATAGGTAGACATGCGTGTGACTGGATGATTGCAATTAATGCTCCACTGATGTCAATTAATGTCAATTATACTTAGGATAGTGGTTTAACTAGGCCAATTTGACCAAAAGGAGTGTGTATGATGGTAAATGTCTCCAACACCCCCCCTTAAGCTACACTCAAGAAGAGTTAGAAAACATAGATGCATAAAAATGCTAGGGCCTTGACAACTAAAGCCATAGGTCACCCTATACAATGCTGAAACTGAAACAATGCTCAAAACAAACTAAGTGAGGAAAAGAGGGAAAACCCAGTGGGAAAAACCCCCCCTCAAGCTGAACACTGAAAGTAGTCTGGATCACCCTGGTGAACTCACCCCCAACAGTTAACGAAGGTAAGTGAACTTCTTTTCTAAAAAACTCTTAGTGAATATGTCTGCAATCTGCTCATTAGTCGGGCAGTATTGCAGAATGATGGTCCTGTCATGCACTAGCTCCCTGATGTAGTGCATGTGAATCTATACATGCTCGGTCCTCTGCCTGGTAACTGGATACGTGGATATCTTAATAGCACTCTAGTTTTCACAAAAGAGGACAGTGGACAAAGTACTACCAAGATCAAACTTTGAAAGAATGCCTTGCAACCAAACTGCTTGGATGCAAGCATTCACCGCTCCTTGATACTCGACCTCTGCTGAAGATAATGCTATGGAAGCCTGATTTTTTCTTGACCAGAAAATGGGGCCACCACCAAACATGAATACATATCTGGAAATTGACTTCTGATCAATAGAATCACTCGCCCAATCGAAATCTGTGTATCCAACCAGTTCTAGCTCGGAGTCTGCAGCATAGTGAATGCCGTAGGTCCTGGTTCCCTGAATGTACTGGAGGATCCTCTTGGCTACCTTCCAATCAATATCATGAGGCGACTGCATGTATCTTGATACAACATTCATGACATAAAAAATATCAGGCCTAGAATGTGTCAAGTACAACAAGCTACCAATCAGCTGTCGATAGATAGTGCATTCCATGGGAGGTGTGTGTTTTCCTTCTTCAAGGCTGATCCCTGAAAGGAAAGGGAATGGTGCAGGCCTACATTCAACCATGTTAAAATTGACTAACAGTTATGAACTGTATTTGGACTGAGTGACCATAATCCCATCAGAATTTTGCTCGATTTCAAGCCCCAAAAATTGTTTTAGAAGCCCCAAATCACTCATTTCAAAGGCATTGTGGAGAGCAATTTTGATGGCTGAAATGGAGGCAACTGTGATACCTGTGATCAGTAAGTCATCAACATATAAAACAATGATAATTATATGACCATCATTATGCTCTAAATACACATTTGGATCTGATCTACATCTCTGAAAGTTTTGCGAGAGAAGGAAGGCATCCATCTTGGAATACCACTCTCTTGGGGCCTGTTTTAACCTGTATAGTGACTTCTTTAGCTTGCAAACCAAATATGTATAGGTGATGTAGCCCTTAGGCTGCTTCATTTATATCTCCTCATGAAGATCTCCATGCAGAAAGGCTGACTTAGCATCCTCCCAGTGCTTGGATGCTGAAATAGCCAAAACAAGGAGAATGGAGTCCATTTTTGCAACCGGTGCAAAGGTCTCATGGTAGTCCACTCCTTGGACTTGAGAGAAACCTTTTGATACCAGCATTGCCTTATATTTGTAGGTGCTTCCATCAGCAGCAACCTTTTCCCAAAACACCCACTTGCATTGAACCAATTTCCTTCCCGGAGGAAGAGAAACTAGCTCCCAAGTAGTGTTTTTTTGAAGAGAATTCATCTCTTCATCCGTGGCAAATTGCCATCTCGGATCATTTCGAGCATGATAGTAGGATTTTGGATCTAAAATAATCATCAAATAGAAATTTTCTGACAGCAAATTATCAAAACAAGAGAGCACAATACCTGCTCTTTGGAAATCAGACTGGGTTCTCCTTGGATCATCCATATTTCCAAATTTTTCTCCTGCGGAGGAGAGTGTCTGTTGGGCCCATGTAGGAAGATGATTTTGCACTTCAGGTTCTGATTCATCATCTAATGATTTCTGCACATTTATATCATAAATTGGAGGATCCAAATCAGGGTCATCACCCCCAATTTCATCATCCAAATATTCAGTAGAATAGGAAGGAAATTCAACAGTTTTCTCCTTCACTAGTTCTACCTACTGAAGAGGCTCATCGAACTTGACACTTCTCTTGATGATGATCTGTTTGGTATTGATATCTAGAAGCTTGAATCCTTTATATTCATCAAGATACCCAATAAACAAACATTCTATGCTTTGCGGTTGCAAATCCCTTCTTTTATCAAGTGGAATCCGGGCCCATGCAGTGGACCCAAACACCCGTAGGTTCGACACATCCGGCTTGTGTCCAAAGTATGCTTCGAAAGGAGTCTTTCCTTTCACAGATGAGTGTGGCACCTTGTTATAAATGTATGCTGTATCATGCATGGCTTCAGCCCACAAATTTGCAGCAAGCTTCTTTGACTCCAACATACAGGTGGTCATCTCCTTGAGAGACCAGTTCTTCCTTTCCGCTACTCCGTTCTGCTGGGGAGTGTAGGGAATTGAATGCTGGACCTGAATACCACTTTGGGATCATATGTACAGAAACTCATCACTAAGATACTCCCCTCCGTTATCATATCTCAAGATCTTGATCTTAAGCCCAGAGGCATTTTCAATCAAGGCCTTCAATTAAGAAATTTTTTCACATACTTCTGATTTCTTTTTGAGAAATAAAACCCATGTATACCTTGAAAAATCATCAATGAAAGTAAGGAGGTACCTTGATCCATTCATGGATGTGACAGGAATCGGACCACTGATATCAGAATGTATCAGCCCCAATATTCTTGTAGCTCGGTTTGCCTTCCCCTGATCGAACTTGTGCTCAGGGTGTTTTCCAATCGCACAGCCCTTGCAAATTCCCGTGGTTGCCTTGATGACCGGGAGGCCTTCAACCATGGATTATTTCTGTAATTGCTGCAAATATTTGAAATTAAGATGGCCAACCTCTCATGCCACAGCCTACTAACCTCATTTCCATGAGTTAGCAGAGCGGTGGGCTTTGCATCCGCAACAAAGTGAGAGAACTCATAGGCTTTTGCATGATGGTTTGCAAGGCCTTTAGCAATGAGTTTCCCGGATGCAATTTATGTTATCTAAACATCATTTGGGCTAAAAGAGACTCTCTTAGGCATTCCTGTATGTGTCATCTGATAGACACTAAGGATATTTGGTGCTAGAGACGGTACATACAAAACATTAGAGAAAAAACCATTTTCTAGATCTACATTACCTTGTCCTTCAGAAATAATGGTGGAGTCATCTCCCATGTGGATGGGGATGGATTTGCCGATCTCCAAGGATGAAAAGGAGTCTTTTTCAGCCATGATGTGGTTTGAAGCTCCAGATTCAATCAGCAATGCTTTGGACTTCGAAGTGCTTTTCATGAGGGCATGACCTTTCTCATGTTGTGGTTCCTGATCTTGGTGATCTCTCCTCTGAAAGCTCTCCAGAAGATTGATGTGATTCCTTTCAAGGAGAGAGGTTGCTTCATCAAGATTTTTCTTCATCCAGGCATGTTCAGGGTGAAAACCCTTCCTGCAGTAAGAACACTTGACTTTTTCTTTCCCATTGTGCCCTTTTCCTTTGTTCTTCCTTCAACCGGAAGATTCATCATGCTGTTGGTTTTCAACTCTAAGCTTGGGAGCATCAAATTTAGTTTTCTGATTTTTCTGCTGCTTTCCTTTACCCTTAAAATATTTGGGCCCCAAGACATGGAGGGCTTGATCACGGGAATATCGGATGATCCCCATCTGGACAAGCTTGTCATGTTCATTAGTTAGGGACTCAATGAAGGCATTGATTGTAGGCATCTTCCATCCAGGGGTTGTGAGCTTACCCGCATAGAATGTAGAAACAAAAACTGAATAATCAGCCCCAAGTTTGGAGAGGATGGCAAGGATGAGCTGATAATCCTCCTTCTCCACATTGCATTGCTTCAAGAGTAAAAAAGTATGCTTGAAATTTGTAAAGAAATCATTCAGAGTCTCAAAATTGGAAGGTTGGAGAGACATGAGTTCATTTTCGAGTTGGTAAACTCTCAAGTCATCATGCTTTCCATATAGAGATTCCAATTTGTCCCATATTTCTTTCGGTGTCTTCAAATCCATAAGATGGAAGAGAAGGTCTTGGGAAATAGAGAGGCACAAGAAACTGAAGGCTTCATCCTTCTTGTTCAAGAATATTGATTTTTCAATGGCGGATCCAAGCTCAACTTCAATGTCCATGGCGACTCTAAAAATTCCTTTGGAGCACAAATGAATCTCCATTTTACTTTTCCATGAGTGGAAATTGTATGGAGTCAAGAGATCTACTGAGGAGGCCATCTGGATGTGTTGTAGCGAATGTTTCACCTGTAGAAACCTGAAAATCAAAACAGAAAGGGAAAAATAAGGTCGGACAGCCTGCACATTCTAGTCTTTCATCACACCCAGCATAGTAAATCAAGCAAGCTTGATCAACAAGTTTGTTACTTGGGATATTGAGTGGTAAGCCTTGGCTTCTGGTGCAGTGTTGGAATTTTGAGCTATTACTCACTTTTCATGGAGAAATCTGTCAAAAGCTTGTTTTTGAGAGATAGATCTTCGTCTCGTCGTATGGTCTGATACCATATTAATTCTTTCACATTGATCTAGGAACAAATAATCAATCTCATCAAGAAATAATCAACAAATAACTCAGAAATGGTGCTAATCGGATCTGGAATTGGTTTCCTCTCTGTATATTTAATAACAATGAATGGTTACAGTACCAATGTCAAGCAATAGCTTGAATCAATGAGAAATTCGAATACCTAAGGAGGCTATTCGAAATCATGAGTTAGTCTGGCTTAATTGACTGTCAGCCATTCAATCACACTCAGTTAACCACTTGAACAAAACCCTAATTGACTCACCAAACCCTAACTGAAGTTGAAGTGCAATAAATTACTGAATCTCAACTGAAGGAGATCAAACACATGTCATAGAAAGCCAACCATCAAGTGCTAGTGCTCTATGACTTCAATGAACCCCGATGAGGTTAAATGAAGCTGAACTGATCATCAGAAGTTGGTGGAGGTGCCCCTGTTGACTCCAGATCATTAAATAATATTAAATAATCATTAAATAATATATTTAATGAGAGGAGGTGCCTTAACTGACTGGTTGAACTGATTGTAACCACCAGTTAGCAATTAGGTGCATTAATATCACTCAGATCACCCCCGAAGTGCTCCAATTAGCCTCCTTGACTGTAGGTAGGTGTGGATGTGACTGGATGATGGCAATTAATACTCCACTGATGTCAATTAATGTCAATTATAATTAGGATAATGGTTTAACTAGACCAATTTAGCCAAAAGGAGTGTGTATGATGGTAAATGTCTCCAACATTATAGATGAGATATATGCACTAACTTGTTTTTTTACTTGTAGGGATGTGGGTAAAAGGTTGCACAAATTTTTCCCACGCAAATCAAGAGACAAATAATGCAGTTGAGTCATACCACTGCTAGTTGCAGACAAAGTTTCTTTCTGATAGAAGGAGGAAATGTTCCCGTAGGATGGATTGGTTGATATATGCAGTCTTAATAAATGTTGAGCCATCTTATCGGTTCAAAGAAATTTTGAGAAAAGACAAATATTTGAACAATTATAGAAAAGACAAGCAATTTGAGACCTCAACTGAAAGAGCTAAAAGGATCCCAGATAGTGACTGTTGCCCCCATGAGAGATTATCTTGTGCTTATTGGGTGAGGAGTCACACCACTCATGACAAGTGGTACCTTGTCACATTGTATCGCCCAAATTTTATGGCATGTGACTTCCCATGGTCTATTCGTGGAAACATTTGAAAGCACATCATAAAGGTTGGTTGGATGTATTTCTCCTCAAGGGATACAGATAGGTTATTAGATGATGATGCAAGACCTTTTTCATTCAATGCACCTACTTAGATAGATATAGATGAACCATGCCACGATGTGGATGTTGAAAATACTATTATGGATACTGACAACGTTCATGATGATGTTGATGCACTACAATTAGCTAGAGAGGAGTTATATGGTTTCTTTCAGTTGATTCAAAATAGTCCTCCTGTCACTTTGAAAAAAACTGAACAAATGATTGGTCTTGTTAGAAAAATGCTGGATGAGGCCAACAACCTTCACATATTGAACTATGAGTTTACCCTTGGATTGGGTGCATATGAGTCATCTTTGAAAAGGAAGAAGAGCTCCCTTATTCCTAAAAAGAAAAACAAAAGAAGAAAACAAAATAGCAACTTGGACATTGATCTGAACATGCATCCATTTGAATATGAGCCATATCAGTTCCAATACCTCGACAAGCGAGGGCGTTCTCAATCCAACAATGCATCATGCATTGCTCGAGGTGAGTTTTGTAGAATAAAAAGGTGCATGTGTTTAGGATAGTATAATTGAATGACCTCTTCTTTTTGTTAATTTGTGGTGTTTGAATGTTTTCATAGGTACAACGATCCATTGCTATGGATCATACAATCCAAGTACTTCGATAAATATTTCCAGGTACCATTCATAATACTCCTTGACATAAACCCTATTAATGCTTCCCTAGTTTCCCTATCAGTATCTTTTTATTACTTTATTGGTTGTTAATCACATGTTGTTGTTGTGAGCACAATCTATATGGCATCTTGTTGTAGGATGAGGGGAGAAGCATCCTCTTCTACCATTCATGGGAAGGGCACACCATAACAAGCTACTATTCTATTTCCATTTCCCTTATCTTTGTTCTTGGATGACTAGGGATTGTATAACATAGTAGCTATTGTTTCTTGTTGCTGGACATGATCTATGTGGAGGGAAGTTTTGAACAATGAAAAGGTATTTGGTGTGACGCTCTTAACCCTTCAGGTAATCTAAAATATTTGGGGAACTTGTGTGGAAATTGAACCCAGTGATAGATTAATTTTACTCACAACAATTATCAATTGAACATGCAAAATCACTCACAAAAGAGACTGAATAATGAGCTGAACACTAAACTGTATTGAATAAGTGTACAATAGCCAACCCTGTAACATAATAGGTTGCTTCATTAAATAATTACATAGGATATTCGAAAGCATGAGGAGGCAATTCGAATCTAGTCAAAAGCAGGCTTACCAAAATTAAGCAAATCCCCCATAGGTGCATAAAGTAGTTTCCAAATCAGTCATGGAGCTCACGAATTGGAAAAAGCACTTAGGCAAGCTAAAGAGTGATGGAATGAAAACTCATACATGCTTTTCCAAGGAGAAAAGAGTGGAGGATGTGGAGGACAAAAAACTAGTTAACCTCACCTAGTCAAAGTTTCCCAATTGCCTTAAAGCATTGAAAAAGCAGGCAATAAAGCAGAAAAAATAGAAGGGTGCCTAGGAGGCCAGGAATAAAGTAGAATTGATTCCTTGAGGTTTCCCATGCGCTACATGAGTCAAATTAGGCAAGTTTGACCACTATGGATAGGCAAATGACAACTTGCATAAGGTGAGA